>JAWWLZ010000022.1:20334318-20350221 GCA_035041345.1 Poliocrania exsul | reverse complement strand
TCACACCCAGAGGGGCTGGTCCCTGCCACAGGTGACATCACAGCTGGCTGTCACACCCAGAGGGGCTGGTCCCTGCCGCAGGTGACATCACAGCTGGCTGTCACACCCAGAGGGGCTGGTCCCTGCCACAGGTGACATCACAGCCCGTGTCCCTCACACTGCCCATGGCACTGGCAAAACATTCCTTTGGCTGGAAAGGTATTTCTTCTCCCAGGTCTTCTCCTCCCCTGCATGGAACAACCTCCTAGTCATGTCCACACTAAAAATGGCTCCAACAACTAATCACAGAATGGTGAAGGCTGGAAAGGCTTCCAAGCTCCTCCAGTCCAGCCTCTAAAGCAGCACTGCCAAGGCCACCACTGAGCCATGTCCCAAAGTGCCACATCTGCAAGATGCCAAGACATAGAAGAGGAGTCTCTGATCTAACAGCAAATAAGTCAAAAAGTCTCTGTCAAACACACCTCAGGTGCACAGCAGAGTGTGGAGATCCAAACAGTCCTAAATTCAATATAGCCTGGCTTGGTGCCAGCTGTTCCTGGCCCTGCAGGACACCCAGCCTGGCACCTTCATGCTCACCCAGCATGTCCATCAGCTGAGGAGGACCCATGAACGCTGCTATTTTCATTAAAATTCTCCCTCCTACCACCTGGCATTCCATGAGGAAGGGAATCCACCTCCACTGATCCCCCTTTACTCATCCACAACAACAAAGAAATAAAAAACCTGGGGGAAAAAATGTAACATTATTCTTTCTCCTGCACACACACACACAAAACCCCTTCAAAAGTGAGTATCTGCCTAGTGCAAAGTACTGAGGTGGAAAGGGAGGTGTTCTCAGCCCCGTTCCCCCAGGATCTCTTAGAGCGTGTGTGTTTCTGTGGTGGTTGCCTTGTGGTTTCGTTGTTCACTACAGTTTCCCAGAGCCCTATATTTTACTGAAACATAAGTACAGGCCCACCAATTTGCTGACAAGCTGATCTATTGGCTCTAGGACACTGAGGGGAATTATGCTCCTGCCGCCCTGATGCTCTCCTTTGTTTAGAAAAAGAAGAGAGAAAGAGAGAGAGTGAAAAAAAAAATCCTCAATCGTTTAGTACAAGTCATTTTACATGCTGGGATAATGAAGTATAAAAATGCCTTCAAAGGACTGATTTCCTACTTTTAACTCACTACCAGCCGAGCTCTTTGTGAGGCCCTCTGGAACATGCATTCCCAGCCCCACTCAAACAAAAGAGCTGCGAATTCATTAAACTATTTAATTATGCCTTTTTATTTTTCTCCATTAGCAAGCCCTGCCAGTACAAAGTAAATAAAGCCACCATGGTCTTTCCCCAGCAGACACACTGACTGTTTTTATTCTTTATTCAGTTTACAATATAAAGGGCTATTTTCCCCCCCTGCTCCCATTCTTGGCGAGTTTCCTAATCCAGGCCCTGCCAACAGAGGCATCCAACTGTCCCTGGGCAGAGCGGCGGGCGCGGAGCCCGCTCAGCACTGCGAGCACCCCCCGGGCAGCTCTCAAAGAACCCGCAGCCACACAGCACTTCCAGCCAGCGCCGAAAAGATATTAGCTTTTTTTATACTCTAGTAAATTTGCTTTTTACATCTATTTCTTTTCAGAAGGGCTTGTTATTGAGCTTACTGTCCACAAATTCCATTGATCTCAGGCTGTGACTCAATCCATATGCTCACGCTTTGACACCAGCACAGCAAGCGAGCGATACAAATCCTGTTCAGGCTACAAACTTATTGATTTTATAGATTTCCCCCAAAGTTGTGATAATGATATATCATTGTTAAATTTGGTAGAACAAACTGCTTTCCCAATCTGTCAATGCGAGCATGAAAACCAATTCACAGCCTTGTTTAGAAGGCTTTCCCCTCGCAGAAGGAGCACAGCTCGCCGGGCAGAGCCGCGCCCGCCGCCGGCAGCGCCGGATGGAAGGGATGGAGGGGAGGGATGGGATGGGTGGGATGGAGGGGAGGGATGGGATGGGATGGGATGGGATGGGATGGGATGGGATGGGATGGGATGGGATGGGATGGGATGGGATGGATAGAGGGGATGGGTGGGATGAGTGGGATGGATGGGACAGATGGGAGGGATGGGATGGAGGGCATGGATGGGATGGAGGGCACCTCTGCCGTGCCCTTTGCTGACTTGCCGCCTGCTGTGCTCCCAGACCTGCCCCCTGCCCAGGACAAACACCCCCCTTCCTCGGCAGGATTCCTCAAATTCATTATTTAAAACTTGCAGTAGATGCAAACCATAATAATAGCTTTTAAACATATTTCCTTTAAATATTTTAGATGCATTAAGATGACATGAGAATTATTGATTTCAGCAAATCATTTTTGCTTGTTCTGTTCCTGTGCTCACATCAGAGGCAAAGCCGTGCTTTTCCCTTCCATGAGAGGGAGACAGAACCCTGGCTGAAGGAGGAGTGGCCTCACTCCAGCTCCACCACAGCTCCTCAACCTCCCCACAGTGGGAACAACACAACGTGGCCCTTCACAGCCACTGCCTGCCCCTGCCAGACCCACTGGGGCATTTTGCTTGTGGCTTTTCTCTGCCAAGGCAGAAACCTGACCCGACACATCTCCCATGAGCCCATGCCAGAGGTATTAGGAAGAAGAAACTCAAGCTGTTTCTCAGGTTCTGAGAACACAACATGAGAAGCTCATCAGTCCTTTGTGCTGGTCACAGGACAGAGGCTCCCACCGACACCAGGCCTGGGGGGTGCAGGAGATGCACACAAACTGTAAACAGCTGTTGTGTTTTTAACACACCATGAAACAGCTCCAACAAAACTGTCTGCTGGAAGGACAATGTTGGCTTTCATTCCCACATTCTGCCCCAGCTCTGAAGCACCATTAGCCCTCCAAAAAGAGACGGAGAAATCACGAACAAAACACTTGCCAGAGAAACTGAAATTAATAAAAAGGCAAGACTTACAAATTTAGAAAACTAACTTTAGGAAATCCATCTGAATAGATTATTTCTCTCCTGAAAACCTTCTCTTTCCATCATGGCCTTTCTGCCTGCTCATCCATCTTCATTCAACATCCACCTCCTTAGCCCTGTGAAAGCAGCTTAACTTGTCCAACCTGATGTCACCAGTTCCACACCCCCCACACAGGGAGAGCTTTACTGAGCTCCCCAGGCCCTGCTGGTGGCAACTCCTCACATCTGGCAACACATCCCTGAGCATTTATCTGTGTTCTTGGGACAGCAGCTCTCAGACAGTTCTGAAGGGCTGAACGTCTCCCCCCAGTGCTTCTCCTCTCTCTCCTGACTTAATTCAAGGTGATCGGTGCTGAACTCTGTTCCCTACCGTGCCTTTCTCTGAACTTGCTGAATGCCCTTTCTAAACATGTCTTTGTGAAAAGTCTCTCTGAACTTCAGGGCACTGGAAATTCGGGCATCTGCCTGCAGTCTAACGACTGTATCTTCCACCTCTGATAAAAAACAACAACTGAGAGACTCCTCATTCATCTGTGCTATTTTCACTGTTTTTCTCACTGAAACAGCAATGTCAGCCTAAGAGAAAGGTGATGGAACAGCACAGATTCTAATATTTTATTGTCATGTTGCTGAGGAGCTTCATGCTTCTCTTCCAGAGCGTGGGCAGGAGGGTCTCCCAAGCTGTCCTCACAAAAACACAGGGTCTGTCTGCTGGGCAGAATGGGTTCTGTCAGTAAGAGAATCAGCATTCAGCTGGTTTTGTTGGAAGAAGGGAAGACCCTAACACAGACAAGGGTCATTATGAACTCACGTCTGTGATGGGAGAGCTGAGACCTGGTGGAGATGCAGGACTTGCCAAAGCCCTCGTGTGACACCAGGGACAGGGTAAGGCCTCAGTGGTGAAGACCCTCATTCCCAGTGTATTTCATATCCATTCTGGACAACCTCAACTTCTGTATTCGTTAAGAAAAGATATTCACAAAGGGAATGTCCTCTCATATTCCCTGTTACTCCTTGTTTCCTGGAAAAATAATGACTTTACCCCAGTCAGTCCTCACAGTAGCAAAGGCACCACATGCTCCTCTACTTGGATCCTGATGACCTTTCATACCCCTTGATATGGAATTTATATGACTCCACAACAGGAAAAATCTGTTCCTGGTGTGCCGTGGAATTCCCACTCAGGGCAAGAGAATGTGGGTGAGGATTAACAGAACCTCGTGGTTCCACCTGGCAAGAGAAGAGAACTGCTGTCTCAGAAAAACTGAAGTCTGAATGCATTATAGGAATGTAAAGGCACCCAGAGAGCACAAGTACTTCCAAAAACCATTGTACTTTCTTCCTTGCCCCCCAAAGCAATCTGCTTGGACAAGCCCCACAACCTTTGCCTTCAATTTACACTTCTGGAAAAATAAGTCTTTCCTTTCTCACATCCCACTCTTTCTCACTTTCCACCCCCCCAAAAAACAGAGAGAAAAGGGAAAAAAAGCCCTTCCTGATAATTGCACTGGTCCAAATGTGCAGGGCTTTCATACAGAATGATGGCTTCCCTTGTCTCCTGCATTTGTTCATCTCCTTTGGGAGGAGCAATTTACAGAAAGCATTATCGATTTTTGCCATAATAGGTACAGAGATGCCTCCCTGTCCCTGCTCAGCCAGCTCACTCTCTGCATCACAACTGTCAGGCCAGTTTGTGAAGCCCGTCATTATTTTTTTTCAAGTAAATCCATCACAGGAGTGGGGGAAAAGTGATGAAAATAAAATTATTTTCACCTTGCCATAAAAAAGAATGGCCGTGTTCCCTAACAGAAATAAGTGCAAATGCTGTCAACTAAGGGAGCAAAGGGAAATTCAAAGCAAATAAAAGTGGGCTGGGGGGAGGACGGAAAGGGGGTGCAGGAGGCATGGCAGGAGCTAATTTCCTTTGAACACATTCTGGAATTTTCCTGTTAAAGCCGCTATTTACAACTCTTCCAGTTGTTCTCCACGTTCTCATTTCCCAGGAAGTGCTGAAATCTCGACCTTGCACAGATATTTGCTTTGGCTTTTAAGGTGTGGAGGAGACTGCGGGTTCTGGGCTGCAGTTCTGAGATACTCTTGGTGTGCAGATGGATGTGCTGCTGGGGCTGCCCCCGAGCACGGACCACCCAGCCAGCCCCGGGACTCCCTCCCCTCCTTTGTGCCCCAGCCCCTCCAGGGGCTGCTCCTGCTCCTGCTCCTCCAGCGGGGCAGGCGAGGCCACCACGTCCCTGTGCCCCTGATCAGCAGGAGAATGTTGGGGGACACTCACTGCAAATATTCCTGAAACTCAAAAAGCCTTTGAGAAATGCCATCTAAAACCAAATCCCCCCTGCCCTGGGCTGCGCTCTAGCTCTGGCAGACCCTCTGCTGTCCAGCCCTCCTCCCTGATTAGGGTTGCTGTCCCTGCATGTTGGTCACTTATCTCACCTCAGGAAGGTCACACTCGGCACTGCCCTATTCCGCCGGCCCTGCCTTGGGTTTTATTCCTGAAGACAGCCTTGTTTGGGGCTCAGAAGGTTTAATCCAAGGATTGGCTCTGGATCTAATTCCCAGATCCTCAGTTCATTAGCCATGAAAAGTGATAGCTGCTTAAGATTTTTATGAGCCATTGTTGCCAGGCGGCCGCAGCCCCGGCACAATTACCGGCACAGAGCACAAAGCGCGGCCGCCTCTGGCACCGACACGGGAGCTCCGCAGCAATCACACAGCTTAATGAAAAGCAGTAACTTTGCTCTGGGTAAGGAGAGAGGGATCTGGGAAGTTTGTTTCCAAGTGGTGCTTTCTGTAAAGACACTTGTTAGGACAAAACTCAAATCACCATCCCCTGCACTGGCACTGAAGGAGACACAGCTTGGCTTTTTGACCCTCCACACAAGCACTTGGGAACATCACAGAATCCTCTGGGTTGAAAAGGACTTGAAAATCATCAAGTTCAGCTGTTCCCTCAGCATTGCCAAGGCCACCACTAAACCACGTCCCCAAGTGCCACAACATCTACATGGCTATTAAACCCCCCAGGGATGGGGTACTCCCTGGGCAGCTGTGCCTGGGCTGGACAGCCCTTTCCATGAACAGCTTCTCCCAATATCCAACCTGACCCTGCCCTGGCCCAGCCTGAGGCCGTGCCCTCCCCTCTTGTCCCTGTCCCTAGAGCAGAGCCCGACCCCCTGTCCCAGCTCCTCCCTCCTGGCAGGGATTGCAGAGCCAGAAGGTCCCCTCTGACTCTCCTTTTCTCCACGCTGAGCCCCGACAGCTCCCTCAGCTGCTCCTGCTGCTCCAGCCCCTTCCCCAACTCCATTCCCTTCCCTGGACATGCTCCAGCCCCTCAGTCTCTGTGCTGGAGGGACCCAGAGCAGTCCCCAGGACAGGAGGTGCCTCAGCAGTGCCAGCACAGGGACAGGCACTGCCCGTCCTGCCCACCTGGGCTCACGTTCAGCTGCTGTCACCAGCACCCCCAGGGCCTTTCCTGCTGGGCATCTTCTCGTGCAGGGACATCAGGGTGGTCAAGCCAGGCCTGTTTCATAAGCCCATGTTGTCTGGCCCTGCCCACTGGGCTGTCCTGCATGTGCCATGTGATGGAACTCCAGCTGATCTACTCCATGACCTTTCCTGGCACCAAGGTCAGGCTGACAGACCTGGAATTCCCTTCTGATCCTTCTGGTAGATGAGCATCACATTTGCTCACCTCCAGTTACGAGCAGCCTCCCCAGTGAGCCAGGACTTCTGGTACAACAGTGGCAGTGGCTTGGTAAGCACTTCCACCAGTCCCCTTGGGCAGATCCATCGAGCCCCACAGACCTGTGTGTGTCTGAGTGGCAGAGCAGGTCACTGACCACTTCCCCTTGGATTGTGGGGCTTCTTTCTGCTCCCCATCCCCATTTCCCAGCTCAGGGACTGGGAACTCCAAGACCAACCAGTCTTACTCTTGCATCCAGCACTGAAAGCTGATCTATCCTGTCCCTCTGGATGCTGAGGCAGATCTGGACATTACTGGTGAAGCTGCAATTCCTTGCATTTAGCCAGGCAAATTATGAGAGAACCAGCAAGGCAGCAGGACAGGAACATCAGAGCATACTCTCAGGGAAGCACAGCAAAACCACAGAACAGTCCCATGTCCAAGTAATTACAAGGATGTGATGCAGGCCAGCAAAATCTAAGAGGTTTAGAAGTAAAGTGGATACTCTACTGAGCGGTGGATTAAGAATAAATGGAGCCAGATCCAGTGCAGCTCAAGTGCTTTCAGCAGCTCTCGGGCCCCAAGCGCCACCGAGCCGACAGAAACCCCACCTGCCCCTGCTCCCACTGCCAGAGCAGCACAGACTGGGCTGGGGGCCCTCCACGATCAGCTCCCAGGTCCTTAAATCCTGCCCTAATCCCCCTCCTGGGCCATCCATGGCTGGCTGTGCTGCAGGAGCTGCCTGAGCACAGCAGCGTGTCCAGAACAAACCCACATCCCTGTGCCTGGATGAGCTGCCCCAGTCCCCAGGGATGGCCTGGGGCACTCAGCACATCCCACCTCGCTGGGGAAGGGACTGAGCTGCTCTCTCAGGACGTGTCCCTGCCCTCAGACTGTGCACACAGAGAACCAGCACCGAGCCAGCTGACACTCACCCCAAACTACCCCACAGCAATTGCCCCACTGAGTGTTTTGGAACTGGAGGACAAGCAGCAGAGCTTTGGCTCCATGTGCCTGTTTTGTGTCCTTGGACCCACTGCAACAACAGTTCTGTGGTCTGCAAGGGACAGAGGCACAGACTGGCACCCACCCCTGGGTGCTCCACTGCCTCCAGACCCACTGGTACCCTACCCATGAGCTCTGTGTGTCTCAGGTATCTACAGAAAATCAAAGACATGCTGGTTTCTCACCAGAAAGCAAAAAATAAACTTCATTATAGAGATCAAACATATCAGGAAATTTTTGCTATTTATTAATTATACAGAATGACTGTTATTGCCATTTATCTCACACGCTCTGCTGTGCCAACAGGGCAATCCTGCCAACCAATTCCCAACCCAAGGGAAAAATTAGTTGAAATTAGTTCAGTTTGTTCTTTTGCTCTCCCAAGCCATGTGAGATGGTAATTGTTTTCCAGGCTCTGCTCCCCAGCCCGAGCACCCGGAGAGCTGTGTCAGAGCAGGGGCCCCTCCTGGGCCCGCCCTGGCCCACACTTTGTCCCCACACCTGTCCAGGCACTGTGTCCCCACCTGGCACAGATGTGCACACACACAGATGTGCACATACACACACTCACGTGCGCGCACACAGAGATGTGCACAAACACATGTGCACACACACTCACACACACTCACACAGATGTGCACAAACACATGTGCACACACACTCACACACAGATGTGCACAAACACATGTGCACACACACTCACACACATGTGGCTGCTGCCAAACAGAACAGGCACAGTAAAAACAGGACTGGCAAAATCTGGAAAACAGCCTGCAGAAAAACAGCTTTCACTTCACTTTTTAATTTTAAGCTACATTAAATTAACCATGATCACAAGAGGAGAATGTGCTGAAACCAGATGAGTTCAAGGGTTTGACACCCTGGTGTTTACATTTGGGAGCAAACGGGGTTTCACTCTGGACATGGAACACGTGCAGAGCACCCTCTTCCCCGCAGGCTGAGCACTAAGCGTGGCTTCCTCTGAGAAACCACTGCAGAAATGGCAACTCCCTACTCAGAGATTCTCTCCCTGTGCAAACAGGGCCAAGTGCATCAACTCCAGTGACAAAGCAGCTCCTTACCCAATTTCTGTGCCCTCGTGCCAGTGCAGGTACCGTGTGTGTGCAGGTACCAGTGTGTGTGTGGCACCTCTTCCATCAAACCCTCCACAGTCTGTTGAGCTCTCTCAGTTCTCAGGGGGCAAAGAGAACAGTCCAGTTCTAAGGACACACTTCTGGGAGCTGACCTGGATCTCCCCAGAGCTGATCCGCCTGCACCAATCTCTGCTTTGGCCAGACAGTACCTGCTGAGATCGCCCAAGCCTTTGTTTTTCCTTTTATTTTTTTTTAAAAAATAGAGACAGCAAAATCCATTTCTCGTGTGTCCCTCCAACCCTCCGTGGGCTTGTCATTACTGGGAATCCAACTGTTGTCAAACCTGCATTTTAACCACCTCATTTCTTCTCCTGTTTGTGGAAGTCCGACCATGTCACGCCACAGTTCTCACTTACACTACAAGCATACCCTTACAAATAAATTATAAAGAAAATGAATTATAAAGAGAAATTAAGAGAATGCTCACCTTAGAAGGGATAAATAGTACTGAAACTGTAATTTAAATGGATATTTAAATGAGCAAATAGGGTGAGTGATGCACCCTCTGCACACCCATTGAATTTCCATGGTTTTGTGGGTCCACAAGAGTCAAAGTTGGAAGAAAAGAAACATCTCTATTTTTGGGGTGGAATTAAACTAGGAATGAGTACATGAGAAAGTGGGTTATTTGTGGAAAAACACTCTGGCTGAACACTAGGGCAGAAATTGAGTCTGCTGAGCTGCTTTGTGCTCAGCCTCTGGCTGTCCAGCTGGTAACCAGATCATGTGCAACACAGGCCTCCAAAGGGTGGAAAAAGATCTGAAATATGAAGCACTGCTGTTTTACTGCTAATTCAATAGGGAAAAAACCCTATAAAATATTAAAGAAAGTATTTAAAAATATATTAAACACAATTTGTCCCATAATAGCTTAACCTGCCATCAAAAGGCAGCTGGCAGCTTGTTTGTGCCGCGGCTGAGCCAGGCACGGGCAGAGGTGCCACAGCCTCCAGCGCCGGCCAAAGGGGATTGGGCTCTGCAAAACACATTCCAGGTGCAACATTGGGCATGCTGATAAAAGCAGTGCAGGAAAGAGTGTTAGCTCTGATAGGGTAGGATGGGTATTGAATTCACTCTTAACATTACAAGACTTAATTAAAGAGGTTGACCTGAGGACCCCAAGCGGCGCCGAGCTGAGAGAGCCATTTCTGCTCCAACGTGGTGGTACCAAAGTTAATTCTCTGTAATAGGACTCAGCCTGGAATGCAGAGAGAACACCCTAATGCAGGGGGGAAGCACGGGGGGAAATACAGAACACAGATATGCAGATAATGCCCAAACACCAGCACGTTCAGGTGCAGTTCTCAGCCAGTGAAGACTGAGTTTATTCCTGGATCAGAAGGGGTTTATGAAATTTCCTATGGACATGCACAACACTGGCTCTCCAGTGACCCCTTTCAATCAGAAGGGACCAAAAAGGATGGTACAAGGGCTTAGGAACACCCCCAGTCCTTGAATCTGAGCTCACATCGGGCTGTGGTTCAGTGCTGTCAACTCCCACACTTGCAACCACAGCATTAATACTATTCTGTAACACAGAAAAATCTAAATTAATGGATCTTTTTAAGACAAATTCATCTGTGATTGTTTTTTTGGCCTGAATTTCAGTCATGCCAACAGTGATGCCTGTGCTTGACATCAGTTCCTGCTGTCCCTCACCTGCTGCTGCTGCTGCCCACAGCTCACAGGGGAACCACCAAGAAGGTGCAAAGTCAACTTTTTCAGCTCTAAGTTATAGATGGAACGTTCCTTCAGCACCATATATGGAGAAGAAGAGACTTGTGTGAGGGTGGAGAAACCTGGGTGACAGGAGGGCATCCCTGCCAGTGCCCACCCTGTCAGAATTCCGTGCTGGAACCACCAGAGTTGGACTGCACTGGGTTCCCAATCACTCCCAGCAGGGGGGTTTGGCCCTTGGTTGCACAACCCTTGCCTGGAGCGGGGCCAGGAGGGGATGGGATCAGAGCTGTGCCTTGGCCCATCCCCACCTGGATGGACACACAGCTATGGATGAGGTTTCCTGCCAGGCAGGAGATGTTCAGCTGAGAACATCCAGCCTGTCACCCTTCACTCTGCAGGCTCGGGGTATTTTATTTCACCCAACTAAAGCAAAGATGTGCTGAAAATGTTGGAAATCACAGGACTTGAACATCTGCAAAAGTTAAGGTGCAACAAAAAGTAAAACATTATTTCCCTCTTTGATAGCTCCTCATTCACCAAACCAGGCCCCTGTCAAAACCTACAAAAAGCATTTTAGAACAAAACCACAGTGAGCCTAAACAACATCTGGCCAATCAAATTTACAACAATAGAAGAAGTGCAATAAAAGTTTACTTCTTTTGAAGAAGAAAGATGTATTTTTAAAAGCCTTATATACAACCCTGAAATTAAGGCTTCTAAACCAACCCTCCCCTCAGCTGCAGGACTGAAGGGAGACAAGGAGCAGATGAGGATCAGCCTCTAACTGGGCACAGCCTCAGCATCCAAACATTCCTCTGACAGTCCTTGCACACACCAACACGAGGAACGCTGGGAGGGAATTCAGGGCCATTTCTTGTCACATGCCCATCCCCAGTGCTGCTCTCAGAGCCTCCTGGATGGCCCCCACCCTGATGGGCCACCCCAGCCCCTGGGGCTCGGGCTGGAGCCCAGGGACAAGGAGCTGACCGGCCTGGCCAGACCCCTGCCACAAACCCCCTGACCTGCAGCTCTGCTCCCTCTGAGTTACTGCACAAATGAGAACCACAACCAGCTGTGCTGGTCCCACCAAATGCCCCCTCAGTCCCGTGCCCAGCACCCACCAGCCCCCAAACATCTGACAATGCAAACATTACTAAACCCCTCAAACCTGTTCTGCTGGGCCAGCAAAGGGCCTCAAACTGAGCAGTGACACATCAGACAGAGGGAACCTGCAGCAGAGCCAGCGCATCCCTGCCAGGGTGGGCACAGGGGCACAGAGTGCCCAGACCTGGCACAACCCAGTGCAGGCTGAGTGTCCCAGGCAGGGCCAGGGCCAGGACAGAGCCTGGGGGTGTCCTGAGAGCAGAAACAACAGAGTAACAGGAACAGGGCACAAAGGGCCACTTGGTATAAAATGTCCTCTCCCCACCTCTTGTGCCAATCACCTGATGGTTTCCATTTGTCCCTGGGTCTAAATGTAAGGGAATTTCCTGCCCAGAGTCTCTGATCCCTTGGCAATCTGTAGAAACACGGCTCTTAAGCACACACATCACCCAAGGCATCAGATCCCACATCTTCCATGTACATTTGGATATCCTTTTGTGGCTTGGATGCATACACATGTGCTCTGGGAGCAAGAGGGCTCCAAAAAAAATTCAGTAGCAGCTTAATTCTGAAATGTGACTCCCACTACAAAGATGTTAACTTCTGTTCCTTAAGTTCAGTGGGTTTTACAGAAGGTTAAACAGCACAAATTCCCTAATCCTCAGTTCTAGCCTCCTGTTTCTTCTGTCAGTCCTCTCTGCTGCTCCTGACTGCCCATCCAGGATTTTCCAAACAATCCAGGTGATTGTCTGATCATTCTCCTCTCAAACCTGTGTGAAAGCATCTACAGACTCCAGAGCAGAACATGGAACCTCAGGACAGGCTGTGCCTCAGCCCCTCCCTGTGGTGCCAGAGGGGCTCCAGACCCCCAGACAGGCACAGCCACAGCTCAGGCTGCTCCCTCTGGCAGATGAACTGACTGGTGCAAACAGGACGGGCCCAACCACCATCCCAGCTGGTGCAGCCTCTGCCAGGCTCCACTCTGGGCTCCAACCAGATGGGATGAGGGGAAGAACAGGCTCTTCCCTGTCTCTGCCTCTCTGATGTTCAACCCCCAGATGTCCAAGGGTATAAACTTCCATTTAATGCTCCTTTGAAGCCAATTCCTTTTCCAGAAATGCTGCCACTAACCCAGAAGAACCCACCCCCCATGGGCACGGGGCACCAACATACCCTGTGGGCACAGATAGGCACTCAATTGCTTCAGAAGTAACTAGGAAATACTGAACAACTTGGGCTTTTCAGCCTTGGACACACAAATCAGGATGAACTTCAAGTTCTCCAAAGAGCCTTTGATAGGTCAGGCTGCCAGGGGGGTCACAGAATGGTCTGGGGTGGAAAGGACCTCACAGCTCATCCCATCCCACCCCCTGCCATGGGCAGGGACACCTTCCACTATCCCAGGTCTCTCCAAGCCCCATCCAACCTGGCCTGGGACACTTCCAGGGATGAGGAGTTCACAAACTCTTCACATCCAGCTCCACAGCCTCAAAGGAGACCAGACCAAACGGGATCTCACCAGCAGACCACTGGATTGCCTTTCTCCTCAAAAAGGCCCCAGAGAGCCCCCGTGGAGGGGCACGAGCAGCTCTCGCCATCAGGCAGCCCAGGCCCCCCACGTGGGGCAGCCCATGGCCCCCCAGGCCCCCCAGGTGGGGCAGCCCAGGTCCCCCAAGCCCCCCAGGTGGGGCAGCCCAGGTGGGGCAGCCCATAGCCCCCCAGGTGGGGCAGCCCAGGCCCCCCAAGCCCCCCAGGTGGGGCAGCCCTGGCACGGCCCCTGTCCCGCTCCAGGTGTCGCTGCAGCCCCACAGCTCACCTGAGCACCCCCCCCCATGCCACGAGCGAGGGGAGAGGAGGGAGCGCCTGCAAATTAATGATGGCAGCCTGTCTTCATATATCAAGCTAATTTGAAAGGGCTTTAATTTTCTTAAAGGATAAAAAAAGGTTTCTTTGCTAGATTAAACTTGCAATTGTCATTCATATATTGTTTATAAGGTACTCATCTCCTCACGCGCTATTTTTTTGTTTTTGATTTTGTATACTAGTTAGCAGTGAAGACTTGTCTGCGTGTATCAGAAGGAATAAAGAGAGAAATGTCCTTAACTGTCAGTTTTAATAAGAGGAGTCAACATGCCTCTATTCAGGTTAAATATTGCCCTGTCACATTTCAATAGAGTCAACAGATTTTTTAAAGAAAAGTCAAAAGCACTGTGTTTGCAAAAAATAATAATAAAACCCCCTACCCCCCACCTCCTTGTCACAGAGTGTCAAAGCCCTTCTTTATTTGGGGGGGGCGTGGAGGCAGGACAGAAAATTCTTTTGTAAAATGTGAAAAATTACTACTCATAATTGGCACTGACATGAAAAAGGTTGGGGTTTTTTTGTTCGAAAAACAAAGAAAATCTCTAATTTAATAATCACCTGCAAAGTGTTATTGTGATGGGAACAAAAAACACACAATCAAAGTCATCTCTTTTAAGTAACTATAGTGTTTTTAAGCACTCACTGCGCTTTGCTGCAGCTCACACACAAACCCAGGACGAGCAAAGTATAACACGACACTCCAAATTCCTCAAGTAAAGTTGCTCAAATAACAAGTGACAAGCCCCACAGAGGAAGAGCAAGAAAGGATCTGTCAGGTAAAAGGCAATCACCACAAGGCTGCACAAGGAGGAGATTCCGCAGCGATTGGTTCCATAAGAACATTTGCAGGGGGTGCCCTGGGCAGAGCTGCAGCCCAGGAGGATCCTCGTGACCTTCAGAGCCAGAGGCTCGTCCTGCCTGGGCGAGACTGCTCTGACTCTGGGCAGAAAGAGGAGACACAAAGCAGATGTCTTGTAGAACAAAACAATTTCAGAGCTCCTAATTTACTTCCAGTGACAGTGTTTGAAGCCTAAGATCATTATTTGGAGTTACTTGAGCTTTACTTCCTTTGTTGAGGTGAAACAATGTTTAGAAGCCAGTTCTTGGTTGATGCTGCCTCGATTTTCCATCACTATCTAATCATGTTTAATAAATCAGCAGAGCACATGGACCTGGGGAGCTCATACGCAGCCCCAGCACTGAAGCAGAGGAGGGTGAGCACAGACCCACCTCTCAGGAGGGGAGTGTGAACCAACTCCCAGTCCAGGCCTGTCCCTGTGCCCACCCCGGGGCCAGGGGCTGCCCAGGGATGGACGGGGCCGTTCCGAGCCCCCTGCTCAGCTCCCCCCTGCCATGACCAGGACAGCTGTTTGAAGAGCTGTGAGAGCCCCATAAATCCTCAGGCAAGATGTGAGGCTCCTTTTTCATGGGCAATCCCTGGGGTGACAGCACGCCCTGCGATTGGGGTTTCACACAAACCCAACATCTGTAAAACTGGTTTCACGTCAAGTTTCCAAAGCAAAGCTCACACAGGTCAGCCATGCCAGAAAACCTCCCCTTGGTTCAGGTAACCCACATCCCTAAAATCCAGGTGGTTTCCCAGATTTTGTTTTACAAGCCATCTGCCAGATGCTTACATTTCATTTCACAGACTGTCTAATTTTCATGAAACGGCCCTAAGATTTATTCAGTGAAACCGAATCCCGCTGCGTGCAGAGCCAGGAGAGGCTGAGCGGAAAAGCAGAGCTCCTGCACAGGAGGGGACCTGCTGGGGGTGGCTTTGCCATCCTCCCAGAGCACCTCTCGGTGCTGCTGCCCTGGTTACAGAGCCAGGAACCAGAACCTTCCCCTGCGGGCCCTGCCCAGGGAGACCTGCAGGGACCCAGATGGTTCCTGCTGTGCACAAAGGGCTCACCCACCCCGTGTCAGCCCAGCCCTCCCACTGGATCCCTCCTGCTGGATCCCAGCCCTGCTGCAGGATCCATCCCAGCCCTCCCGCTGGATCCCTCCTGCTGGATCCCAGCCCTGCTGCAGGATCCATCCCAGCCCTCCCGCTGGATCCCAGCCCTCCTGCTGGATCCATCCCAGCCCTCCCGCTGGATCCCTCCTGCTGGATCCCAGCCCTCCCACTGGATCCATCCCAGCCCTCCCGCTGGATCCCTCCTGCTGGATCCCAGCCCTGCTGCTGGATCCATCCCAGCACTCCCACTGGATCCCTCCTGCAGGATCCCAGCCCTCCCAGTTGGCTTTCTGGGCTGCAAGTGCACATTGCCAGCTCATGATGAGCTTGTCAGCCCAAACCATCAAGTCCTTCTCCTGAGAGCTGCTCGTAATCCAATTTCCACCCAGCCTGAAGATCTCCAAGCCCACCCAGTGCCACCCCTGCCATGGGCAGGGACACCTCCCACCAGCCCAGGGTGCTCCAAGCCCTGTCC
>JAWWLZ010000022.1:20311287-20329124 GCA_035041345.1 Poliocrania exsul | reverse complement strand
CAGCAGGTGCTGGACAGGGGCACAGTCAGTGCCCCACGAGGGAAACACCATTGGCACTGAGGGCAGGGAGGGTCTGAGTGGAACCCCACCAGGTCCTGCTCTGCCTCACTCTCCTCCAACCCTTCTTCAGCCTCGTGCTCCTCTTCCACCTCTCCAGGTGCAAGGCCACAGTTCTTTGGGCTGAACATTCTTTTTGTACCCGAAATTCACATTTCTCATTCCCCTGGGCTCCTGAAGTTGGCTCCTGTCCCACTGGCATTTGCTGATTCTGAGGTCAACCTGAATGAGTCACATTTGATTTTGTACCTTTTACTGCAATCCCAGAATGGTTTGGGTGGGAAGGGACCTGAAAGCCCCTCCAGTCCCACCCCTGCCATGGGCAGGGACACCTTCCCCAGCCCAGGCTGCTCCAGGCCCAGCTGTGATTTACCAACCTGGTAACTCCAAAGGGAGAGCACAAAGTGGGTTTTTTGTGTTCCTTTATTTGTCTTTTCCCTGCACTTTTACCAACAGACCCATCTGCTGTGAGAGGAACTGCTGCTGAAACTGTTCCTCACCTGCAGAGCAGCCCCGGGGGCAGGTTCAGAACAGCAAACCAGGTCAAAAGCAGGGTGGGCCACCCTGTCTCCAGTATTAACAACAACATGAGAATTTATCAACCATTTACATTTTAGCTTACTCCATTTCCATTGCCCACCAGGAGAGCCCAACCCCAGTGATGGCCCAGCCCCCTGGAGTCACCTCAGAACGTGCCAGCTGATCCCTCTCAGCTCAGGAAAGCACAAACAAAATAAGTAATTGCCCTGCAAGCAGCACGGGCATTCCTGTGCAACCAGGAGGGTTAAGATAAAAGCACTCAGCTCAAAAACAAGCAGCAAAGTGGTAAATAAAAGGTATTGCTCCCCAAGACTCCCGAACCCAGCCCCATCTTCAGGGGGAAATAAAAATCCATAAGTACAACTGAGGCTTCTTTATTGCTGTCAAGAGGCAGGAGGAGGCTTTTTGGACTGGAATAGCATCAAGATGAAGAGCAGCCTTAGAACAAAGGCCTGTGCAGCAAAGGGCAGTGCTCGCTCTCTGGGCTGAGCCCACACTGTCCCTGGCACAGGGACACCCCTATGCCCCAGCCAGTGTCTGCAGGGACGGGGCACTGCAGCCCAGTGCCCTCCCTCCATCCCACTGGGCACTGGGCTGCCACTGGGACGGGCAGGACAAGGGTTATACCCCCAGTGCCTGTTCCACCCCTACTCACTTTGTCCTTTTTACCCAGACAAACCAAGGAATGCCACCCAGGAGCCCTGGATGGCACATCCTGCAGGACCACAGGGCATTCCTGCCCAGCCCAGAGCCCCCCAGAGCCCGCAGTGGCACATCCTGCAGGACCACAGGGCACTCCTGCCCAGCCCAGAGCCCCCAATGGCACATCCTGCAGGACCACAGGGCACTCCTGCCCAGCCCAGAGCCCCAGATGGCACATCCTGCAGGACCACAGGGCACTCCTGCCCAGCCCAGAGCCCCCAGAGCCCCAGATGGCACATCCTGCAGGACCACAGGGCACTCCTGCCCAGCCCAGAGCGCCCAGAGCTCGGTGTGGAGCTGCCTCAGCTACCTGGGCCGAGCCCGTGCTGAGCCCCCTTTGTGTTCAGGCAGCAGAGGAGAAAAATAGGGATATTAACCTCTAACACTGATGGAAATAATAGCCACAATAAACCGGGGCTGGAGAGCACAGTGGCTGTAATTATTCTGCTCTCATTTACCCGGGAGCGAGCACAGCCCACAGGAATCCCAGTCTGGGGGGCACAGCGGGGCGCGGAGGGGGGCACAGCCGGGGCGCGGAGGGGGGCACAGCCGGGGCGCGGAGGGGGGCACAGCCGGGGCGCGGGGCCATTGGCCCCCCTGTGCCCCCCACCCCTCCAGCTGACCTGGGTGCAGGAGCCCCCTGTGCCAAACCTCCCAGGCTGGGTGTGGGACACCAACCAACCAGCCAAGGGGCCATGGGGGCTGAATTCTGCTCCCCAATTCCTGCAGAGAACTGGGGCCACCAGAGCCAACCTGGGAAACCAGAGCAGCCCTTTGGGGATTTCTCACAGTGGGGAACCCACAACTCCTTGGATGTGTTTGCTCCCCACTGCCCGTGTTCCCCACCCAGCTGAGGGGACAGAGCCAACCAGCAGGGCTGAATCACCCAGGCTTGGTGGGTGGAGAGCAATGAGCATTGCTATTTAAAAAGAAACTGTTTCTGCTTCCCCCTCTTCCCTTTTTTTTCCTTTTTTTTTGAGATCCTCCGTGTCTGTAATTAATTTTTGACATAAATAGCACAATTCCCTTCCATGAGTGATCTTAGTTCTTCTCAGGTTTAAATGTCACTCTTCTTTGAAATCTTCTCATTCAATAATCAAGTTGGAGCTAATAAAAAATTCAAAGGTGCATCTAATAATAATGAAAGAATAGCAGCAAAAAACATGCACCTGCATTTATGCCAAAGAACAAGGGATCGAAGAGACAAAAATGTAGGAAAAGAAGAAATTAGAGGGAAAATCATGATATTGCTGAAGTGCTGCTCTCACAGTAAGACCAGGGGGATTGGGATAAGGCTAAAGTTAATTGCATTTCCAGATGACAAACCTCTCACCTCTGAACTGAATGGCTCTTTATAAAAGCTATCAGTAATAAACTGTAAATCTCAGCTATGATTGCAAATAAAGGTCATCCCTTTCATGCTGCCACTTTCCTGGGCCTTATTATATTCCTGTCTGAACCTTTCTTACTTCTTAAGGTGCGCTGGCTGCCCATACAGGCAATCAGGGAGGCTTTTTGATTTTATTTTGAAAGACACAAGGCAATGGGATTTACATTCTGGCCCCACACTGATCCAAACTGGAAAATCACTGAATTCTGACAAGCAGACAGAATCCTGCCAGCAGAATTAATCTTCATCTTCCATTAATGCAAAGAAAGGCAATCCCTTCCCTCCACTCCTGAAATCTCCATTTCCTTCCTCACCAGCACAAACGGGCAGCTCCAATTCCCTTTCAGCCCAAGGTGAAGATGATTGTGATGATGCCCAGGGGCTGGTGGAGCTCCCGAGCCCTCCAGCAGCTCCTGCCACCCTTCACACCACCCAGATGCTCTCAGGGTTACCCTCCCACACTGCAGGGGACAAGCAGGGCGCTGTTCACAAAGAAAATTCTCTCTCAGAGAAAAAATTCACCTCAGCTCAAATTCTGAGGGATTTTTGCTGCAGAATATTTCATATTTGTGAATGTCAAGATTTTTGACACAAAGACTCCACCCCTCAAACCTGATGCTGTGATTGTTCCTTACAGAGGCTCCAACCCCAGCAAGCAGCACCATAAATGAAATGCAGAATGACCGTGGGGCCCATCCTGCACCAGCTGCTGCTCCTGCTCAGGGGTCCTTTGGGATGGTCTGGGGGGCAGGAAGGAGGGGGAGCCCCGGGGGGGCTGCAGGGCTGGGGCTGCTCCCAGTGCCAGGCAGGGCCTGACCCAGACACCACCTCAGAGCCAGGGGATGATCTGGGGAGCTGCTGGAGCTGCAGGACCCCAAAGCACACCCGGACGGTGCCCCGGGCCCCGAGGGCCGGGACGGTGCCCTGCGCTGGAGGAACCCTCATCCTCCTCCTCCTCCTGCCCATTCCTCTCAGCCACCAGAGACCCAGACTGAGCAGCATCTGTCTGAGCAGGTGTGAGCAAAGGGGACACTCTCCATGTCTGTCAGGTGGGAAGGGAGGCTGGGGATGGCCACGGGACCAGCACAGTGGGTGTCTCTGCAGGTGATCTGGGACAGGGGCAATCCAGGCAAACTTCACTGGAAAAAGTGTTTCCAGGGAATCTGAGGAAAGCAGCCTGGTGAGTCTCTTGGACCCCTTACACGAGAAGAAAAAAAGATAAATACTCAAATTGTAACTGGTGTAAGGAACAAATACTTGTCTATGGGGTGGGATAATTATCTTCCACATCGTCAGGCTCTTGGAGAATGTGACAATGGCACCTCTGAATGAGGCTTCTGACAAGTCCCAGACACAGCCAGGTTTCTTTAGAGTTTAATTTCAGCTCCTCATTTTGAAGTGATACACTGATACTCCAGGCAGAGGCAGGAAGGAGGCACTTGGGTTTGCTGCTCCAACATTTCTCACTCCCAAGTACCTTGGCCCCAGCACATCATTCCTCCGGCCCTGTGTGATCCTGCCAAGGTGTCACACCCCTCATCCTTTCCATCCCCGAATTCCAGTCTTGGAAAGACTAAAGAGAGACCTGGGATCAAAGGAATGCTGCAGCACACAGATTTTCTAGGGGCTTTGTTCCCTTGGCCACTCTGCCTTACACTCAGGTGATGTGCCCAGAGAGAAGCAGATCTGGGTGAACACCTGGCCCAGCTGCAGCCCAGGGTGGGCACAGCCCCCAAAGTCCGGCAAGCAGCACTGGCTCCTGGGCATGAGCTGGGGACAGATCCTTGTGGGTCCTTCCCACTCAGAGTACTCTGTGATTCTTGATCTGCTGCTGGGGGACTCAGGGCTGTTCACTGTTTGCGCTTTCCCTTTGATCTGAAGGCAAAGCCCTTGATTTTCACAGAGGACGATAAGTGGGGACCCCGAAGCCTTTCTGTGTGATCCAACAGCCCCTGTGCAGCTGGAGGCAAAGGCCTCCCCCTCCCTCCCTGCTCAGTGCCCTCATCCACATTTCACCTCCTGTGTCTTCTCACAGCCCCAAAGTCACATCTTGTTCCACACTCCCCCCGAACCTTCTGCTCAGCTGCCCAGAAAAATCAAGCAAACCTTGTGACAACGATTCCAGGCACTGACTGTGCAGCCCATGGGAATTCCTGGCCCTGCCCACCGGAGCATCCCTGCCCTGGGGGTGCTCCCCAGGTGGGACCCTGGGAGAGCTGCCTGGCCTTTACAGAGCACCTTCTTCAGCTGCTCCTTCAGCAGAGTGTGCAGAGCTCATTTAGCACTTGCACAGGTGTTTGTTCCACCCTGGGCAAACCAGGGGAGTGTGGGTTGGGTATTCCCACACTGATATTAGGAAGGATTGGAGTTTCATCAAGTTTTTAGGGGAACTGGACTGTTCAGAGGAGGGACCCACTCCCTGCTCCTCTCCTGGGCACATCCTGCCCGTGCTGACTGACCCTGGTTTGGGTTCCTGCTTCCCCTTCCACTCTGCCCCAGCACATCCCAGTGCCCAGAGCTGCCCACTGGGAGCACTCCTGGGCAAGAGGGGGTGGCAGTGCTGCCCTCCAGCCCAGTGGGCCCCAGGGAGCTCCTGGTGAGAGCACAGGGGGCCCATCCCTGCTCGGGGCAGAGCGGCCCGAGGTTGCTCTGCCGAGGAGGATGGAAAGAGCACCTGGGCAAAGAGGCTCTGACACCTGACTGCACAATGAGATGTGACTGGCTCTCCTGTGTGTGAGGCCAAATGCTCTTGACATGAAGGAGAATTAATTTGAGGTCTTGCTGCAACAGCCACAGCCTGAGAGGCTTCTCCTGACAATCCCTGTCCTTGAGTGCATTTGCATCCTGGGGATTAGAGCAGCTCCCACACAACACGTGAGCTCAGGGCCTCAGTGCCAGGCTGGGAGGGCTCTGTGGGCAGCACACAGTGCACAGAGCCTGGGGGAGCTTAACTGGGGGAGTGAAGTCCATGAGCACCTTAATGAGAAGGGCCCATTTGCCCCGAACTGCACCAACACTCGCAGCACACACAGCAAAGAAAGTTCCTGCACACGACAGGAATTCGGTTTGACTCCAGCAAAAGCCTCTGAGAAGGACCTGCCTGCCAGGCCCACCTGCCCTCCCTCTCCTGGAAGCCCCTCCTGGATGGGGACCAGAGGCAGGGGATGGTCTGGCACGAGCAGCACACCCGGCTCCATCCTCCCCATGGCACCAAGAGAGGAGCTGCAGCCTCAGGGCTGCCAAAGCCTGGCTGGGCACAGGGGATGTCCCCAACAGCAGTGGGGCAGGTGGCACTGCCCAGGGTCACTGCAGACACTCAGCCTGTCCCCCCCTGTCAGTCACAGGGACCAGAGGGCACACATCCCACACACCCCACTGGATTGATCTGTGTTATTAAAGTAAGTCCAGCAAGCACACACCAACCGTGGGAGCCCCAACTAATGCCTGAAATAGAGTAAAAATTATGTTGTGTGTATAACACATAAGTTACTGAACCTTCTGAATTCACAGGATCCCAAAGAATTAGTTTGAAATCACCCTGTAATAGTAAGTACAGATCAAGGCAGCAGCATCCAACTCAAACACTGAAATGCAATCGGTCAGCAGAATATTTTTTTTGAGCTTAAAAATACTCCCTTTCCTGAAAATGGACACTAAAGCCCAAGGCAACACAACCACTGAGGGTTTATTATAAAATACATTTCAAAAGAATGGCTGAAAGTCTTAGGAGCATGGGAGATGAAAAAGGAGTAAACAAGCCTTATTCTACCATTAAATGATAAATTAAAAGCAGTATTTTGCTGTTCTGCCTCATTTTTTAACCCCTGTGCTCTGGCTCTGGTGGTGGGGGCTTTCCCATCAAAGGGCACCTATTACTAAAGGTTTACAATTCCACATCATCTGTCCCAGACAACAGCCAGGGAAAAACCTCATTCCAAATCCAAGTTTTCATTAAATTTTCAGAAAAAGCTCTGCCTGCTTGACATTACAGGCAGAGCCACAAAGAAATACGCCCCCCACACATGCCCTTTAAAAATTTGAGTAATTTCAGAATGGAGGCTTTGGGATTTTCAGAATAATAGCACAGATACTGATGGGCTGTTGTTGGCATCAGATAAAGAGCTCAATCTTAATCCCCCTGCTGTCTTGTGGGGTGCAGATTATGGCACAGCACACTCTGCAAAACACTGCAACAAATACCAGGCAAATACTGGCCTGGGAAAGGGGAGATTTACAGAGCACGAGGGGAACGGGAAGGCTTTGGAGTCTCTCACCCATTAATATTTGTACTCATTATCACACAATTTGGTTTTGTTCCTACTGCAAATCTGTAATACAGAAAGAGCAATGAACACACCTGCAGCTGTTCAGCCATTCCTGAGGTTTTCTAGACAGACACAATTTGGGTGACACACAAAGGCACATTCTCAGCAGTCTGGGAATGAGAGAACCCCATTTCTCTGCCCATCCCACCCACCTGTGGCTCCCACTGAAGGGACACCCATGGCACAGAGTGCCAGGGCAGGGTCTGTGCCGGGGCAGGGTCTGTGCCGGGGCAGGGTCCCAGCTCTGCCTGCACTGTGGGCAGGCAGGTCACCCCAGGGCAGACACTTGCATCAAACACTCCTGTACTGAGTTCCATGCAATCCATGGAATCTTCATTCCTTATCATGGTACTTGTTCATATAAGACACTGCATCTTTAATCAGGAGCCAAGCTTACCACAATGTTACCCTGACCACAAAGCACCTTTTTGGCTCTTACTTCACCCAAAAGAAACCACGGAATCCCACCCTGGTTTGGGTTGGAAGGGCCCTTAAAGATCAGGAGAGTTCCATCCCCCTGCCATGGGCAGGGTCACCTCCCACTGTCCCAGGTTGTTCCAAGCCCTGTCCAACCTTGGGCACTCCCAGGGCAGAGGCAGCCACAGCTTCCTGGAGCAGATCAGCAACATTAAATCAACAGAATAATGTCAGGTGGAAAAGACAACCGTGGCCACAATAAAAAGGAAAGTTCTATTAATGCTAAACACACTTGCCCTGTTGGGTTTACACCACCACTGCTGGAACTTTTGCCAGATGGTTCAGCATCTGTCCAAGCACTGAGCCAGGGATGCCATGGCAGCCACTGCCTCTTCCACACTTAGGGGGCAAAATCCTGGGCATGAACATGAATTATGGGTTTGAAAAGCTCAAAACAAAGATACAACACTGAGAGGAGAAGGAAGCAAAACTAAAAATTAATTTAGAGAAAAAACCCCTGGGCAGGCGAAGAGTTAAGCACAACCTTTGAGCAGAGCCTTGTGCAGCAGCCAATGAAGGTAATGAAAAATGACATGTAGTTTGGCCCCTGCCCACAGTGAGCACAGCCCGCCCTCTGCCCTGTGCCCTGTGCCCGGCCAGCAAAGCCCAGCACTGGCAGCTGGCTGGGGGGGACGGCAGTGACAGTGCCCCGGGGCCAGGGGCAGTGCCACAGGGCCACCCTGCCTGTGCCACCCAGGCCAGCCCTGGCTCCAGCCTCCTACACACCCTGCTCCATAAAACCACATTCCGTCCATGGAAGCAAATATGAATGTGGAATTCTAGTGGGAGGTGTCCCTGCCCTTGGCAGGGGGGAGAATGAGATGAGCTTTAAGGTCCCTTCCAACCCAAACCAGTCTGGGGTTTATGTGCCCATCTAGTTTATCTACTGTTAGTTCAAATATAATTGAACAAAAGCTGTCACAAAAAAAAAAGGCAGCCAAGGTCCCACTTGGCCAGGGAGAGCTTCACCTCACAGATTCTCGTGCTCCTGCCTCAGGGCAGTGCCCTACCCTGAACACAGCACCCACTGTTTCATTAGGACAGAGCCAGGGATGGAAAAAGCCTTCTTAAAATAAACTCTTTTTTTAAGAAAAAGCTTTCAAGTTCACAAAATACCATAGAATTTATTAGGGCAACAGCCCTGACTTTGCTGCTCTCTGGGCCGAAGGGGCTGCCAGGGGATAACCCTGAGCAGGGGCCGGGTAAGAATGTGTGCCAGGGGCACCACACAGACCCTCCATCACCTCAGGACAGGGAAACTCCATCCCAGCTGCTGGTTAATGCCCCATGTGTGGCTAATGATCCCTGCTGGACAGTGACATCAGCTCCAGCCCTGTGCTGGTCGGGCAGCAGCTGCACCAGAGATGTCTCATCTCTCAGGGCTGAGGTCACCCAGCCAGCCAGCCATCCATCTCCCCGAGCCCCCTGGGTGGGTGGGTGGGCACAGACAGCCCTGGGCACCACAGCAGCTCATTGGAAGCCTGACCTGAGCAGGGCTCCCCTCCCACAAACAGCTCCCTGGGGGGCAGCAGGAGGGCCCCCCTGCCCTCAGGTTTGTCTGTCCCCACCCCAGGGAGCCACGGGGGCTGCTCAGACGCTGCTCCTGCCCCCGAGGGACACACCCTGGTGACACCCACACCCTGCCAGTGCCCTCCCACGGAAGACCCAGTGACCCCCCAGGCTCTCACAAGTGACTTTGCTGGGCCAAGGGCAGGCACATGGGCAGGCTCCACTCACTCCGGGACTGGCACACGCTGGGAGAGCCCCACAGGGTCTGGGGGTGGCCAGGGCAAGAACCAGCACAGCCCAAACTGCAGGAGCAGACCTGGAGCCGCAGCAGGCCCAGGATGCCCTCCCCAACCAGGTCCAGGATCATCTCCCTTGCCAGGCCCAGGACCCCCTCCCTTGCCAGGCCCTGGGCAATGGGCAGCCTGTTCCAAGCATTATTTCTCATTCCCAGCACAGCCACTGCTCTGTGCCTTTGAAAGGGGATCCTGTCCCTTTAACCTTGGCTCTGAGCCGGGTAATTGGGGATGTGAGCCCAGGGTCAGGGGGTGACCCTGGGGGGGAGGGGTGGGGCTGCATTTATTTATGAGCCACTTGGAAATTTTTGACATCACATGCTGGTCCCATTATTCACATGTTACATGACACGAGATTGGCCCTTTTAATGCAACAACATCACATCAAAAAAATCTGATTTTCTGCTCTGACAGCAGGTTTGGCCTCTGCAGCTCCCCAAAATGTAATCTGGGAGGGTTAAAGGCCACAGGGAAGTGATTTAAAAATCACATGGAACGTGGAAAAGCAGGTCCTGGACCCCAGGAGAGAGCAGGGATGCTCAGGCTGGAAAGAAACAGCCTGGTAAGTGCAGCTGCATCCCAGGGAGGGGAGGGATCCCTTGGGGTGACCCCTGGAGGGGTCCCTGCCTGGCCCCCCAGCAGGGATGGGTCCCACCTCCCCTCCTTCTGCCCCACTGAGATCCCCCCACCCTGAGCATCCTCCCCAGCACACCCCAACCATCTCCTCTGAGCCCCTGCAGCTCAGAACACCAGGAACGTGCCTACGTTTAGGAGGGAAAAAAATGAAAAAAAACCACCACCAAAATCCCTCCTTAGGTCTGCCCTGGTAATTCCATCTGGCAATAACAGTGTTTGCATGCACAGACTTCCCAACTTCCCTTCCAGGGCTGGGCTGGGTCCACCCCAAGGTGAGGTGTTTGCAGCTCCCTGAGAACATCCCCACACTCTGCAAAGAGCTCCAGTGCACAACTACACTCTCATTTTCATAGAATTTAAAATATCAGCTAATGCACTTAAAGCTAATGAAATATATTTCACAATAATGCACCACAAAGCACATATATTAAATTACTCATCAGCTAATTCCACAGAGAAAAGAAAAGGGCTTATATGTTTAATTTTTCTAAATATTCTTGGTTGTGGGCAGGCAAAGGAGGAATTTTGATTTATATCTGGAAAAGCATTCCTGAGATTGCTGTAATTTCCTTCCAGAAATAACACACGATGTTGATGATGAGGCTGATACTCAAATAACATCACAAGTAAATAAAACAGCCTAATTTTATCAATATTTTTATCAATTTAAACACAGTCTTTTCTACTGTGTAACACAATGAGAGAAAGAAAACCCAAAAAGCATCCAGGTCAGACAGGGCTTGGAGCAGCCTGGGCTGGGGAAGGTGCCCCTGTCAGGGCAGGGGGTGGCACTGGAGGGGCTTTCAGGTCCCTTCCAGAACCTTATCACGATTCTGTGATACTAAGAATGAATTATTTTCTCTTACAGGTCCAAAGGCTGTTCATTGTGCTCTTGCAGCAGCATTTTAGGAGTGTTATTTATTTCAAGGGAACCCAGTGAAGGCAGGACAGGCCAAGCAAGTGGGGCAAGAACCTCCAGGTTAATGACCCACAGCTCAGACCCCTCCAGAAAAGCCTCCTGAGGAGCAGGAGGAAGAGGCTCCTCAGGCACTAACACGTTTTTACAGATTTATACAGGGTTTGAAGCCGAGTCCCAAGACTGGCAGAACACAGAGGGGGAATTATTTTCTTCTTATTAAAAGAATGAGAAGCCCCACCATTGATTTTGTCCTCCATCAGCACACAACAAACCTCCCAAGCAGGGCGGGGATGCCGGGCCGGATTATCACAACGCCGTAAATCAAAGGGAATGTATTTATTAGGGCACCTCTCTTTGTTGCACATGTGTGTGCTGTTTGTTGGCCCATACCGTTATTATTTTAATTTATGGTTGGCTTTTTCCACTCTTTCCTCCTCCTCCTCCCAGCACTGGAGCCCCTGCACAGGTTCTGCTCGTGCCGGGCACAATCAGCATCATGGAAGGACTGGCCAGGGGGGCTGCAAACCTCCTGCTGGGGGGCCCTGCACCCAGGGGGGCTGCAAACCTCCTGCTGGGGGTCCTGCAAACCTCCTGCTGGGGGGCCCTGCACCCAGGGGGTCCCTGCAAACCTCCTGCTGAGGGGCCCTGCAAACCTCCTGCCGGGGGGAGCCCTGCACCCAGGGGGTCCCTGCAAACCTCCTGCCGGGGGCAGAGCCCACCCCCCTCCCCAGGGGCTGCCAGCTCTGCTGTCACCAAGGGCAGTCATTGTAAGCACTTTGCAAATCACACCTGGAGATGGTGCCAATGAGACCTCAGGTGTCAGTCCATGACAGCTCAAACACCTGCCCTGTCCCTGCACTCCACCCACACTGAGGACAAGCTGAGTAAGGAGGGACCTGGGTATGAGTAAAACCCAGCATCTTTAAGGAGGAGAGAATCTCATCAAAACTTCAGCTTCAACACCCAACTGAAGGAACAACCCAGAGAAGAGCCACCCGGAGCCTCATTTCCAGCATTGCTGGGGGTCCCTCCTTGCTGGCTGTGCCTTGGGTGCTTTGCTGGGTCTCTCCCAGAGAGGAGGAGCAGGGCTGGAGGCTGAGAGGCTGCTCTGCCTGCCCCCCTGCAGCTCCTGGAGCTGCTAATCCACTGGGCTGCTCAGCAGAGCTGGAGTTGTCACGGATTTGTGCCCTGCTCTGCTCCCACCTCCATCTGTTTCACGGGTATTGTTCTCACCGACTCGACTTCATCAGTTAAATTATTAACAGCAGAATTACACCAACTGAGATCTACAATGGGCAGCCTCCAAATACAAAGGCCTCCATCAATACACATTGACTGGAACAGAGAAATTGGGAGAAATTTAGATTTAAGGGTCACTGCTTCGTTTCACTGCTGATCGGGGGGTTTGGGGATGAGAATAACAGGAAAAAAAGATGGAAAAGCTCCTTTGGAGCAGTTCACTGCAGATTGTCACTCCTGTTCAAGTACCTGCACTGCTGAGTAGCCTGGAGCCACCCAACTGAGGTGCCACACATCGGGGCAGGTGGCACCTCCACCCCTTGCTGGCCCTGCCCCAGCACCAGCCCTATGGCCATGGCCAGGCAGGAGCCCCAGAGCCCCCCGAGCCTCCCTGGGACAGACCCCCAGCCAGGAGCAATGTGGGCTCCTCCACCAAACAGATACTGCTTGCAGAGCCCACCCCCTGCACAACCAGGAGCAGCAGAGATGGAAACCACACAGTGGTGCAAATGAACCCCCTGTGAGAACACAGAGCCTGCAGAGGGGGAGCAGGAACAGGACAGGAGCTCTGAGAACCTCCTGGGTTCCAGCTCATTCATGTCTTCTTTGTCATCTTCTCATTAGGCAGATGAGCCACTTTCCTACCTGTTATACCTCTATTGCTGTCATTAACTATTCAGAAAAGAAAAATCAAGTGTCATAACTGTATGAAGACTCAGTAAAGCACAAAATCCCAAGCAAATTCACTACTCTCCTTCACCTACGTTTTTCCAAATGTAGCACATGAGACACAGTTCTGGTGAAAAGCCACTCATGTTCCACAGCCCCAGCCCCACCTGCCCCAGCCCCTTGGCCACCTCCAGCAGTTCCTCCTGGCCACCAGACTCTGCATTCAGGGGCAACCCCAAACCAATCCCAGACTTAACAACATGCATTAATCACAGACCAGACAGTGCCCACGTCCAGCCCATGCATATGGTTTGAATCCAGGGCATTTACTTTTCCCATGCACTGCATTACACATTTATTCTGAAATAAAAGCTGTTTCCCCCTCCCCACTTCTGGGGTAATTGCCAGATGGATCCCATTCCAAGAAGGGTAATCAATGCATTCAAAGAGCCTCCACTCTGCTCTGTCCAGGCTACAAGTGCTCTATTACAAAGATTCTGGGAGCATTTTTTTAAAATTAGTAAAAGTTCCTGCAGCTTTTCATGGGAGATTTTCTTCTAAAAAATTCCAGTTCCCTGCAATCAAGGCAAAAACCCAACACAGCTTTCACCACACCAGTAACGAGAGTCTGATGTGCACAGACAAGCTCCTTTCAAGTAAAAGTCAAGTGTATTTTCATTACATCATCCATGCAAACTCCCAGTACTGCCCTGGACACCCAGCAGGAGCTGCCCAAGGTTCCAGCAGGTTCCACCAGGTGCAACAAACACCTGAGCACACAAACAGCATTTCAGAGAGTAACAGTGACACTAATGCCAGGAGAAAAATCCTACTTGTATGGTGAGGAAGAAGCACCACAGCAGGAGTTTGAGGGGGACTCAGCACCAGGATTTGCCAGAAAATGCTCAGAATATTTGCCAGAATAGGCTCAGAATATTTGCCAGAATAGGCTCAGGAAATGCTAAGCGAGAGCTGCCCTGAGCCCCAGCACACAGAGGGACCAAAGCTTGGGGACAGTGACCACAAGGCCACAGGCTGGTGAGAACAGAAACCCCAGCAGAGCCTCCACTGCTGCAGTCACTGACACTGCACAGGGGCATCAGCAGAGACATGGAATTCAGGTTATCCTGATTCCCACAACTGCAGAGAAGCTCAACCAGCGAACACAGATGGAAACCCACACGTACCTGACTCCTCTGGGGACTCCTTCTCTCTGCCCTCCCTGTGCCATCGTGCTCAGTGCTCTCACCTGCTCCACTCTCTCTTATATTCTCCCCTCCTCCCCAGACCCCTCAGCTGCTCTCCTGCCTGGTAACCCCACACCTGATGCTCGTGTCCCCAGCACTCACCAGGACTCTCCCCAATCCCTGTGGGCAGCCCGTGCCAGAGTCTGACCCTGCTCACAGTGAAAGACTTCCCTGGAGTTTCCTGGTTCCAGGCTGTGCCCCTGCCCCACATCCAGGGCTCACCAAGGAGACACAGCTGCAAGCAGGTCTCACCCTCTCCCCTGGCTGAGCTCTGCCTGACCAGCAGCTGGGCTGGTTGTGTTTGGTACTAATTGTGCAAAGCTGAACCTGAGCAGTTTGTTCATGTCAGAGGGACCTGCTCCGGGGTGCAGAGGCTGGTTTGGACAGGCATTTTTAGTTCAAACCACATCAGCACAGCCCTTCCTGCCACAGCCATGTGGTTATGGGCTGGAGAAGGTGCTGGAGATGCTGGTGAGCAGCCACACAAGGCTGGGTGTCACTGGGAGGGCTACCAGGGGCAGCAAGAACTCACCAGGAAAATGTATTGGAAGTTTATCTGTACACTCTTCTCTTTCAGATCATTTTTTCCCAACACCACCTACAACCAGAGGGGTGATAATTACACCAGGCCAGTTCATGTTCCCAACACTCCCCACGACAGGGAGTTCACCACAAACACTCTGCCTGAGCTGTGGAGGGGAAAGCACCCAAAGGGATGGGCAGGGCCACGTCCCTCCTGCCCCGGGCTGTGCCAGGGTGGGATCTCCACATCCCTCCTGCCCTGGGCTGTGCCAGGGTGGGATCTCCTCGGGGAGCCTCAGCCACGCTCTGCAAACCTCTGCCCAGCTGCTCATTAGTGCTGCATTAGGCTGTAAACTCGAGCCCAGAATGCCTAGTTCAAGTTGCTCTTTCTTGATGTACTTGAAAGGTCCTGGGAATTTATGGCAGGATAATGTGGAGCACAGCACCTATTTATGAGTTGATCATTTGTACAAACCCCCCTCAAAGCACCGAAGGTTACCATTCCACCAAGAGCTGCACTCAGCTGCTCAGAGGGCAACAAAGCCAAGTATATGAAAGTTAAAAGCATTAATAAAAGTGTGACTTATAAATTACTTCATCTTTGTCACCCTTTTTGAAATGGGGTGAGAGAGGCCAGGGTAAATTTATTTTTTAAGTGCTTTCTGAGACCTGCAAGGGTCAGCCCTGAAATGCTGTACTCTATAAATCACTCCATGCGTATCTCAGAGATGCAAGTGCATCATAACATTAACAAATATTGATTTGTTTATCATTTGCAACTCTTTATAGCTAAACAGCCACCTTTAGACCATCTGTAGGAAGAGGAAACTTTAATCCCTGGGCAGGCAGAGGGGCAGCAGCCCCCGCCCTGTCCCTGCCGCTCCAATTCCCAGGCGTTCCATGGGCACCTCCTGGCGCTGCTGAGAGCCCAGAGAAACCTCCCCTTGCAGGGCAAGGGCAGGGCTGGGGGCACTCAGCTGAGAGCCAGGGGTGGTGTCCCCTGCCCTGGCACAGCCCCAGTGCCACCCAGAGCTCAGGGGGACAGCACAGCCCTGCCCTCACTGCCACCTGCACCCGGCCCCGGGTTTGTGCTGCAACCAATGGCACAGGGGCAGGACTGAGCCCCCAGAGCCCCCGGGGCTGCCCAGCACCCCCCTGTCCCCAGAGCCCAGCAAAGCCCCTGGCACAGCTTGGAACAGGGTGGGCTTTAAGGTCCCTTCCCACCCAAACCAGTCTGTGGCTCTGATTCTCTGAACTGACCCCACACCACGGACCCTGCCCGGGTCCAGACCTGACCAAACAGCAGCACCAGCTGCTCTGAGTGCCCTCAGTTTGGTGTTACCCACCAGGTTCTGAATGCAGGGAATGCAAACTGACCAACCCTTCCTGCTGCTTTCAGTCATTACATCTCAGGGTACAAACCAAACACTTTCATTAAGCAATTACAATAAAAACAGGTTGTTGTTTTCTCTCCCTTCCTTCTTTTTTAAAGCACACAACTCTCAGCTTTTATTTATTTTTGGAACTAGAAAGGCTCAATAACCAATTTCTCCTCAGAACCACTCAGCACCAAACTCTGTTAAAGTGGAACTCAGAGTGCACAGCCCTCCCCAGAGCTCTGGGGGGGATCTGGTGATGTCCCTGGCAGAAGGTTGGGCTGCATTTGTAGCACTCCTTGATCTGCAGCCAAACACCCTTCCACTGGTGAAATCCAGGTGGTTTAGGGGACTGCTCTTCAGGCTTAGTAGAACTGAGCCCTCAAACCCCAAACCATTCTTGCAGCAAAGCAGCAAAATTAACTATTTCTGAACCCAGACAGAATCTGGAAGTGCCACAAAGCAGAGGTGGCATCGATTCCCCCTCTGGCTGGAGCCTCTGGAGGGAGCAACGTGGGCACCCCGGGCAGCACAGGGAAACCTGGGCTGTACCTGGCAGCAAAGGTACATCATCTGGAGATGATCTGCCCTGGGCTGGGCTGGGCCGGGCCGGGCCGGGCTGGGCTGGGCTGGGCCGGGCTGGGCTAGGCTGAGCCAGGCTGGGCTGGACTGGGCTAGACTGGACCAGACTGGGCTGGGCTGGGCTGGGCCGGGCTGGGCTGGGCCGGGCTGGGCTGGGCTGGGCTGGGCTGGGCTAGACTGGACCAGACTGGGCTGGGCTGGGCTGGGCTGGGCTGAGCTCTGCTGGGCTGGGCTAGACTGGACCAGACTGGACCAGACTGGGCCGGGCTGGGCCGGGCTGGGCTGGGCTGGGCTGGGCTGGGCTCAGCCCCATGGCCACACAGGATTGTCACTCCAGCACAGGAGAGAACACTCAGCAAGGCCCTCTCTTCCCAATTACAGGTCGTCAATATTGACTATCTGAGGGATTTCCATGCTCAGGAAGCAAATTAGAAACTCAATACCTGAACTATTCCTAAATGCAGTTATCAACTTCAGAGTTTTATCTCATAAAACCAATTCAGCTTAGAGTTTAATTCTATTAAATTAGGGCTTAGAAATAAGATTTGCTCAGAGAATGAATGCATCATTAGTTTTAAAATGCAATATAGTGAAACCCAAAATGTGCAGCATTACAGTTTGAAGAATGAATGAGCAGAGATGGCACCCACATGGGCTTGTCCCTAAATATATTTTCCAGAAAAACCCCTTGGCTCAGCACGACAGTGAGTGGTTTGGTGTGGGGGACATCCACCTTCCCTTGGGAATCATAATCCTCTTGTGTCTCCCCTTGGCACAAGTTTTTCCTTTGTTCTTAAAACCTTCTTATTTCAGCAGCTGACAGAGAAAAAAGAATCAGCATCCTCTTTCTTAATAAAAATGCCACAATGAGACCCTGTGGGGCTTGTGCCAGGCATGTCAAAGGAGCAGGGACTAATACAGGAAACCTCAAGAACTCCTGGTTTTGTGCAAGTTACAGTGTGGGGAAGAGTCACGTAGGGCTGGGTTTTAAATCAGGCTTCCAATAGATGAAAAGCACCTTCCATGGGGTGCATGTAATCTCTGAATAGGGCCCTTAGTTTCCTGTGGCATTGTATTAGAAGTGATGTTTGATACAATAATGTGGGATAGAATATGCTCAAAGCGGGCACGGGGGCTGAACCCCCCTTGGAACCGCCCTGGCTCTTTGATCTGCAGCCCCTTCTACAGCCCCCAGTGCAGCCCCTCCTGCAGCCCCCAGTGCAGGCCCCAGAGCAGCCCCTCCTGCAGCCCCCAGTGCAGCCCCTCCTGCAGCCCCCAGAGCAGCCCCCAGAGCAACCCCTTCTACAGCCCCCAGTGCAGCCCCTCCTGCAGCCCCCAGTGCAGCCCCCAGAGC
>JAWWLZ010000022.1:20289268-20300403 GCA_035041345.1 Poliocrania exsul | reverse complement strand
GGGACAGGGACAGGGACAGGGGCAGGGGCAGGGACAGGGACAGGGACAGGGGCAGGGGCAGGGGCAGGGGCAGGGACAGGGACAGGGACAGGGGCAGGGGCAGGGACAGGGACAGGGACAGGGACAGGGGCAGGGGCAGGGGCAGGGACAGGGACAGGGACAGGGACAGGGACAAGGACAGGGACAGGGACAGGGGCAGAGGCTCCTCTAGGTGCCCTCCCTGCGATGCAGGTGCCCTCCCTGAGCCACTGCACCCGTGCTGGCAGCACTGGAGGGTCCCTCTGTCCCGGCTGGCGGGTGAGGGCAGGGCAGGCAGCGGGGCAGCCCCCCAGGCGGGCCAGGGGCACAGACAGTGGCTGTGGGGCAGCCTCCCGGGGCAGGGCAGGGGCACAGACCATGCCCTGTGCATTATCTGGGGTGGGAAGGGGGCCCTGTCCCCCCCCCCGTCCCACCAGCACAGCCCACACTGTCTCCAGTGCAGCCCAAACCCACAGCGAGGTGTCCGGAGGAGCGCTGGCCTGGAACAGAAACTGCTGCTGGAACAGTCTCAGCGCAGCTCCAGGACACCAAAGTGCCCCTACAGCAGCACAGACCACGCTGCTCGTTCCCAGCCTGTCTCTCTGCACGTGTTCCTGCCCTGAACCGCTCCACGGACAGCAGCAAAACAAGTTCGTTAATACTCACAAGAAAAAACTTTTGTCTAAACAACACAATTATACTAGAAGTGAAAAATGCCATTTTAAATAAATGCAATCGCAAAAAAAGGATCTGGGTGATAAGGGAATGATGAGCTAAATAAACCAAAACCAAAACACAGAACAAACCTCATTTCAAGATAAAAACCAGTATAAATAACAGGTTTGGACTATTTAAAATATTACTATAAATGATACGTTCATTATACATGAAAAGTAGAGACTGTTTAAAATTGAAGCCTATAGAAAAAATGTAAAACTACTTCAAAATCTGCATTATGTATAACTTAGAATATGTTAAATTCAGTGAAATGCCGAATTTCAAAGGATTTAAAAGGTTTGTCTTCCAGCCACCAGAGCAGGAAATCCGTGAAATGCCCATTTGTAAATACACGTAGACATTGAATAAATTTTTTTATATATTTCAATAAAAATCAAAAATGCCTTTTTTTAATGTGGTTTATAGTGTCTTTTGTACTGGGCATAGGAGTGGGGATCAGCAGACAGCTGATGTTAACTAATAATGAAGACAATTAAGAACAACACACTTCATTCTTGTCCTCTTTTTCCCTTTAAAAATGTTGCTAATGAATTAACTGTGATCAAATTCCCAGTGTTTATGGGATTATTGTTGCTCCCTGAATATTTTCCATCAAAAGCTGAACGGTGCCTTTTGGAGCAGCCCAACCCAGGACTCGGGATCCTGGAGACAGCCGAGCTCTGCTATTCTGTGTCCATGTGCACAACAGCCCCAGCACGTCCTGCAGGTGCCTTTGCTTCACCTCACACCCCTTCCAACACAGGTTTGGTTTTTAATCACGTCACACACATCCCCTGAGTCAGAATAAATCTGCACAAAGCAGTCCCGGTGACTCTCAGCGAAGCTGCCTGGGGGGCTGGGGGTCCCTCACAGGAACCAGAACCCCTTTCCTTTCCATCTCAGCCCCACCAGCCGAGCTGCAGAGCAGGGAATGCTCTGGGAACTGGGCAGGCTGTCCCAGGACTGGGAAATAAATCCCCAGCACTTCCACATCAGCCTGCCAGGGCTGAGCTGCTGTGCCAGGCTGGCTGTGCCCACCGGGGCTGCACTGGGCACCCAGGGGCTTTTTCCTTTTCAGTGGTGAGAAGCAGCAGTGCAGAATCCCTGCCTGCCCCTCGGGCTCAGGGCTGGAGCCGCTTTGTCAGAGCTGGGCAGTTCTGCAGCTGCATTTCCAACACAGCCCAGGCGCTCACGGGAGCTCTGGGCACAGCTCAGGGAGGATCTCCTGCCAGGCTCCTTCTCTCGATCCACAGTGTGCTCAAACACCTCTCGGAAATGCCCCACTTTGGGTCCAGTTCCCACCTTTATCCCGTTTCAATATATGTGAGTTCAGGGAAATTAATCCTGATTGAAGCCAAGTAACAGTTCCGAGTGGCTGGCGCTGCCACCAGTCCCAGTGCCACAGTCCCCAGGGGTCACAGTGCCACCAGCCCCCAGTGCCACCAGTCCCCAGTGCCACAGTCCCCAGGGGTCACAGTGCCACCAGTCCCCAGTGCCACCAGTCCCCCAATGCCACAGTCCCCAGGGGTCACAGTGCCACCAGTCCCCAGTGCCACCAGTCCCCAGTGCCACAGTCCCCAGGGGTCACAGTGCCACAGTCCCCAGTGCCACCAGTCCCCAGTGCCACAGTCCCCAGGGGTCACAGTGCCACAGTCCCCAGTGCCACCAGCCCCCAGGGGTCACACTGTGTGTCAGGCACACTCTGCTCCCCATTCCTGCTCCCAATCCCATCCAGGGGCCGTGACACCGAGGGCAAAGCACAGTCTGTGTCACTGTCACAGAGCCTCGGGAAAGCTGCTCAGACAAAATAAACACCCAACAACAAAAGTTCTACAGAAACACAATCACTGAACTTTATATTTAGGAAGAATTAAACTTTTAAAGAATTTTTTCCACTAAAAAAAAAAAAGCCTTTAATGGGAGTTATCCAGGTGGCCCCTGGATTTATTGCTGGATTTCACTTTGACTGCTCTGGGATTCCCAAGGGGACTATTACGTCAATAATTTCTGAGGCAACACTTTATTCCAGGTAACTGAAATTCCTCAGAAGATGAGAGCTTTGGCTTGGACATTCTGGGATCCCATTTGAAATCACTCACACTGACTACAGAAAAATTTTTCAAATAAATTACTGTATTGCCTTGTGCTTTTCTGTTATATCTATAATCTATCTATATATATTTATAAACATTCTTTACAGAACAATTCCAAATTTAATTCCCCCTGAAGCTATTTTAACTCTGTATTTAATTACATTCAGAAGAAGTTGCCTGGGCACAGTCAAACCCGCCCCTGATTCAAGGTGTATTCTGTGTTATTGCCGTTCTGAAGAATCGGAGCTGGGGCCGTTCTGAGCAGGGAACTCCCGTCAGTCAGCCCAGGGCCTTTATTTATACACTGGGGGCTCCTGAAGTCTCTAATGACTATTTTTGGTCAAGCATGAAAGAAAAAGACAAGACCCGAAGGTCTCCCAGTCTCCAACGTGCGAAGCATCCGTGGCCAGCAGGAAAAGCTGAGTAGGCCTTCGATCCAGACTAAACAAATTTCAGCATCCAATGATAAATGGATCGAGGAACCTGCACTCTCAGATGCCAAATTATATTAAGTCACTGATTTTATGAAGCCAGAAAAAGGTCATCGCACGATACTTCTAAACTATGGTAAATAACTAAAATTTATGCAGTAGGATGATTTTAATCATTGGTATCCTTAAAACCTTGGAAATAGATACAACTTGTGGCAAATCAGAAAAGTTAGGGGGAAAATATAATTGTTCCTTTTAAGACCTATTATGTTTAATATCCATTTGCTTATTTGTTGCACAGGTCACGTATAAAAATAAATTCCCTGTATTTCTTGCATTTGATTAACAGAAAGAGCCTAATGATACGTGTCCACATTCCTGGCCCTGTGCTGGTGTCTATCTGGGCTTGCTTGCCTAAACCAAAAACCATCTGTCAAAAATACATAATGGCTTTTAAATCCACCCCACCCAGCCCTCCAGCTCCCCAGAAAGGGGCACGTCAGGCACGGGCTGCTTCTGAAATATTCCTTGCAAGTTGCTAAGTGGATATAAAAGAACACAGACCTAAAATAATCTGCAAATAACTGTAACCTAAGCCCTGAGCGATGCCTTTGGCGCTGGGGCGAGGGGGGAGCGACCCGGGCGGGAGGGCAGGAGCTGTCCCTGCCCTGCTCTGGAAATGGGCAATGTTATTACAAAGCTTATTTAAATAAAGTCTCTCTTCGAATATTTTGGTCTAACGGGACAAGGGCTGGGCTGCCCTGGGCTGTCACAGCTGTTGCAGGACATGAGCCACGCTCACAGGAACAGCTTTCGTTCCACATTTTTGTGGAGCAGTTTCCATAGCACTGCCATCAGGGTTTGCATATTTTTATACCACTTGCATATTGAAAATAAATTCTGATGTTGTGCTTGCTTTCTCCAAGTGCATCTGGTACCGAAATTTCCTTAGAAACAAGTCGGCAACTCCGCCTGAAGCCCGAGCAGGCAGGGTGGGACACCTCGGGTTACTTTACAAAGTTATCCTTAGCCCTCCTTTCCCCTACAAGTGTAACTTCACAGTGGATGGGATGGGATGAGAGAGCTGCAAAATTGGCATTTCTCTTAATTGCCATCCCTGAATTTAACATCAGGGCAAACTTTTCCATTCATAACCATATCCAAGATAACCAAGCACTCTGTGTGTGCTGTGTATTCCCTGTGCCTCAATGAGGTGTCTCACAAGGTGTGACAGACCAAGAGCAAAGTGCTGGGGGGGCACAGGGTGGTCCTGGGGCTGGGCACCTGTGCCCAGCTAGCCCCAGGGACCCCCCACTGCCACCCCAGGGGTGTGGGGGTGATGAAGGGCGGTCTGAGCCCGACTGGGCAGAGCACGGACCCTGTTGGGAAGTTTATTCTTGGTAAATGGGTCACTTCTTAATTAGAAAAATAAACACAATGTTCTAATTTCAGACTGCAAGTCCTGTGAGTAAAAGCACTCTGGCTGTGCCTGCCCTGCCCTGTGCTGGGGACGAGTCTCAGCCAGGGCTGTCCCCACATCCCGGTGTCCACTCACCCCTCAACGCCCTCTTCCCAATTAGCACATTGAAAATTAGCGAAATACAGCCCTGCTTTGCACTTTAAATTTTAATAAGAAACAGAGACATCTTCTCCCCTTTCTTCTGCTGTTCCTCCCTCTCCTCCAAGAACAGAAGGCTGCTGGTGAAAGGAATGAAAATCTGGAAAGAATTTGGGGTGGACTGGCCAACCCCCTTTCATTTCCTTCAGCTGTTTACAATCTAGCACCTTTCTGAAGACAAAGATGGGAAAAAAGCTATTTTTTCTTTTGACTGAAGGGTGAGACAGGGGGGTATTAAAAACTGATCAATGTAATTTTTTTCACAGAAGTATTTGCACATCTGTGAAATAATGTAATTTATGAAAAAAATCTTTTTCTATGACATCCATGATTATAGCCTGATCTGGAGAATTATTCAAATATAAAATTAAATACTCAAAAACTCGCTGTGCTGTGGATGACTGAGCTTTTACCAGCTGTGCATCACACTTCTCTAATTCTATTAAAAGTACAGAAGTGAGGCTTCCCAAGGATGTCTGAATCCCTTGTAAAAGGAATGTTACATTTCTAAATGCTTTGTGATCAGTTGCTTTTTGTTTTTTCTTGATTATCAGCCCAGTTGCTGGATGTTTTATCTGACTGTACGAAAAAAAGCGGCCAGGAGGAATGCACACCCGTGGAGAGCGCTCTATAAATTATATTGTATTTTATTATCGCAGGGCTTAGGGAAAAATTGGCTCTTAAGAAAGGTTAAAAACCTTTAAAGTGAATTCTTCTGTTTGGTTAAAAGTACTTTTGATTTAATATGATCCATGTGCCATGTGGGCCCGGCCTCCCCCGCGCCGGGGAACGGGCGATCGATGCCCACGGGACAGGACAGGGACAGGGACAGGGACAGGGACAGGGACAGGGACAGGGCAGTGATTTCTGTCCCAGCAGCACAAGTTTGGGGTGCCCTGTGCCAGCTTCCCTCCCAGCAAGGGACTCGCTCCTCTGTCCCAGGCAGCAGCTCCCAGATTTTCAGACAATTAGTGCAGGGCACTCAGTGGGCACAAGCTCCTGGGGTAGGAAAAGTTCAGTCCTACCTTCCAAGCCTAAACAGAAGCTTTGGTGCCAATCCTGCGCCGCTTGGGTGTTATCTGTGGGTTACAGATGGAATCCCTGGGAACTCGCTGTGCCTTCCCATGCCTGAGCCAGCATTTACCTCGAAGGGGAAAACACAACCCTAAACCCTCCAGAACGCTGAGGTCCAAACCAGCCATGAAAGGAGCCCCAAACAGGCCACATTAGTAAAAGGCAGTCAGAGTTTAGCAAAGAGAGAGGCAAAATAAGGGATAAGCCATTGTTTCTGCTGCCAAAGACAGACGGACTTTAATAACACTTAACAGAATGATGCACATTAACGATCTCAGAAAGCACTTCTTATGCCTCATCCATCATGCGCAGGAGAAAATGAAGCCTTCGACAGCATTAGGAATTATTCTAGATCTTGTCAGTAATTCGCAGCTTCTCGGTAGTATCGTAACACAAATTTGTGTGGATGAGACACTGACCATTAATCTAAGGGGCTTTTTTCCCCTCGCCACGGCGTGCGGGGAATGTATCAATTGTTTCATGGAGAAATTTCACAGCTGAAACCTTACTAAATAAAACAGGGCAGAGGAAAGAGATATAGACAGAAACATAAACAACTGCAACACGGAGACAAATCATTATCTTTAGAACAAAACCCACCATAAAATCTCCATATGTGTGTTTTGTGGCTGGGCATCGAGCTGCCTCCTGCTCTGAAAATCCTCAGAATATGCTGATTATAAAGTTATGTTTATATATACAAGCACACTTAGATTTCATTTTCTGGGAGGCTTTTTTGCCTTTTTTTTTTTCTGGAGTATAGGCAAAAAATCCCGATTTCTCCTCCCAAGAGAGCCGTGTATTTTTACAAATAGTAGCAAAACAAATTTCAAGACAAAATGCCAGGCGACTGAATAAACAACAGCTTTTGGCAACCTCTTCCCGAGTCGGAGGCTGCCGTTCCTCCTGCGATCGCTGCTGCCACTGCAATCTCTACTACAAAGGAAAAGGTCCATAAATATTTGTACAGCAAACTCGGCGGCAGGAGCGGCTCCCACCCGCGCAGGGAGATGTGAAAGCTGAGGAGGGAGTGCCAGGGAGCTGCTGCTGAGGCGGGAGCGGCGCTGCCCGCCCGGCCCCGGCTTCGCACCCAGCTCAGCCGCTGCTCCCCAACAACAGGCAGACAGAATGAGGCGAATTCGCCTCCGGATGTGCAGGAGCTGGATTGTCTCAGGGACAAAAAACAGATAGGATTTGATCAAATACTAATCAGGCAGCAATAATGCAGTATCCTCAAACACACCCTATTTTATCTCCATTGAAATAATGACATCTATCCAAAAAGTCCTCAAAGAAACTTGGGTTTAGGTAATATATTGTGATTGCAGCAGATAGGCAGGATTAAAATCAGGCTTGATCTTCAAAGAGAATAAGAATGTATAGTTCTGTTTACTGCACACATATTTGTATATAAAAGATATGACAAATATTTCGGGTTCTTTTAGAAACCTGCATTTCTGTATTTTGAAATTTTACAGACCAAGTGCTGGGAAAGGGATCTGACAGTCCCAGGTAACAGAGGCAAATTAGAGATTAAACTCATTAGAAATTATAAACACTCATATACTCTGCTAAACCCCCTGACAAACCCTGGAAATTAGAAATCCAATAACACAGCATCAATAGGGTCTTTAAGGGCTGGACAGATGTTTAAACTGCGCGATGTTCGTGTCAGGAGTGAGACGGAACAGCCGGAATCGCGGTTTGCATTAAATAACACGGCATTGATGTCGGATCAGAGCATTCCTGTGAACTGGTTTGATCCTTTTTTTGCCATTAATTTCCATTCTCCTGTTATGGTCTAAGCTTGTTGCTCATTTTGCACAGTATTAAACATTTTTCTTATTTGCAAATATGCAAATGAGGGAGGCAGCTCTGAAAGGCAGAGCAGGGCTGGGTCTGAGGGGCTGCCGACCCCAGGGCTGCCCTTCCACAACACAGACCTAAACACACTTTCAAATAAAACATCATCTGCAAGCTTTAATTTTTTGGCTTAATTAATTAAATCACAGAGGGAAATATTGTGAGAACAATCACTTCACTAAGAGCATCTCAATAAATCCCAAGGAACAGGCACTGGGATAGCAAAAGCAAAATTGTTTGCGTTCCTAATGTTGGGTCTGACCTGGAAAGGATAACAAAAGAATCTGGCATGAATATGTATTTTTATAGGGAGTGCTGCTGGTAAACAGACCGAATAAAAGAGAGGGGGATTATTTTAAAATAGTTTCTTCTTAACTTTCAATATGTTTAATCTGATGATATGAAAAACCATCCATAAAGCAGAAACACATTCGGCCAGCCCCTACAAAATTCTGTGGAGAGCAGTGAAAAGGCAGCCGGGTTTCAGCAGAAGCAACAAACAAACAGCAGAGACCCTGCAAAGCTGCGTCTCCCGCGCCCGCCGCTCTCCAGCGCCGAGATAAAGACCCAATCTGCTCATCAAACACCTCCGGGCTCGGCCATCTAATAGGAACAAATTGGCAATGACTGCCCAAGCAAGTAACACAGGCCCACTGATTTGTAGATTGATACTGATGCCTAATGATCCCCTTGGGCAGATCAATAGCAACAATCCTCATCCCTGCCTTTCTTCTTTATTGGCACGGCGGAGCAGGCGGAGGCCACGTGTGAGTGTGCGCACACCGGGACAGGTGTGCGGGGCCAGGGCACCAGGATAGCCCTGCCAGGGCCTGGCCTGGCCTGGGGACGCCGTGCTGGGTGTCCCCTGGGGGCAGCCACCCACACTCGGGCACCCGGCACCGGCCATGGCCACGCCAGCGCCGAGCCAGAGTGACCGAGGAGAAAACCCACCACTGCCACGCTGGGCTGTCCGAGGGAAGGGCAGCGGCACTGGGTGGCACATGCAGGATGTGGCACACCAGGCATAGGGTGGCACACCAGGCTCAGTGGGACACAGCTGGGCAGGAGGTGGCACACCAGGCAGGAGGTGGCACAACAGGCAGGAGATGGCATACTGGGCTCAGCATGGCACAGCCAGGCACACGGGCAGGGGTCTGTCCTGCTGCACCCAGGTTACACTGCCCCCCTGCTCCAGGGCCTCGCCTGCTCCCTCCTGTCCCCCCAGGCGTCCCCCTGTCTCTTAGTGCACAGCCGTAGGATCAATCAGGCAATTTCAGAGCAGGGTTTGATTCACTTACCCACGAGTCACTTTCATGTGCTCCCCCAGCCCCACCCCTTGCAAGGACTAGGGATTTTCTATTTATTTATCAATCTAGTGAATACAGTTATCCCATTAGTGAATCCTTTTAAAGTCCCTGGTAATACCTAAGAAAAACTAATGGAGTTGCTTTGCATTAATGTTTTTTCCCCGTGAATTAATGCCCGTGATGCTGTGCAGACCCACACATGGTCATTCCCACCTCGGGGGGCTGGCAGCATCCCCAGCAGTGCTCCAATCCCTGGAAACAGCTCTGTCTCCCTGGAATAGCCACATATACACCTAACACTTGGTCAGGTGTACCCAAATCACCAGGCAGGCAAAGGAAGGGGAAGAAAACTGTACCACCAAGTTTGTGCCACTGAATATGACACATTAGCATTGCACCAAGGTGTGTGCCACACCACGGCACCGTCCCCAGTGCGGGGGCACAGCCAGGGGTGCCCCCCGGGGCAGGCACGGGGCTCACATCCCATTCACACTCGGGATCTGCTTTGTTCAGCAATCACCCGGCCACTCTTACTCTTCATGGCTCTTTTATTAAAATGTGGATGAAGCAAAAAGCAAAGGATAAAATTAAATTCCATTGACAGTAAATTTCTAAACCATCCCTCCAATGAAGGATTTTCCTTTAATAACAAAAACGCCTTTCCCATCTTTTTGCCGATCTCGGCGCGTATACTCGCAATAAAAACGGGGCCGCGTGGAAACCCTTTGTAACCCGACCCCTCTAGTGCATAAATTAAACATTTTCCAAATCCTGTCTTTTCTTTCCTTAAGTTCCCTGGCGCAGGGGTCACGGCCCGGCCCAGCCCTGCCCATCGCAAGAGTCGCATTGCCACTAATGATGAGCGTAATCCCCGCAATCCCCATCCCCGGCAGAGCGCCGGGACCCCCCGAGTGTGCGGGACCCCCGCACCTGCCGCGGGTGGGACGGACGGGGCGGGACGGCCAGGCCGGGCCCATGCCCCCCGTGTGTGCCCCCCGTGCGTGTCCCGCTGTGCCCCCAGCCCCGCGGGGAGGAGGCGGGCAGGCGGTGCGGGGTGCGGAAGGGAGGGAGGGCTGGAGGAGGGAGCGGAGCAGCCGCACGTGTGACGCGCCGGCCGCACATCTGCATATTCACACAGCGCCGCGCCCACTCGAGCAGCGACGGGCGAAGGTGTCTCTGCACCCACCGCCCAGTGCCCACCGCCCAGCGCCCACCGCTCACCGCCCACCGCCCAGCGCGGACCACCTGCCCACCCGCTCCCACCCGACCCGCCGCTCCCGTGGGCGCACACGCCTTACCTCGGCTCGCAGGGAGTCCCCGTGGTTCCCACCGCAGTTTTGGAGAGCCATCCTTCAAGGGGCTTTAGTTCTGTCTTTCTCTCTCTTCCTCCTCCTCCTCCTCCTCTTCCCGTGTTGTGACTGGGTTTATAGAAAAAATAAAAAAGACAACTCCATGTAAGCTCGCAGCCAGGGCACGGCAAGTCTGGGGCTCGGGGGGAGGGAGCAGCGGAGGGAGGGTCACAGCTCCCTGCCTTACAAAAGGCAACCCAAAGCCTGGCTATTTTTTTAATATCCTACACAAAACGCCGCGCTCATACGAGCGAGGCGGGCGCCGGCCCTGGCACCAACTGGGGTTCTGCCACAGCCCAGCGGGTCCGTGTGTGCCACAGCCCCGAGCCAGGAGCCGGGGCACGAGGGGCTTTGGCAGTGCCACGCGGTGCCCACCGGGGCAGCCTCACCGCGACCCCAGCGCTGCTCGAGGGCTGCTCGTGCACAGACTCATTTTACTGTTTCACAGCTCTGGTCACAGTGGGGAAAAGGACAAAAATGAATAATCTGGGTCATGCATGCCCTTGCCAAGGTGGTGTGTGCCGGACAGGGCTTGGGGAGCACAGGCCTTTTGTTCCCAAGACACGCTTTGTGCGTGGGGCAGCACGGCCAGGATGGAGACCCTGCTCCCAGGATGGAGATCCCACTCCCAGGATGGATCCTGCTCCAAGCTGCAGCAGCAGCAG
>JAWWLZ010000022.1:20270417-20288556 GCA_035041345.1 Poliocrania exsul | reverse complement strand
ACGATTCTGACGAGCCAGACAAGCTTTCTTATAAAAAATAATTTCCCTGCCTTTGTTTCTCCTCTGCTCCTTCACAGTGAGGGGAAGAGCAGGCTGCTGAGCTCACACTGGCTTTCCCAGGGAAGAAAGGTGAATTTTAAGAATCTGCCCCCCAAGAACAAGTTATTTGTCTTCCCCCCCTCTCCAATAAAAATAGAAAAAAATCCCTGACAAGACTCAAAGGGTCCCTGAAATAAAGAAGAAAGAAAAACATCCAAAACATTAGACACAGAAACATTATATTTCAATATTATCATATGAATTAAATGTAATCCTTGAAGCGACTCGTCCCAGGGGTCACATATTAGGCCATTTTTTTCTTTTTTTTTTTTATTTAATAGAGGTCACCCAGGCTGAAAAGCAGAACCCAAATGAAAAGCATCTTCAATGTGGTTATAACATGAGCTGGACGAGGTCAGGCAGTGTCTTGTATGGCCTCATAAAAAATACATAACCAGACAGCCTAATAGTATTTCTTTGCATTCATTTTGGGATGGGAGCGGGCGGTGGGGGAGGGCGGGCGAGGGCCACCACCGGCTGCATTTCCATAATGGGCAGCTCTCCTGCCTTCCAGTTAGGAGAAAAAGGCACATTGGTTTTAGCACATCCCTGGGTTAGCTCACTGTAAGGAACCACCCTGCAGACAATCCCCTGAAAGCGAGGAGGGTTCGGCATCGCCCCCTCACACACACGGGCTCATTTTGGACACGTTACCCTCGTGTTTAACGGGGAGTGCAACACCCTGGGCTTGCTTTCCTCAACAATGGCTTATGGACATTGGTGTTTGTCCATTCGCACACCCAGGTGGATTAACCTGAATTATTTCCCTTCTGAAGAGAAGCAGAGAAACGCCCATTCCCAGGGGTCCCTCTGTCTGCGCTCGCCCAGCACGGGGACGTGCGCAGGTTTTGGGTGCGAGAGGGGCAACACAAAGGCAAGGTGTAGAAGGGGAGGGGAGGGGTGTGTAAATAAGAACACGCAGAGCTGCAAGGGCCTGGTGAGCAGCTCAGCTCGGCTCCCTTCCCCCTCGCATCCCGCCTGGTGACCCTGCAGGGAGCAGAGCCGCAGAGGTGACCCGATGCTAACCAGCCTGTTAGAACTAATAAGGTGTGCGCCTAAGCCAGGGGCTGACACTGGGGCATTGTGGAAATAACTCTCCTTGTTATTGCCCATCCTCAGCTTGAAATTTACTGCTCCTTTGCATTATTAAAGAGACAGCTTGCGTGCGCGCCGGGGGAGACGCGGGCAGGGCGAGAGCGCGCTCGCCGTTTTAATGGTGTGTTTGTGCTCTCTCCAGTCCTTACATTCAGATTCGGGGCATTAAAGCACGCTGGGTTAATAGGTTGCTGTTTATTACTTGACTAAAACCTGGTTTAGAAAAATAAAAAAATTATTTCCCCCCCCTATGGCAAATGGTCAGAAGATGGGAATCGTGTGAAGGTCACGCCAAGGCCTTGTGGGACAAACGTGCCCCAACCGCCTTCAGGACTCTGCTCTGCATTCCCATCAGTGTGAGCAGAGCTGGACACCCACCCCAGCACGGGGTAACAGAGACACCTGCTGCAGTGGGTCCATCCCCAGCAGGGCCAGGGAAGGCTGTGGAACACCTGGAATCACTGGGGATTCCGTGAGCTGGAGACACGGAGCCGTTCGGCACCGTGGGGCTTTGCTGTTCAGCAGCTGCGGCCAAAGGCAGAGCTCAAAGATGGACGTGGGAGGAAGAATCTCACGTTTGTCTCCATCCCTGCTCCCCAAGTCCCCTTCCTGCTCCTCCAGCACCCACCCTCCACCCACTGAGCTGATTCCCACAATGTTCCCACCAGGTCCCTGCCAGGGGACAGAACACCAGCCCCACGATGTGCATTTGAACCTGAGAGATCAGAGTTTATAGAAACTGAGCTGAGCTACTCATTCAGATGCTTTTGCCATCTTGGAGCCAGTTTTTATGGACAGGCCTTTTCAGCTTGACCCTTGAGGGGCTGGAGAGCCCGTTTGGTGCTGGCTGGGGGCACGGGCAGGGCACGCAGCCGCTGCTGCCAGGGGAGCCCCCCAAGAATTAGAACTCAAGTATCAGGAATTTTCTGCAGCAAAGCTGAGTGCACGTGGGAGACATGGCTAAGAAAGGGGATCAATGATAAATAACGTCCTCAAGGTAAATACAGGACAGGATTGAGCCATTCGTGGCGACTGGCTGAGCCAAGGGCGGCCTCCAATGGGGCTGGGCCGAGGGGGTGGCTGGTGGATTGTCCGGGATTCCATGGAATCAGCTGCTGGAGGGACTGGAGAGAATCTTAAGAGCACAGCAATTGCCACAGCAATTCTTGAGCTGTCCAAGGCAACTGTTTTTTCCTGCATGTGCAGAGACAACCTGTTCTTCTGAAAGGTTAATGTGGGCAGCTGCTGGGAAGACCGGGGATGACAGTGAGAATCAATGATGGAAATGTGATGAAATACATGTAACTGCCAGCACACACCTAAGGAGTGTGAATACAGGTATGTATATATGGTCCTGAACATTCAGGGAGCAGCTCTGAAAGCAGGTGGGGTTTGCAATGAGACCCAGAGCAAACTGGGCCGTGTGGTGCAGACGGGTCAGGCAGGGGGAGGAAGATGCAGCATCTTCCTCAGCTCATGCTGTGGGAGAACTGGAGTGTCCCACGGCCCCTCTGAACAGGGCCCAGTCTGAACGTGGCCATCCCTCCTGCTCCAGACCAGCGTGTCCCAGGCACAGAACCAGCGAGACTCAGGGTGACACCAGTGCAGAGAGGAGACTGAAATACCAAACACTGTCATACATTTGCAGGAACAAAGCACAAATGAAAAGCTCCAGAGCTCCAGAGCTAAGGCAAGGAAACAAACCCCAGGCTTTTGGTAGTGCCAAATACAAACAAGGAATTAAAGCTGATACCTGGACAAAGAGGCAAACCAGAAGCCTCCCTACCTCCTCCCAGTTATTGCCTTTCTGACATCCTGGGTTCGTGAGTCATCAAAAGCAGCCAAATGAGTCCTATCAGCATCTGAACGTACAGATATTCCCATCTGCTCTGTGCCCAAAGGATAAAGTAACTTTTATCCACACATTGTTAAATGGTTGGACTTGCCCACGCTGTATGGGATCATTTTTGCAAACACGCATTTTTAATCCTATCCCCCGTATAAGGAGTAATAACAGCAAGAAACGTGATGCTCCATATTTCAGTTGGAATATCCAAACATTTTTGAGTAAAATAGAGGTGTGAAGACTCAGAGGACTGTGTTAAGCAGCTCTTGTGCTCAGCCTTCAGGTGGTAAAGCTTAAGGAACGAGAGTATCAGAACCGTGACAACATTCTACTGGATTTAAAAACACAATTTTCAGAACTGATTGCCAAACTCTGGATCTCAGGAAAATGCCCATTTTTTTCAGCTCTACCAGCTGATCCCATAGAAAATATTATTTCTCCTTACAAAACCAGGCAAAGTCAGGCAGCCAGAGAGGAGCAGCTGGATTGGAGGGTTCTAATCCCCTGCAGCTCTCGCAGTAACGTCCTCCTGAATGGACATCAAAACCACAGTTATAATAAAACAACAGCCCAAATTATTCCTTCTGTAACAGGCTGTATCAGTTCTAAGTCATACCATTCTTAGTTATTAAAAAACAGCTTGCAAAGCTTTTAACATCCAAACCCTAATACCTAAACGTATGAAGCCCCTGCACGTGTCCTGTGAAAAGTTCTGAAGGGGGTTTGGGGTTTAATTTGTTCTGCTTTTAGTGCACAACTGTTACAGAAGCCCAAGGTCCCCATGGTGAAGGTATGTCCTGCCCCTGGACATGCCACCAGCTGCCTCCTGGGCTGGGGATGGTCCCTCCATCCTCCTGCAGCGAGGACAGTGACTCTCCTCCTCCACGACTCATCTGCTGTAGCTGTTTAAACTGAAACTCCACAAGATCAGGAGTGAAATTTTAGCTGCTCACACCCGGTGAGTTTGGCTCACTCCTCAATAAACACAAAGGGTCGGTTAAAGGTGTCTGTGTGGTGAAACCTGGGCTGGGCTGGGGTCTCTCAACGCTTTTACAGTGCTAAGAATAAGAATGTGGTGGCACATCCAAGACTACCCCGCAGCCACAGAAATGTGAGCGCTTTGTTTGCAGCCACCTGAACGCTGCCAAAACCATCACCACAGCAGAGAATGCAGCCCGGCAGCACTGCAGGGGCTCTGGGGAGGGAGTGCTCCTCCTGTCCCTGACAGCCAGAGCCACCCCCGGGGTGGGACACACAGGGCGGGACAGCAGAGAGCACACCCGGGGGGTTCCAGCCCCACACAGGGCAGGACAGCAGAGAGCACACCCAGGGAGTTCCAGCCCCACACAGGGCAGGACAGCAGAGAGCACACCCAGGGGGGTTCCAGCCCCACACAGGACAGGACAGCAGAGAGCACACCCGGGGGGTTCCAGCCCCACACAGGGCAGGACAACAGGGTGAACTCTCTGCTGTGCTCTCAGGGTGAGCTGCAGTGGGAGCTGCAGAGAAGAGCAGCCCACCTGCAGCTGCCCCTGTGGAGGGAGGGACCCCATGGTGGTCTGTACTGGGGCAGTGGGCACTGGGGAGCCCTGGGGTATCTCTGTGTCTGCACAGCCTGGGCAGGAGCAGCCTCTGGCTCACGGGAGGCTCTCAGAGCAGCAGGTGGCAGTTCCTCATGGAGGGGAGACGGTCCTGGAGAAGACCCAGGTCCCACCAAAGGACACAGAAGGAAGCCTACGGATCATTAAATAAATCACCAAATCTGGCACTGAGAGCGGTGTGGAGGAGCACAGTGGATCTCCCTGTGATGAGATTTGCTCCTTTTTAGGCTTTTTCTGGGAAGATATTTCACAGTCTATAAAACTTTGTTGTTAGAGGAAAATGGAAAATATTCAAGTTCTTTTGCAAAGGATCATCCTACAACTCTGAGCTGCTGGAAGCACGAAAATCTGGTTTCTGAACCTGAAAAAAATTAACATTTCAACCCCCCAAAATGGGTCTGTTAATGCAGAATAACACCACCAATTTTGCTGTTGCTGTTGCTTAAGAATTTAGGAATCATACAGTCAATATTGCAATTTAACTAAGAGATGGAGTGAGTATGCTTATCTTTTAAAATCACTTTAAGACCTAAAATACTCTTCATCATCTTGCTATTACTGTTACTGTGTTTTCTCAGAGCAGGGGGTGGCTCTGCACTGGAAAAGATGCAGAATAATTCTCACTGGATTTCCTTAACAAGCTGGGGCTACATTAATAAAAACAAAGGCATGAACTTGAAACATACCCGGCTCTAACTCCCCAAATGCCTTTAATTTGGAATAAGGGCGTCTTTATTTTATTTAGTTCAGTGGTTCTTAAAGTCAGGACCAAGAAACCACTGCCCAGTAGTGGAATTCCTTCGAGTCACCTTGTACAACCACACAGAGCTGACTCATTCATAAATTTTACTGTTTAACGGAATTCTAGGGACTAAAGTTAAGGAGCCAGTGGTTTGGAGAACTTAAACTAAGCCAAAAAAGTCAATTATTCCAGATGGAATGATCCATGAGCAGAACTGTACTGGTACAGGAGGTGTAACCTTCCTGTGTAAACAGGTCCTGAAAAGCTCAAATCCTCCTGAAGCTCAATGGCACTTGTGTTCCTAAATCAGATGCTTTTGGAACATGCATCCATTTGAAAGATTAAAAAAAAAAAGAAAGAAAGAAAAGACTGTAAAAATATCTGGGTGAAAATGTGGAGTCTGAAGGCACGAACCTGAACCCATAAAACTGAACCCACATCCTTCTGTCTCCAGTTGTTCCCTGCCTCCCCCTGCCTGCCCAGGGGCTGGACACACATCACACAGGGAACAAACAAAATCTCTCCCAGGGGGATCAGGAGGGGCACTGTAAGAACAGACAGTCAGTTAAATGTTATCTGCACCTCTTGTGCCACGTCTGTAAGGCAGAGAGCACCACCCCGATCCCTTTCCCAGCAGCTCCCTCGAGGTGCCAGCTGACGAGTTTCATGCACTGTGTGCCTGCAGACTCCAGGATTATTCCTGGAACTGTAAATACAGAGGGGTGTTGGCACTGTGACTTGAACAAAAACACAAACTGTACACACAGCACAGACGTTCTGCTGCACAGTTCAGATTTCAGCTACAAACTGGTGGCAAAAGGCAAAGGCATTTTTGACACAGAGACACGAGAATGTACACAGAGAACACGTGTTCCAAAATAACCCAGCGCTGGGTCCAGCCCATCCATGGCCAGTGGGTCATGATCCTTCACTGGAACAGAACCAGCCCAGCTCAGCTGCCCCGGGAGCCTCTGCCATGGACCTGGAGCTGGGGCAGCTCCCACGGCACTCCCGGCGCTTCCACCTCTGGATCCGCGTCCACACCTCCAGTTTGGAACTGGGGCCTGGAGAGAGACAGCCCAACTGGCTCCAGTTAACCACAACTGAAGAGATGTTTTCCTTCAGAAGAATTCAAAGCCCCCACTGGTTTTCAGCAGAACTGGATATTGCCAGGTGAGCTGAACTTGCCTCTCAGTCGATCATCCCCTGTGTGTGATTCCGAGCCCACCAGCACCACCAGCTTCACTCCCCCAGTGCCCCTGGGAAGGAATTATCCCCAATGTCACCAATGTCACCACTGCTCTACTGGATATTGCCAGCTCAGAGTCTCTGCAGGCAGCAAAACAGCTGGACTCTCAAATAAGATTTTGAATTAACCAAATTTAATTATTTGAATTAAAATTATTCTCTTCCCATTTTTATACTCTGCATTTCACTGTTAAATTCAGACTGCAAAACAGTTTCCTTTGCTGTTTTATACCCTCCTTTTCTACCTGAAATTTGAGATAGGCCATTCAGAAAGGAGAAGGAGTTTTTACAGAAGGCACAGAGTAAAGGATATCTGGGTTTAGCACCAAATAACTCCCATCTGGAAGTCTGAAGCCAGAGCTTCAGGAACTTTCACCTTTTATTTAACCTACTTATGCCAATCACAGTTCCAAAGGATGTGGACATGATACTTCCTAAAGCTACAAAAAGCACTGAAAACTGATCATAAGAAAGGATTTAGGGGGAGAACAACCCAAACCACAGAAGAAACATATTAAATGTACAAAAAGACAGTTGGACAATGAAGAAAGGTGACAGCTTCAGCTGAAAGGAGTCTCAGTTTATCAGTGATATAAAGTCAGCAACTAAAACAGAAAACCCAGCTAACAAAGGGGAACAAGGGCAACAGGTAATGAGTAAAACAAACCAGCAGCTGTGGGCAGCAGGCCAAGGGTGGAGGAGGCTGCAGAGAGCAGGAGAATGGTTACAGAGTTGGGATTTTTGGCCTTCAAGGTGCACAGAACACACAGAAGTCGTAGCAATGCTGCAAACCCACAGTGTGATGGTGATGGCAAAGAGGAAAATATCAAGCAGAAAACTTAGAAATCTTCACAGTTCTTACTACAACAGAAGGATTTTGACAAGTTACCAAAGAAGAACCATGAAGCACTGAACAGGTTGGCAGGGATGACTCCAATGAAATTAAACAAGGATTTAGGAACTGGGAGGGGAACATCTGTTGGTTCTGTGGAGAACAGACGTTCTCCAACCCCCACAGCTGGGTGAGGGCTCTGGAGCTGTGCAGGATCCCCCTGGAGCTGCAGAGGGTGGAGAGAGAACTGATCCCTCCAGGAAGGGCACAGAGCAGTGTCCACAGGACTGGTGTGGGCACAGCCTTGGGAAGAGCTTCAGAATCCTGAAATTATTAATAACAGTAACTGGAAACCCACCATTGATGATAAAGATGACACAGAAATCAGAGAAAGATCAGGGACACACCACAGAAGGCAGAGCTCACTGAGGTGTCCTGCCCACGTCCCCAGCGGTGCCCGCCAGCAGCCCATGGCCCCAGCACCGTTCCCACCACATCCCACGTCCCCAGCACCGTTCCCACCACATCCCATGGCCCCAGCACCATTCCCACCCATCCCATGGCCCTGGCACGGCAACCCTGGCAGTGGGGCAGGACAGCCCCTTGCCCAGGGAGCAGCTGCCCCTAGGCAGCGTTTCCACCCATGGCAGTGCCCAGGTCTGAGTTCGTTCCCATCCTTCTCAGCCCTGGGGAAGCAGCAGAGCCTGGCAGAGCTCTGTGCCCGCAGCCACCGCGGGCCGGGCAGGACACGCAGAGTGGGTGCCGGAACCCCTGTTTGAATGGGCAGGAGAAGTTGGGGGGCTTGGGGAGCAGGGTTAGTGTCCCAGTGATGAAAGCACGACAGCAACAATTCATGATTTGCTGCTGCCCTCGCTCCCATCCCTGCTCTGCTCTCCCCCCACATCCACCCTCCATTTGCCATCGCTCCATCTCCAGCTCACGCGAAATGGTGGCGAGGGAGGCAGAGGGAGGAAGGCAGGGGGAGGAAGACAGAGGGAGGAAGGCAGGAGGAGGAAGGCAGGGGGAGGAAAGCAGAGGAAGGGAGGCAGGGGGAGGAAGGCAGAGGGAGGAAGGCAGGGGGAGGAAGGCAGGGGGAGCAGGCAGGGGCTCCGACGGGGAGGGCAGGGCACAGGCAGAGATTGAGAGACCAGGGAGAATGTCAAAGCTCAAGTCTGGCATTTGCCTATTTAAATTCAATCCCGCAGCCCTGGCCGGGCTGGAAATGGATGGCCTGCGCTCTGAATTTCTGATCAGCCGGCTGATGGGTTATGAGCGGGGACGTAATCCCATTGAGCAAGGCTTTTCTCCAAGCAAGGGCAAGCAATAACTGCCCTTCCGAGATGGCTCTTTGCTTTGCCCTTTTTATAATTTTTTTTCCTTTTCTTTAAAAAAAAAGGTCCAAATAAGCATTTTTATGATGATAAATGTGTAATAATGATTCATTCTGCCTGTGTCTGAAAGGGGAGATGCCTTGGTGGAGCAGACATGCGCTCAAAATAAACTGCCATATTTTTTCTTCTTTAAACCTAATTAGAATTCTCTCCTTCGCTCAGCTCATTTTGTACCAACACTACTGATCTAAAAAGAAAGTGAAAGGAATGAACACATGCATTGAGACCAGTATTTTTAATACCCTGCAGGGTTTTTAATGTTTTATAGTTTGCCTTTTTTAACATGATGTGTTTACATAAAAGGATACAAAAAATGTTTTCCTTCAAATGGCAAGAACTGCTGGCACACAGTGGGACAAGCCAGAAACTGGTGTAGGGGCCGATGTTTTGTCACACCCACCATGTGACCTCACCGTGCTCTGGTGAGTTACTGGGCAGAGCCGCGGGCACGGCGGGGCTGTGGCACCACTCATGGTGCCAGCCTGGGGCTCCAAGGGCTCACACAACCCTCAAAAAGCAGAAAACAAGGTGTTGGCTGCTCCAGATCAGGATCCCTGGGCTGCAACAAGACTCGTGCCAGCCTGCAAGGACGGGAACCAGTGCCAGGAGAAGGAGCTCGGCACAGGACGGCGCTGACCCGGATCACACCGAGGGCTGAGGCTCTGGGAATAATCCAAGGGGAAAGGTACCGTGTGTGGGCACAGGGGAGGGAGGGGAGAGCAGGGAAACAGCCCAGAGTTGGTGCTGAGCAGGAACTTGCTCTTGGAGCTGCATCTCTGAACGTGTTTTAAAGTGCAAGGAGCATGGAATCCTGGAATGGTTTGGGATGGAAGGACCTTCAAGCTCATCCTGTTCCACCCCCTGCCGTTGACAGGGACACCTTCTACTGTCCCAGGGTGCTCCAACCTGGCCTTGGACACTCCCAGGGATGGGGCAGCCACAGCTTCCCTGTGCAAGAGTCCCCTGGGAGCTGGAATTCAGGAACCACCTCCCCTCAGGCAGGAGCTGGACCCAACTTCAGTCTCATAAATGCAACCCCTTCAGCACATCCAGGCCATCCAAGTACAGACTTTTCACGGTTTTCCTCATTGTGTTTGAATCCTGATTAGCAGTTAAAAGAGGGGAATGTCTGAGTTGTGCTGGGCCAAAGCACCACGTCCTGCCCCGAGCCCACGGCCCGCGGTGGGAGAGGCCCTGACAGCTCCTGACACAACAGCCTGCTCTGCTCTTCTGGTACAATAATTAAGGTAAAGTTGCCTGTGCTGAATTGCCAAAGCTCTGTGCACGAAGGGAAAATTGTAACAAAGGTATAAAGTGATATTTTTCCCTTCTGACAACATCATAACTGCAGAATTTCTGAATTTCCACATACCCAAAAGGAAGGTCCCCAAAGACCCTTGCACAGTGAAGGGGTATTTTTCCTGAGGAACACAAAAAGCTGATGATCCAAGTGCCTTCCTGCTCTCATGCCCCTCAAACAGTTAATTTTGCTCAGTATCCTCACACAAATGGGCCAGAAACCTGCAGCTGATAATTATGAAATACTGTGGCCACAGGGGAGTTCCCTCCCCATCACCATTGGTTGGGGATTGTCTTATGTCCTGGAGCACTCAAATTTTGATTATTTAATTGAAATTACATATATTAGCATGGGTGTTCTCATTAGCCATAAAATAAAACATCTAGTATTTTCCATCTTGTTGCATCAACATCTGGTGGGGATGAACTCCGAGGGCTGCGAGCCCAGAACGTGAAAATATCAGTGTTTAAATCTGTCACCTTTCAGTATCACTGCCTGGATTCTGGCATTAGGAAAAAGGAAAACAAAAAGGAAGGGGTGGCAATCAAGAACTGCTTATTTGTCTTCTTCATCTTCTTTTATATCATATGCAGAATAAAAAATTTGCCTTAACTGAGGTAGGGTTGTCAATTATCCAGCATATCCCAGAATTTATTTTCCATTAAAGTTTCTATCTTCCATTACCAGATCTGAAACCCCAGTGCTGATATTCTCCTTCAGTTCCCAGGCCTGATGAGTTCCCAACAGCCAAGCAGAACTCCAGAAAGATTTTACTTTTTTTTATTATCTGTGTTCTAATCAATTATGGGAATTCCTAAACTGGTGATTACAGTGGCACCACTGGTATTTGCAATCTCTGCTTTACATGTTTATTTCAAAAACAGAGCACAGCTAAAGAAGGAACCTACAATAATAAAGCATCTTCTTGCAAAAACCTCTGAGTGGTTTCTCTAACTTATCATTAAATTTAAACTCATTTTGCTGGGATTTCTCTTCTGCAGTTAATAACTTTTATACAGCCATCCTATAATTACATTAACAAAAAAGTGAATTTCCCCCATTTCTCAGCACATTACCGGTATTACAGCCTTAATGGCAAATTAACCGCTAAACCCGCAAATTAAGTCAACTCCTCTCCCCCTGATAGGGCAGAATTCGCAATTTAGGTGGGCTGCAAGTTTGCAGTGGGTTTTTAACTGTTACACCGTCCCAGTAAAGCCCACCCAGGAGCCACTGCCACGTTCCAATCACCATCCAGCCCTTTTTGTTTGTTCCTGGAGCGCAGCAGAAATGGGGGTGCTCCAGGGGAGGGCAAACCAGGACAAACCAGGCCCTGCCCAGGTGGGGAGGTGGCACTGGGGGACAGAGTGACAGCCCAGGTGAGGGGGTGGCACGGGGGGACAGGGTGACAGCACAGGCTGCCCCGCACAGGGCACTGCTGAGGGCTCTGCTCAGACACTGCACACCCCCCGTGCCTCAGGCATGTCCATCCCACGGTACCCCAAACTCAGGGCCAGGGAACAAGGCAGGGGAAGCTCCACCAGCAACGTCAGTCCCGGCCAACCATGTCAAAGCCACTCGGGCAGGAGAGTTTGTGGAACTTGTTTCACAGAATCATGGAATGATCTGGGTGGGAAGGGACCTCAAAGCTCACCCAGTCCCATCCCCTGCCATGGGCAGGGACACCTCCCACCAGCCCCGGGTGCTCCAAGCCCTGTCCAGCCTGGCCTTGGACACTCCCAGGGATGGGGCAGCCACAGCTTCCCTGGGCACCTGTGCCAGGGCCTGCCCACCCTCCCAGCCAGGAATTCCTTCCCAATATCCCATCTAACCCATCCTCTGGCAGAGGGAATCCCTTCCCTTGTCCTGTCCCTCCAGGCCCTTGGCACATGCCTCATATTCCAGCCCCACCCGTGGTGTGGTGGGATCCTCACCCAACCTTCAGTGCTCCAGAGCCAAGGAAGGAGGGGAGGGACAACACAAACTCGGCATAAAATTAGCAGAATTTCAGTAACAACAGTCACAGATATCTTTGGAATATTAGATTTATGCAGTGGGAAGGAACCATCAAAACCATTCCATTTCAGAACTATAAAGGCTTCCTGAGCTAGTGAAGCACAACAGAAACACTCAGTGATAAAGGACATCACAGCTCCTTATAAACTGAACCGGTGGTTTCCCAAATTTAATATGCATGAACAGTGCATGTGAGTCCTCTTAAATCCAAGTACCAAACCCTGCCTGTTTAATAAATCTCACCAGTCCTCCACTATTAGACAGGGGATTAAAACTAATCTATCAATCCCAAAACCAAGCACAGAGTGGATTAAAATGCAAAACACATGAGAGTATGAAGATGCTTAATGCTAAATAACAAACATTTCAATCACAGAAATCATTTTTATCTTCTTGTTTATGCTAAGTAGATACTATTAGGCTTAATATCTGTATTAGCACAAGTGGGGGAAGAAACAGTTTTAAGGAGACCTAAATACTTGAGTGCTGCTGGATTGGCTGCGAGCAGCTCTCGTGGTGGGAGCGAGCACAGCCCAGCCTTTAAAATCCTGTTTACTCTCTCAGGCCAGCTCGGTCCTGCTTGACCTTTTTCCTATGCTTTTAACCCAGGGCAGAACACCCAGAGGGTCCTGACAAAGCCAGAACTTAAACCTGTTATTTGCATCGTGGCATCTGAATATCCATTTCCCCGGCTCTGGTGTTGCCAGGGTGCCAGTCTCGCCCTGGATGGTCCCAGCCTGTGTCACCCACCTGTGCCTTGGGCAGGGTGAGCTGCCTTGTGTCAGGAGGAAATGAAAGCAGCTCATCCCCCCCGCCCCCGCCCCGAGTAAGTATGATAAAAGATGGAGCTGTGTGTGCCTGAATGAAAAGGGAACGACCAAATGTGACACCCAACAGCTCCCAGTTCAGCCAGCAATTGATGCTGCCATTGTCCCTCTGAATTCCTGGCAATGGGATGATCCCCCTTTCTGGCAGGAAGTTGCCCATCTATATCTGTGTTTGCCCATCTGCCTGATGGAGATCAGGCTTTGGGAACACTGCACCCAGCTGTGCCAGGAGAGGGCACTGGGCATGCTCCTTCAGCACTCTGAGTGCTGGGAAATGCCCAGGGTTTGCCTGGATTCACCCCAGAGTGCCCCACTCCTGCAGAGCTGGGCCTCATCCCTTGGTATCCCAAAAAAATTGCCACAGGATCAGAGGAATCACAAGACTGGAGATGAAATACAGTCCCCACCACCCACAAGCACAGAGGGCAGTGAGGGGTGGCCGCTGAGGTGGAGCTGGTGCAGCTGCCCTGGTACTGAGGGGCAGGAGTGAGCCTGGCAGGGGCACAAGGGCACACCAGTCCAGGCCATCCAGCTGCAGAGGGAAACTTGGCAAGAGGAAAAAAGAAAGGAACAGCCAAGCCCTGCCCTCACCCAACAGCACTGACTGACAATGATGGTTATTTGTCTGTGGGTTTGGTGTGGCAAGAGCCCACAGTGCCATTTCAGCTGGGAAACCCTGGGAAGTTGCACTATTCAGGTTTAGCTTTGCCTTGGTGAAACACTTCTTCTGACTTGTCGTCATTCACTGACTAAGCCCTTCATTCCCTTAGGAAAGCTTGAAACACAGAAGCAATACAGAAACACACTATTTTTTCTAGGGTTGAGACAGTTAAATAACACATTTCTGCTGTCCTAATCTTTGACTGTGAGCAAAAATCACAAACTCAGGAACAGAAAAGGGGAAGGATGCAGCAGCTGGAGAGTTTCTCCATGAACTGGAAGCAGGGGCATTTCATTTCACAGTAAGGGAAGGCACCCAAGGCAGCAGCTGCCCCTCAGCCCCTCTCCAACAGCAATGGGGCACCCCTGACCACAGCCCAGCCCCTCCCTCCTCTTCCTCCCCGTGTCTGTGTCACCTCCACACCAGCTCGGGCATGCAAGGACACTGGAACAGCAAAGAGCACCAACACCTCAGTGCACAAATGGAGGGGTGTACAAGGCAGCACCTCCCCATGTGCCCCTGCCCTAAGGAAGCCCCTGCGCCATCCCAGCCTCTCCTCTGCCCCTTGTCCTCTGGTGGGCAGCGTCACTCCCCAGGGACTGGCACTCCCCAAATGCCCACAGTGGTTCAGTTCAGGTGCTGTGGGGCATTCCCATCTTCCCCCTTCGTGTCACACTGAGCACCCACAGTGCCAAAGGGGAGGTGAGAACTCAGGATCACCACATGCAAACAGCTCAGGGGTGTTGCTGAAAGCTGTGCAAAATAAACTAATGACTTATCATCACAAATTGTGGAAGGCCTCACTACAGTGCCATCTGGAGAGAGGAAACACACTGGACAATGGCAAAATACCTGCCAAAAGGGTTAGTCCCTGGCAGCACAGGGAGCAAGGAAACACACGGGCAGAAGAGGGCAAGGAAAATGGGGCAGAAGCTGTTTGAAGCTTCACAGCAGCTCTGTGACCATGGGAGATGTGTAAAGCCTCACCCAGCTTCTCCCAGGCAGTTCCCAGCGGTACAGGAGGGAAGGGAAGGGGAAGGGGAAAGGGAAAGGAAGGGCAGGGAAGGACAAAGTGGCTCCAGCACTCACACAGTCAGAGCCAGCAGATACAGCCTGACTGACCGGGGCAGGTCCGCCCCTGTCCCCGTGCACGTCGGGTCCTGCACTGAGAGTGAACCTCATCTTGGAGAGAACAAAGGTCTGAGCACGAGCACTTGTGTCTGCACATCAGCCACATTCCCCTCCCAGACTCCAACCTTCGCCTCCCCATCCCTGCATACGTGGTTGGGCCCGGCTGCCCCACATGTGTGGTTTGGTACCGCTGTCAGTACATCCCTCACTGCTCAGAAATCACCCACAGCCTTCCCAGGACCCGGCCCAGCCCTCCCTGAACTGGGCTCCCTCTCCCAGCCGGGGCTGCCCTGGAACAAAGAGGGGCTGTTCAGTGGATCAGAGCCCTGGAAGTGTGGAGAGGTTTATAAGATTAATTCTTATCTCTCTGGGCAGTGGGTCAAGTCAGAACCGTCATTCAACGAACTCTACGGATAATCTCCCTTTATTACTTTCAATCAAACTAAGTGTCTGCAATCTGCAGCAGGGTTACTAATTTAGTGAAAGAAATTACCTGTAGAGCTCGATTATATAATAGACAAAATATAAAATAGTCTGGGTAAGCAGCCATTCAGCTTTTCCATCTCTCCCTGCAGAGCAAAGCTGCTCCAGCCTGGCTGTGTCTGCAGCTGCTCCTGGGGGGAAACTGCCCAGAAAGGAGTGGACAGTGGGTTTGTCCCCTGTCTCATTAAAGTAAGAGAAAAAGAAACTGGTGGTTTGGGCTACAGCTGGCATTAAATGTAAAAATTTGCTGTTTGCAAATATTTAACCGATGTGTTCTGTGAGAAATCAGATTTCCAGCGTATTCTGGTTAATGGAATTCTGCTGCAGCCCCTGGACAAAACAATGTAAAGCTGCCTGGCTTGTGGAAATCATTCTCCTCCAGTGATGGATAATATAGCACGAGGTTTGCCTTGGTTTGATTAATTTCAGAATATTGCAGAGAAGCTGCATAATCCCTGAGATAGCAGAGAGGAGGAGGAAGACACGATGGGGCAGGATAAAAGCGCGTGGTAACGAGCCCAGGCACTGCATCCATATATTAGAGAGATATTATATAGATATTATAGGAAGGCTCCCAGACTCAGGGGGTGGCCAGGAGCGACCACAATAAAGGGCAACACTGAAAGCAAAAACCCACTGAACATTTCCATGGCTGTGACTGGAGACTGAGCACAAACAGAGAATTCCCATTTCCTTCTGCTGTTCACAACAGCCATTATTTATACAAGCCCTGAATATGGAAAAGGCTCTGACAAATTTACAGTGGGGTTTGGATGGATGAGGATGACGAATGATGGATGAGGAAGGCAGAGGATTCCCTTATTAAAGCATCAAATCTTTCCCTAAATATCAAACAGACATCTCAGCCTCAACCACTTGGCTCATATCAAAGGAAGCAAAATAAAACAAAGAAACAAACCAAGGAAGTAAAATGTTGCCACTTGATATAAGCTGGAAATTTGTCTTCCATTGTACACAATTTCCACTACATAACTTAGGAATTTCTATTATGTATTTTACACCTATTTGAAAGATTCATTTATTAAAAAAAAAAAAAAAAACAAACAGATAAACGTGATAACACCAACCCCCAAAACCTCAATGAATTTCAGTACCAATCAGGCAATTGCCATAATTACAAAATTGCCCTGTTTGGCATTCTGGGGAAGCAGCTGCAGCCCCCCAGTCCCCACAGCCCTTCCCTGTGTCCCAGCAGAGCCACCCCAGAGGGGAGCCTGGGGGGACCTGGGGGGATTCTGGTGGGACCTGGGAGGATCCTGGTGGGATCCTGGGGGATCCTGGTGGGATCTGGGGGGATCCTGGTGGGGATCTGGGGGGATCCTGGTGGGTGCTGAGCGGGCAGAGCCTGGCAGTGCCCGAGCCTGCAGCCCCATCCCATCAACACACAGTGAGGCTTTAATAACTTCAACCTGTCTCTGTGCTGCCTTAAAACCCCCTGCACACAGGAGGACAAAAAGAAGAGCTGCACATACCCCTGGGGCAATAAAAACAAACACGTGGTGTGAACAAGGACAATCCCAGCCAGGGCTGTCCAAAGAGACACCAGCACCAAGAGCTGCCTTCCCTTGTGGCCATCAGGGAGAATGCTGAGCAGTGTGGGAAAATAACCTGGAATACCTGGAGCTGAGTGTTCCCAGCTGCACGTACAGCAGTGACCACCCCCCTTCACACTGAGAGTGCACAGGGAGAGGTGGTTCACAACAAACTGCCAGCAATGACCAGGGACACAGAAAATCCAGAATTATAGGAGTTAATGGTAACAATTAAAAACCACAACAACCCACCTCACACAAGGTGCACTTTGATTCCCTTTCTAACTGTGGGCAATCAGGAGGGTGGCTGCACACTGGAACTCGGTGTTTCCTTTCCAGAGCAGGAGGGCTGTGAGGCAGGACAGTGCTGGGTTAGGGGGGGAAGCAGCAGGTGCTCTCAGCTCCCAGGTGGGGTTTGCTCAGCCACAGAGCACACTCCAAATCAACAGAATTCAGAATCCCAATCAGTGAAGCACTGCCCCATGCCCAGCTCCCTGTGGATCTCTCTGTGGATCCCCCTGCCCCTGCCTGGCCCCCCCAGGCTGAGCCTGCAGCTCTGTCACACATTTATTCCAGTTGTTGATGGGGTATTTTTCACCAACACGCTCATACAATGATTTCCAAGCCTTGTTTCCAGGTGACACTCAGAGTTTGCTCCTCACTGCCCACATCAAACCCCCCAGTGCTCCATGTGGGACTGGAGTGCTCCTTCCTCTCCAGCCCCACCAGCTCCCCAGGAAGGCTCCACTGCACCCACTGAGCTGCCTGGGGATTTTACCCTTCCAAACGCTCCACTCTCCAGTCTCCCTCTTAGCCAGAGAGCAGAGGCTCTGGATGAAAGCCCAGACAGCCCAGGTTTGGGCTCAGCATCCCAGGAAATGGAATCCACATGACAAAACATTTCCTTAACTGCCTTTTGATTAAAGCTTGTCACAAAGCATTTTCCCCTTTTTTGTGTGGGAAATAAACCCAACCCAGTCCATTCACACAAATAACAGTTGGGCTCAGTCTTATCAAAAATGCAAAAAAAAAATCTGCTCTCAAAAATTAGTTGTTGTTTTTCATGTTAAAGGTCAAAGATTTTCAATCAAGGCAGATATTTAGGTGAAAAATTCCATTTCCCCAGTACCTCATTTTTATCTGGGGAAAAAAAGGCAACTGAAGCTTTTCTCTAAACATCTCTTGTTCCTCAGCACAATCATGGAACCACCAAACGGATTGGGTAGGAAGGGACACCAAAGCCCATCCAGTGCCACCCCCTGCCATGGGCAGGGACACCTCCCACCAGCCCAGGGTGCTCCAAGCCCTGTCCAG
>JAWWLZ010000022.1:20226616-20270303 GCA_035041345.1 Poliocrania exsul | reverse complement strand
CAGGGACAGCCCCAGTGTCACTGTGACCCACAGACACAGCTGGGCAGCAGGGACAGCCCCAGTGTCACTGTGACCCAGGGACACAGCTGGGCAGCAGGGACAGGGACAGCCCCAGTGTCACTGTGACCCAGGGACACAGCTGGGCAGCAGGGACAGCCACTCCCATCAGCTGCCTGAGGTCTGCAGTGCCAGTTTGCTGGGGGAGCCCCCACAATTCCACGCAGTGTGTGTTTGTTTCCAGTGGATGCCACTTTCCCCCCCAAAAAAAGCGCTGAATGAGCAGTTGGGTAAAGCTGCCTGTGCTGAAAGCAGAACAGGATCAGAGTGAGGCGGCGTCAGAGGAGGCAACAGCTACAACCAGATTAGGCTGCAAACACCTTTAACTCTTCTTTTATTACTGCACCTGTTAGATTCATTTTTAATGATTTTTAACCTTATAATTTTATATTTTAAGTCTCAATAAATCACATTGACCTCCCTTGGGTGATGTGTTTTGATATCTGGTTATTTATTCACTTTAGTATCCGAGTAGCTGTGATGGAAAAATCTTTCCGTAGCATGTTTAACACGTCAGAGTCTGGAAGGAGACCTGCAACTCTCACAGTACTGCAGAAAATAAAATAAAACATCTCCTCTTGCCCTTGTTTGAAGCAGTCAGGAGCTGTGGCTGTTTGGGGCCTGCTGGACCTCCCCCCACAGCCTTGAGTGGGTCCTGCCCACCTGGGAGAGCCTGGGTGGGACCACCAATGACCCAGGCTTGGAATCACAGAGATGTTTGTGCTGGAAAAGCCTCTAAGACCACCAAGTCCTCCAGCACTGCCAAGGCCACCACTGCCCCATGTCCCCAAATGCCACATCCACACAGGTTTCAAGTCCTTCCTTTCCGAAGCAGTGGGAGCTCAGCTGATGCCTCCTGGTCCCTTCCACATCCCAGTCTGTGATTCCCATGATTTAAAGCTGAGGAGTTCAGTCCTCATTCAAACAGAAAACCTGCCCGACCACAGGGTGACAATGAGGGGCTGGTGTCCCATTTAGGGTTTGGGGCAGAGCAGAGCACGTGCCAAGAGCAGCTCCTCAGGACAGCAAACCCTGGGCTGCAGGGACAGGATTTACTCTGGATGTGCTCCCAGCACACAGCAAACCAACCCACCTCAGGGATCACGGATTTCCAACAGACAGCCCATCCAGAAGGGCTCCCAAATGCAGGAAAACAAGTCTGTAATTACATAATTAAGCAGATGCACTGCAAGTTTTCTTTTCTGTTACTCTTTGGATTTTCAAAAGGCAACGGGACAGCGCTGAACTAAAAAGCAATAAAGCACGGGTAATTTAATACAAAATTACATCCATATTGAAAAGTTTACATGAAGCTGAGAGCAGGCAGAGGTCAGGTTTGCAGCAGGACTGTCTTTAATTGTGGCCATCAGGTTTAGCAATCCAGATCTCTGGATCAAAGACAACTAGAAGGCGTTTCCTCAGCACTGCCTGGTGCAAGCAGACAGTGAGCACGGCCCTATCCTGCACCAAAAGGTCATAAAACTGATTATCTGAGGGGGAACACGCCTGGCTGTGCCACACACACCTTCACTGGGGCACTGCGCATTTCCAGCAGATATTTCAGCATTCAGGAACATAAATCAAAAATTGTACTCTCAGTTTTCAGACGCAAAGGGGTTTTCTTGTCCTCTAAAAAATGTGCCATCTTTGTGTAGGTCTTTTTTAATTTTTTCAGTTGCTTTCACTCACGCTCTCAGCCCGGTGAAACAATTCCTCCCTCCTTGGGGAAGAGATGTGAGCTGAGACAGTGTTTCCCTTCTATGGAGGTGGGGGGAGAGAAAAGGGAAAAAAATCAAATGAGGAGTAAATTATCAGCAAATCAGATAGGAACAAGCTCCCCAGCTCTGCAGCTCCATTGTACAAATGAAGCAATTTCATCTCGGCGCGCTCTGGGGGTGGGATTTTAAGTGGCCAAGGGGGACCGGCGCGGCTGCTGCCAGCCCAGGCATCACAACATTTGCATGCACAGACCACTCAGAGCTGCACCAGGAGACTACTTGTGAGAATCCATCTTTTTTCACTTAACAAGATACAAAATATAAAACACATTTGCCTCTTATTAAGCCTCTCTTGTAAGTGGTTCCAGGTCCACCATTTTTAAAGAGGGGGAGAGGGGAGCCTGGATGCTCTCTTGGGAATTTCACGGGAGTGACTGGAGATGAGGTACAGGCTGGAAGCCTTTATTACTTTTTTTTTTTACTTTTTTTTCCTTCTCTCTAAAAGAACAGAAGGAATAACATTTTAAATCATTAGCATTTACTTTAAGTAGCACTTTCTCCAACTCGGCTTCCCCTCCTGGCCCTCACCCCGCCCGGGTGGAGGAGCTGCCCCCACGGAACTGCCTCCTGCTTTTGGAAGGCAGAAGGTGCCTCTTTAAAACTCTGGCCTCCAAACTGGCGGCAGTGGAACAAACCCTAATCTTGCTTTCCTTTAAAGTGTACTGAGAACAGGGGTCTTGTTTCATTAGCACCCAGACCTGCAAAGCATTTTGCCTCTTGAAGTTCCTTCAGTGCTCTTGGAGTGGTTTCTGGTGTGGTTTAAAAACAAACAACACAAAAGCACCACCAATCTCTGTGCAAAACAAGGATTTTTAGCAGCCTCAACGCAATTCACGGTCACACATTCCACAGAATTTCATCGTTTCTATGCTTGTTAAATATTAGATGCAATATTAAAATATTGAAGAGAAAAAAGGAGGCTGGTGGCAACTGCTTGAATTTACAACCCAGACAAAGCCATCGGTGCGGTGAGTTATGGAAGGAGTTGTGGATCCTGCAGGTTTGAGCACGTTACAGAACACAGTGAGGAAATACCCTTGTTCAGTGTTCAGAAAGGAAGGAAAAACAAGTGGCTCCTTTACCTGGAAATTAGGTGTTAATGAGATCTCTTCATAAATAAAAATAGTCTGATTTTCACTGTAAAACACACTGTGCCCAAAAGCAAACCTGGGGCACAGGTGCTCTTGCCTTGCAAATTGTGCGTTTCTAAGAAAGGGGCCGCATTCTGGGGACAAGGCAAGGACCGTCCTTCATTTCCACGTAGAGGAGGCAGAAGAAATTCTGTTAGAAAACAGCAAAAGGGATGGAAAACAGAGCATCTGTTGGAAGAGAAAAACCACCCAGAACCTCATTTCTCCTGCATTTGGCACCAAACCTCTTTGGATGTTTCCAATGCATCTTTCCCAAGTCCAGCAGTTGCCACAGTTCCCCTGAATCTCCTGGATTAGCTCCTAAAGCACGTCCTGAGCAAGCCCTTGTGCACTGTAGTAAGTTCAATAAGCAGGTCCAGCCCCTGGAGCAGCTGGGCAGGAGGTTAAATGAGGGACCCAGTGTAGTCTGTGGGAGCCCAGGAGGGCAGAGGGGGCTCCAGCCGGGGCACAGCTCAGGGCAGGAGGTGCTGTGGGGTGAGGGACCTGCCAGGTCCCACCTGAGCCCCTCAGCAGGTGGGGGCACCCCCGGCCCTGCCCCAGCCAGGCAGAGTCACAGGCTGGGACTGCCCCCAGCAAAGCCCAGGGTGTTTGGCAGGGGCAGCAGCAGGAAGGCACGCACTGCACAGGGATGGTCTCTCACCCCCTCACTGCCCAGCACTGGCTGCCCTGGCCACTCTGCAGACACAGGGACACCCCCTTTTGGACCCCACACCTCTCAAACACACTGCCCACCACCCCTGCCACCACCCATCCTCCTCCAACAGCTGTCCCTGGGCTGACACCCCGGGGGAGGATGGAGGAAAGCCCAGCTCTGACCCTGCCAGCAGCAGCCACAGCTCGAGAGGTCCCTGCTGAAAGGTGACATCGACACCTCCTGCTCAGCGCAGGGACCTCCCAGGTGCTCCCAGGGAAGGGCTGGTTTCCTTCACAGTTACATCAGGTCGTAAGAAATAAGGAAGGTGAAGCCAATTACTAATCCTGGTGGGATGTTTCCTGGGCACCTTCAGGACCACCCAGTCCTACATTGGTCGGTGCTGGCACGTCCAGAGGTGCACAAGGGTCTGGGGCAGGACGAGCCCTGACCTGGGAGAAAGGCACAGGCTGAGGATTTAATCCCTTTGTACCTCAGTCACCTAATCCATAAACAGGGATAATAACGCTCGCTAATCTCAGGAGGCTTTAATTGATTATTTGTTAAGATCATCAAGAACTTAGCAGGAAGGCTTTAAAGACCTGCAAAGTCTATTAATTATTTTATCATTATCATTGCTGACAAATTGTATGACTTTCCCTCCATTTCCTTTGTGCCCTTTAGATTGGGAAGGTTCGAGGTGGACTTTGTGTCCTCCTGCTTGATCACCCTGAAGCCACAGCCCACCTGAAGTCTTGGGGTGTTATTACAATGAACAAGCAAAGCTTTAAGAGTAATTCTTCAGCCCAAGGTTTGTGTCTTTTTGTTTATCTCACTGTTATGGGGAACAAATGGAAACATCCTGGCAGAGCCCAAGGATGCTGCTCCTGATGGGCAGTGAGGAGGAGCTGCCCTGCAATGGGCACAGAGAGGGGAGATCCACCTAGGCCCCAAGAGAACCTTAATGAGGCATCACCATAAACCCAGGGCTGTTTATCACTGCTAACACCACGACAATTGCATGTTTATTAATGTAATATATGGAATCATATTCAAACCATCTGTTTGTCTACACGTGGGTTCACTGATTTGTTTTCTTTAAATCACTTGACCCAAACTTCAGTCTAACCACACTGTAATAATTTTCATCCTTTGTGCTCAAAGACTCATTAAAGCACCATCCAGGCAAGTTGCCTGTCTAAGTTATGGACAGCCCAAGACAAGGAGTTTACCAGTGGTTTTGGGAACTTCTCCCAGTGGCTGACTGGTATCATTAACACATCTGGGCCACTCTCCCTGTTGGTGTTTGTTTTGGTGATAGGAAGCTGAGCCCAGTGCCCCCCAAAAGGGCTGACTTCTCTAAAGTCCTTCTGGCAGCTCTGTGCATTCCTAATTTTTGCATTTTTTAGACTCAAAGGCTGAGCAACTGTCAGCAAAGCCAGCTCGGGACAGGACAATTTGGATGCTCAAGAGTGAAGATTTTTCATGGAATCACAGAACCATGGAATGGTTTGGGTGGGAAGGGACAGGAAAGCCCATCCAGTCCCACCCCCTGCCATGGGCAGGGACACCTCCCACTGTCCCAGGGTGCTCCAAGCCCTGTCCAACCTGGCCTGGGACACTCCCAGGGCTGGGGCAGCCACAGCTTCTCTGCCCAACCTGTGCCAGGGCCTGCCCACCAGCCTAGGGAAGGGTTTTTGCATGATTCTGGCAGTATTTGGTCACAGTTGAAAGATTAATTTGTGGAACATGAGTAAGGGAAGGTATTTCACAGCTGGTGTATGAGGAGGAAGCACATCCTGCACTACCTGGGTTCACATCTGATCTCCCCAGCTTGGGGATGCCAGGCCATGGCTGATGCCGGGTGCGATGCCGGTGCCATGTCAGGCAGGGGCCGTCTGCGGTGCCCGGATAACCACGGGCAGACATGGGCACAGGAACAGCTCATTTTCTTATGGCCTCGGGACACTGAGCTGCAATTGCTCCAACAGGAAGGGAAAGTTATTGAGCCACGAGCTTTCTCTCAGATGGTTTTCTCTTCAGAAGTTTACTTTACCTCCCAAATTAAATTTTTTGGTAATATTCAATTCCTTTTTTAAAAAAAATATGAAGTTGTAGCAGTGTGTCCACAGTTATTTATTACCTGCCTTGTGGTCTGAACAAATATGATTTTGTTATTCCATGTTGTCAATAGAAAAAGCACATATGGTTTTGGTTGACAAAATTATGATAAAATTCACTGTATCCTAAAAAATGATTGAAAAGTTTGCAGATGGTTTCTGGGCATACTGGGGAGGGGGAGGATTGAATTTCAACAAAAGACGTGCCAAATTTTTTTCTCTTCTTACTGTTCCCCCCGTTTCCACATCCCAGCTTTCTCCTTATTAGATATGAGGGCAGAGCAGGTATCCAGCCCAGAACTCATCTGTTTCTCTTTAGCTTTTGGCATTCCATCACACTTGGTCATGTTCACATGATGTTATACCCAGGTTCCTTCACAGATAAACACGAAATGACATCATAAGTCTCAAGTCACAAACAGCAAAACCCAATTAATGGTAATCTAAGAGTTCTGCACACCAAAAATTTCAAGTTTGGTGAATACTCCTGATCTGAAGGTTTTTAGACAATCTAAATCTTATCTTCTTTTTTGTTCTTTTAAAAACTAAGTTCTGTTCTTCTCAGTTCCTTTAGTCCCCAAGGGACAAAAACTGGGGAGAGGGCCAGAACTGCCAGCCTGATCAGAGATTATCTCCTCTGCCCTGAACTGATAACCCCCTTTTCCCCAGCGCTGCTCATACAGTCAAGACAAGCCCCTCCCTGGCTTTGCTGCAGCTGCTCATGGAGCTTTTGGACATTTTGTAAAACAAAAGACCGGCACGAGCTTCACTTTTGCGTTTCATCTCCCAAACATCTCTACAAAGACATTTCACCTGTCATTGGGGAAACACATTTTTCCTCTACTTTGTCTTTCTGGGGAGAACACTGTCCTGCTGGTCCCTGCAGGCTGCAGTGAGTGGTGCCCCGGCTGGGTGGGCTGGCAGTGGGGGGACCCCGGGGGGCTGCAGGATGGAGACTTTGAATTAACCCCCATGCACTGGGACCAGCCTGCTCTGCCAGAACAACTGCTGGGGAGCACCTCTCACCTTCTCACACTTTCCAGTAATTTGGGAACAGACTTCGACCTGTCATGGACATTTTTCTCTCCGTGACGCTCATGGTAGTTGATGATCTGCTACATCAACACCTCCAACAGCTGTTCCTGCCGTGCTGTGCACACTCCACGTGGTGACCAGAGTGGGCTGAACAGCAGAAACCTGCACAGCAGAGTCTGCTCTCCCCAGGAGAGGGTGGAGGGACCGTGTCCTCGCTGTGTCTGAACAAGAGGGGAGCTCTGAACTCTGTCCCTGCTCTTTCATTGAAGCCACGTTAGTGATGGATAACCCAGAATACTCAGAACATTCCCACCTCTGCCAAGCCTGTCAGTGCCCTTCAGTGGTCGTCATCCCTCCTGCCCAGCATGTCTGGGAGGCACCAGGGCAGCCTGGAGCAGATGGGTAATGGCTGAGGGGAGAACATCTGGAAGGTGTCACTGGAGTGTTAGTAGCTCTCCCTGTCTGTGAGCTATGCCCAAACATGTCGATAAATTTCCCAACATGGAATTCATTTTTTCTAACAGGATACATGTGGAAGTTCATGTTTCAGCAGTGGCCAGAAGTGGCTCTTTTCTTCTTCGAAAAGATTTGCGACCTCTTCTCCAGGCTACCGTAATGTGATTTATTTGGTCTCCTTTCAGAGAGCACTCCCAGGCCACAGTGGGACAGAGCATGGGAGTGCAGGCTCCCAGCTCCGAGTTCTGGGAGTTCCAGGGCCAGCACTGTGAGCCTGAGAGGCACAGGGAACATGGCACAGGGACATGGCATAGGGAACATGGCACAGGGACACGGCACGGGGAACATGGCACAGGGACACGGCACAGGGAACACGGCACAGGGAACACGGCACAGGGACACGGCACAGGGAACACGGCACAGGGAACACGGCACAGGGAACACGGCACAGGGACATGAGCAGTGTGATGCCCTCCATCCACACCTGCTTCCAGCACAGAACCAAATTTTATCTAAAACTCTTTTCTCACTCAGGATCTCTCCAAGCACATACTAAAATAATCAGTTTAATGATCACAGTGACCCCACTCAAGTGCAGCAGCTGAAAGATCCATAGCAACAACTCCAACAGCATCCCTGCAGAACCTGGCACACCACGAGCACCCCAACCCCACGTGTACCCCAACCCCACTGTGGCAGAGGCACCTTCTCAGGGGGACAAGAGAACAGCCTGGACACAGAGCCACGTGCTTTCATGCCTTGTCTGAGCTGCCACTCTCCATCCAGGGCCCTGAGGGGCAGGGTCAGCACTGCATCACTGCAGGTCCTTGATAGGACACTTAAACCTCTAACCCACCAGTGCAGAGGGAAGAATTCCATCCAATAAACCTTCCTGACATGCAATAAAGTAACACATTTATTTACTTGCTTGAACCCACCAATGTGCTGTTCATTTCGGTGATTGATAGAATTGGGTTATAATAAGCATACTTTATTATTGAAAAATTTAATTTAAGGTTTAAACATAAAACAAATGGTATTTTCAAATCCATTTTAATGGAGACTATCAAAACCATTCCATTGCCATAAGGGAAAAATTCTGTCTCCATATCTGTTATGTATATATGCATAAAATCTTCAGCCTACAAGTCGGAGTCGCCTGTCCTTCTATCAATCCATCACTCTGAAAATAGAATACAGAAAGCCTTATTTTTTCACTTAATTTTCATTAGATTCTTGAGGGAATTAAAATAACACAATCATGGGCAAATGCTGCCACTACAAATCCAAATGACAGCCATGAATCTTGTTATGGCCAGAATTCGGCCCGAACTCCGGCCCGGAGTGCCAGGTATGGGACAGACACCCCCAGAGTGCACCTGGGGCGCAGGCAGGGAACCAACACACCTTCATTCCAGAGAGGAATAGGATTCCTTCAATGATACAGGGTTTGGGGCATGGTCTGCCAGCCCCCTCCTCTCAGCTGAGTGGCTGGAAGGTGACTCTGCCCTGCAGGTGGCCCTGGGAAGGTTCACCTGAAAGGCTCATCTGAAGGTGCCCTGAGAGCAACCCCAGCCTCGGCCACTCCTGGAGCCAAAAGCACCCAGGGCACCAGGGAAAACATCTGCCCACAGCTGCCCCACTCCCCTCAAACCACTCCTCTATCCTGTCTCACTGCTGTTTACTTGTGGACACAGGCAAAACATGGTTTAAATTTGAATACATTTAAATAAACCACCACAAACACCACGTGGCTGCTGCCTTGTCAAGGAGTGTGTAAGTTCAGCTGCAGCCACGCACTCGAGTTCACATTTCCCTGACATTTTCTGACACCACCTCAAACCACACATGGAAAGCACAAGGTGTTGGCTGGATTCTCGTTGGATCATTTTTCAATTATTTCAGTGATGGTCTGTATTTTAACGGGGTTTGCCCACTGCCCTGGTGCCCAACAGCTCCACCTCCCCGGCGGGTCAGACCCTTGGCACGTTTTACATTGCTGAAGAAAAGGAATTTATCTTTTGCAATGACTTATTCTTTCCCTGGATGTTCCTTCGCTGCAGGTCTATTGTTTCAGGGGAAAGCCAGTGTGTTCCTTCAGCAGGTTTGTGCCTTCAGTGGAATCTGTGCGAGGAGGTTCCACTGCACAAACACAAAAAGCCCTGATGGATGCGCCGGGGCTGCGCACGCCGCACATGTCAGGTTTGATGACTGATGGTACTTACACAGATTTACACAACAAAAAGTACATTAAAAGGACGTTAAGATTGTGAGCCAATGTCACAAAAGGATGGAAATTCACATTTCAGGATTTAAACTTCCAATATTGACATGGAATGCTGAATATTAAAACAGGCTCCCATTAGAGTGAAGGCACTGAATAATTTTTAATCTAGACTATTAATTTCCTGAAATTTGTTGTTCTCTCTCCCTCTTAAGGCTTTCACATTTTTAATTAACTTTTTGTTGTGTCCTTGTCTTGTAATTTCTGAGTTGCTCCTCCAGTATAATTACATAATATATGCAGCACGTGTGATAGCTTAATTGGAAACATTAACCACAATATGCACAGAAATCATAAAAAGCTTCACGAAACTTTGAGAGTAAATGTTTCTACAGCTTTAGTGAGTTTATAAATGGTTGTTTCCAGTATTATTCTCTAATAAAAACAATTACACCTAATGCCAGCCCAGCCTGGAATAAAATTAGGAATAAGGAGAAGAATAATTAGTACCTCCAGAATCCCTGACACCGCAGTGTTATTGGTTTCAGGTGGAAAAACAGATTTAGGCTCGGGCAGCAATATTAACCCCCCTCTCTTTGATCCCCTGACCCCTCCTCCTGGGGCTGGCATTATTCCTACAAACCCCTGTTGGATCCAAACCCTTCAGATGTTGAATTGCTCTTAGGAGATGGGGAGCACTAAAATAAATGGGAACCAAAGGTGCTCAGAAACGTGCCCAGCCCGAAGGATGAGAACGTAAGAATAGGAAAGTAAATTGTATTTGGGTATTTTTTTGTAACATTCAAAAAGATTATTCCCAGGTTGATGCCAGGCCTTATCCTGCTGTCAGTTCTCTCGGGCTATTTCACAAGCTCTGCGAGGCAAAGCGTGAGCAAACCCCCCGTGCTGGAACTCTGAGTCGCAGCCGCGCTGCAGGAATAGGCAACTTAAACCAGGGGATGAAAAACCTCCCCCGATATTTGCTCCAAAAAGGGCTGGGACAGAGGGAGAGGAGGACCGGGAGGAAGGCACCGTGCAGTGAGATAAGGCAGAAATGGCTATTTGGAATACAGTTTATGTCTGCTGATTCCATTTCTCTCCCTCCAGGAGCCAGGCTCCATCTTACAGCACTGCAGCCATTTTCCCTTCACCAAGAAGGAACAGAAAATGGGATTTCCTCAAATAAACCAGAATATTGGTTCAAGTACTGACAGGAGCTAAGAATGGCTAATGGATGATTAAGGCCAATGTTGATTTAAAAAGAGGAATTTTCTTAATAACTCAGGACAAGTCTGTAATTCCAGGGCCAAGGAGCCGCCTGTCTCCAGAAACGCTCCCACCTTTCAGGGGTAAATCAGGACTGCAATATCCAAGCTCTGGATGGGCCCGTTAGTGCAAAATACCATCATTTGTTGGTTGCATGTCTGTTGAATTTGCTTTCCTGCCTGCTTTCCTACCCCAGAACAGGGGTTTGAGATCCAAGGAGAAGCCAATTTCTACTGAGGGGAGCTGTCTAAGGGGTATCTCAGGGGGTTGAGCATTTCTCTCCCCACCAGAGAGCAAAAAGAACACGAGTGGCTCAAAGAAATTGTTCTTCTCCTCACCATCAAAACCACACACACTGCAATTTGGACGAGGCAATCCAAAACGTGACAGCAGACAGTCCAACTCTGCAGCCAGACCATCTCACAACCACACAGTGCCATTTACCTGAGGGCTCCTGGGAACCCCTGCCCCGAGCAGCTCTCAGAGCTGAAGCGACACAGGGGCTGAACTTTGGGATTATACTGAGAAACAGGTTTCAGCCTCTGTTCTGACTCAAGATGGCATTCCTGAACAGTGACGGGTGCTCGTCATGCAGAACTTGAGCACAAGAGCACTCCAGTGCCACCGAAAGCCACGTCTTGGCTCCCAGGTGGCTATGGCAGAACACAGGGGCATCTGCTCTGCCAACCCAGCCCAGCCCCGCTCCCTCCCTGCACCTCCCTCGCCACCAGCAGCAGACACTGCGTCGTCCTCCCCTGCGAGCCTGACAAGGGCACTTTATTCCTTCCAGGTGTCCTGCCCTGCTTTATTTATGGGCTCCCTTTCTCCCCCAGTGCGAGAAACCCAAAGCTTTCAGCCAGCTGGGAAGGACTGGCAAGACACATTTGAAAGGGGAAAAAAATTAGCAATGCTTTTTTCTCCCCAACCTTTGCTCACCTTATCAGCGGGGAATTTTCCAGAGCACTTAAATAAGCCCCACACCAGCCTCGGCATCTGCCCCACGAGCAGCCATGCAAGGGGGCTTGGGAAAGGCTTCCCATGAGGAATGAGAAGGAAGCCAGGCTGGTATTCCTGTTCTCCAGGGCTTTGGTACACTCCCAGTGAGCCAGGGGCCATCATGTCTCTCACAGGTCCTGCTCCCAACCAGCGTGGCAGGGACAGAGAGGGAAGTCCCCGTGCAGCAGCACATCAGCCCAAACTGACACCCAACAGCTCCTCTTCTGCCCCAAAGCCCAGTGACCCCCAGCTGGATGCATCTTGTTTTCCAGTAGAAGTGGCACATCAGAAGGAACCGGCTGTGCATCCCCAGCAGCTCCTCCAGCTGTAAACTCACACCCAGCAGCAGGGGGTAATTTTTTTGCTGGAAAAGCAAATTTGGGCACAAAGAATGTGTTGCAGCAGCTTTCTGAAGCCCAGGAGCCCTGTGGGACCAAACCCAGGCCAAGTCAGAGCCCAGGGAGCCCGTCCTCACCGAGCTCCTGCCCCTGGATGGGCTCTCGGCCATGGCAAAGGTGACGAGGGAAACACGCCCGGAGCTCAGTGTTCAAACACACAAGCATGAAGACCCTGGAAAAGTTGTTTCTTGAAAAAAAAATTAATCTTGGGTTTATCAAAATGAAGTGTCAGATACCTTTATGCAGATGTAAGAGAGATCCTACCCTGCCTGGCTAATGGCAGGTTATTCCTTTTCTTACGCTGTCAACTATTGTTACTGATTGTTAATAGCATTAATATTTCCATCACTTAATTTATTTCATTAATCCCATTCAGGTTTACCATTGCCAGCATACGAACTGTAAATAGCAGTAATAATGCCATCAGGGTTGGCCTCAGTGATGCTGAAGGGTATTATGTAAAGCACGGGCTGTGAGCGGCAGCGAGACAGGCGCCCATAAACCTGCCCGCGCTGCCGGGGGGGTTAAACAAAGGTCTCACACAGATTTACCCAACTGCGGGATCTTCTGCAAGAGGGGAAGATTTAATACCCAAAGCCTCCTTTAAATTTCCTCTAATGTTCCTTTCTAGCCCCCGACTGTAAAAATACAGCCAGAGACATCCGTAAGGAACGGCGTTTTTAGCTTAAATTATTAAAAGTCTAATAGTGGTTTCAGTTTGCTGTGAAAGCAGAGGCGATGGCAACAGACGGTCTGTCGCCTTTCCAGTGCTGAGTGCGGGTGTTGGGGGGCTGCGGGCAGTGCCAGGGACAGTCTGTGAGAGCACGGGGCAAACACAGTCACGGGTGTCCCCCAAAGCCACGAGCCGGGTGGGAAGGGGCTCCCAGGGCAACCTGAGGAGCGAGACACCCACTGAGAGCCCTGGGGAGGGTCTGGACACTGTTCCCAAACAATTCCAGCCCATTTCAAACCCAGGGCGGCCCTGCACCATCAGGTGTTTGTGCACAGTGCACAGGAGCAGCGACCCCATCAGCACCACCACACCTGCAGGATTTGCTCCTTCAGAAGTAAAAATAAATCTGCTACCTAAGGGCTTAGCAATTAAAAGGCCAAAATATCTTTATGCAGATGACTGCTCTCACAACTGGAAGGCCCACAGCCCCCTGAGGGTCCTGCATGTTCATCACCATCATATCCAGGTCACCCAGCACACCAGTGCCCCTTTTCCCATGGGTGAGAACAGGGGCCAAGGCAGGGACAGCACAGGGACATCTCTGCCACAGATCTGGTAACCCCAGGAAATATTTGCTAATGTTGCTCTGGAAAAGAAGGGGCTAAAAAACATCCACAAACGAGAACTTAAATCCTATAGGAATTCCAGGAGAGTAGAGGAGACACCAGTAAAGAGACCACTGAAAACCAGGAGCTGAGGGAAATGTGGGGAAAGGGCTCAGTCTGCCCCTCTGGGGTGGATTTCTGGAGATAAAGAACACGCACTCAGCCAGTGGGATTGAGTACTTACACCACTGGATTTGGGAGGAATCTGCAAAAAAGCAGGAGCTCTAAAATACCCTTCTGCTCCTTTTTCAGGGCTGCTGCTGCTGCAGAGGGTGCAGAGTCTGCCAGGGCAGGCAATGGAGGAGGACGTTTGCCATGGAGGAAGGCTCGTCCTGCCGTGGGAAGTGCCCCGTCCACACAGACCCTCCTTTCTTTGTTACATCTGCCTTGCCTTGAAGAATTAAATTAGATATACAAGGGGGAAAGAGAGCCCGAGAGGGGGAGAGAGGCAGAGAGGGAGGGCAAGAGAGGGAGGGAGGGAGAGAGCAGAAAAAAGGCTCAGGCAGGAATATATTTCCTATGTCTGGATAAGGGGAAGGATTCGAGGTAATTGCTTGCTTTTCTCATTGTTCTCAGCTGCCAAGCAGAGATTCATAGAGTGTCTGCAAAGATCTCTCTCTTTTTTCTTTTCCTTCTAATTCTTCACCCCCCCGAACCCCCATCTGCCCCGATCCCTATCCCTCCCCTTCCTCCTGCTTATTCCACCCTAGGAGGGGGGAAAAAAAAGTAATTTGTCTGTTTTATTTATGATGCAATGAAGGTATGCTGAACGCATCGGGATAACCTGACACTGGTCAAACTATCTGTCAGCAAAGAAGAACTGCCTTCATACTCCAGCGAGTGCATAATTTAACCATTTCTCTCCCAGAGGCCAACACCAGCCCATCCATTCCCAGCACCAGGGGTTGTCACGGCTCCCTCCACAATCAGACCCGGCGTTGTTGGCAAAAACCAGCATTTGACATGTTTTCAATCAACCCTTTATCTTCTCATTTTCACTAGTCATATACAGATTGTCTGCATGTAATAAAACTTCTCCTTGGAAAAACAGAAAATGATTTGAGATATTCAGATGAAAGCCAGGTCCCAAAACAAGATGGAACACACAAATCTGCCAGCCAGGAAACCAATTCAGGATGGATTTAGGACCCAGATAGAGCCAGACAATTGGATGCTGAGTATGGGGGAGAAATAGTAATGCCTCAGGTCTGAGAGAAGTACATCTAATCCCTTCCTCCTGATGCACAGGGAGCAACGGCTTCAGCTCGGGGAGAAAATGCAACCCAACCACTGAGCAGGACATGAGGGAAACAGCAGCTAAAGGAGGGAGAAAGCCAGAGGGAAAAGAAGAAAATATTGGTAAATCATATTCAAAAGCATTTGAAATGTGAACCAGGAATAAAACATAAAAATTAAATAAAATTAACTGCATATGGGTTTGTTGGTTTTGGTTTTTTCCTAATTTAACCAAGCAAAAATAATCCACACAAGTGCTGTTGAAATGGGATGGAGCAAAGAGGGAAAGGAATTAATAGTGGGATCCCAGCACTGTGAATTAGTCCCAATATTCTGTGTCACCCCCAACACGGCACAGGAACCATCACGTGTGGCCACACTGGCCACGCCAGGGGCCGAAGGGCCGTTCTCCAGCACGGACTGTGCCGGTGGTTCCCATGCCAGGGGCATTCCCAGCAGCTGCCCTTGTCCCTGAGCTGTGCCCGGAGCAGGGGCAGCTCCTGGTGTGAGACAGGCCAGGCCAGGGCAGTGTGAGCACAGCTCTGGTACCGGCCCAGACACGGCCCCAGACCGGCCCCGCCGCGGCTCCGGCACAGGGAGAGTCCGGGGCTGAGCACACCCACAGCACCCCGACGGTTAATAAACCACAGCCCAGAGTGCAAAATAAATAAGAGGAGATTTTGCCCTCTAATGCGCTGCGTGCAAGGGGATCAGGGCAGGACTCCGGGAAATGAGGGGGTGACGAATGGCCGTGCTCGGGAGCTTATTCATTCCCGATACACCCCGGCCCTCGCCGGCGCAATCAGGGAAAGATTTTATGAATGGGAATATCCATAGTGAGGGGGAACGTGAAATGGAGGGGAGATAATAGAAGGGTCGGGTCAAAGCCAAGAGGCGTTTCCTGAGCCGGGCAGTGACAGCGGCCACCGCAGGACACGCCGGGGCCACCGACCGGGGCCACCATCCACCGTCCAGGGCCACCATCCAGGGCCACCCAGCCACGCTGCTCACACAGATCCGTTTGGGAAGAATTAAATTCGGGGGTTATTCTGCAACCCTGAGAAACCAGCAACTGGAATTCACATACATTCTCCTTCGCGACATTATTTAGGAGTCAATTGTTACAGCTATTTGTGCACTTACCTATAAATATACAGGTATGAAACACACATTAAGATAAAAACAAATATATTTGGCAAAACATAAAAATAAAGACGTAATTTTGATATGGGAATCAATTTATAAAGGAAGAGATTCTGTAGCTGATCTATGAAAAACAGGCACATGGTGCTGTTTCTCCTCTCATTCAGGAAATCCCACATCCACACAAAAATTACAAACAATTCTTGCTTTTCACACAAAAATTGCTCCCCAATAATTAGCATATTTGGAAATAAAAAGGAAGTCCTTTTTACTTCCTTGTTCACCTTTATTTTTTCACTAGGGAATGAAGAAATACCATGAAATTACAACATGCAGCCACACTCCTTTTCCTTCACAACCATTTTAAATATTAAAATACAAATAGAGATCAAACCAGCAGGCTCAGACTTTATTGTCAAATCACAACTAAAATCAAAATTAGTTAAACCGATTTCATTTTGTTAAGAAAAAGCTACACCAAGACTGAACTATTTATTCTGTGCCTGCTTTAAGCTGGATCAGTTTTCAAGGCTGAGTCACCGACCTGCGAACAGGACGCTCATACCTGGAACAGCCGCGTTAATTTAAAGGCAGGAGCCCCAACAACATCCTCCTAATTCCGAACAGGGTCAGATCCTCAATCCACAGGTAAAACCTGCTGAAATAAAACTACAAGTCTTTTCACCAGACAGGAGCTGCCAGCTCTGACCCCCGATTTCTGTTCGGGATTTGGAGTGTTCATAATTTGTGTTTGCCAAACCAGCCGGGTTATTCCGGCGGGGAGATGGGATCGGTTTTCCCTCTGCCCGCGGTTCCTGCACAGACCCCACAACCCTCCTCCTCCAGCCCTCGTTAGGGAACTGCTCAGCCATTTCTGGGGCTGCTTCTTTTCCACCTGCCTCGGCCTCACAGAGCCCAAACCACACATTTAAAATTGGACTGGAAAACCCCAAAACAAAATTTGTTATTAACAATAATTCTCCCATCCCTCCTGCCTGTAACGCTGAGCACGGACATGCTGATGGGAGGGAATCTACTCAGATCAGTTATATATTAATCGGGGACTTAGAGCAAATGAAAATCATACTTTGTGAAAATCATACTCTGTAACGGTACATTATGTTTGTAAAAACATTTTGGTACAAAATCATACTGGGTAAAATAAAAGAACTCCCATTCCATTTCAAAATGTTCAAATTTTAAAAGTAGAAAATATTTGCAGAGAAAAAAAAACAAACCACAAATTAGAAAGAGTAAAACAGGTCTAAGCCAAAAAAAACCTTTAAAAATAAACTCACAATTCTCATCAACAATGTAAAAATTCTCTAGATTAAGGATTTCTGTGATATCCACACCTAAATTTTCAGAGGTGGCTCTGAGGATATTTTTGTTTATGTGCTCCTTTGGTGTAATAAAAGCAAATAATAAAATGCAAGTGCCATTAAGTGAACACCTCGGTGAGGCTCTTCCACCTCGGGTGAGTGACGGGCATGGACGGTGCCTGACCATTCCCACCCGGGTTTAAAATAACCCCAAACAATTCCTGTAATCTGTTTGCAAGGGCAGCTTGTTGGTAACATGAGATTTTTCCCACAAACTCCAGAATACTTAATTCCCAAACTGTGTTATCCTTTGGCCGCTGAGTGTTTATTTCTCAGAGACACTTTCATTTTCCTTCCCTCGCCGAGCTCTCTGCAGGTCTGTCCCTCTCCCCTTCCCGTGTACAACCATGGAAGCAGCACATGGAATAAATGTCATTTCCAGCACTGACAGCCCACGCTTGGGGCTTGGACCAGCAGTAATTCCCTGTACTTGTCCTACTCCTGCAGCCTCTCCCTTTCTGGGACGGGGCTCTAATTAAGGGGTTTGCCTCTCCATTCCCACTGCTGTCAGATTTTCACCAGCCACGCAGCCTTTCCCTTCCCACCAGTTTTAGGATTCCCATCACACCGCCCCGACCTCCCGTGTCCCTCCAGCCGCTCGCTCCCCACATTGGGCTTTTCCTCCTTAAATCTCAGGCTCTTCCTGCTGGCCTCGTGCACTGCCAGGGAATCATTTGCTTTCATAATTTACATTTTTCTCTCCATCTCTCTGGTCTGGCAGGGGATGCTGCGGCCGCAGCCTCGCTGCGGGTGCTGTTCGTGGATGGCGAGTGCCCTCTGCAGGAAAACACCCCCAGAGAGGAAAACCCTTGGAAAGTAGGGAAAAAACAGGAGAAAACAGCTGCTTGCTTGTGGCTTTTCCTCATTTAGTTCTCACCCAGCCCCTCAGCGCTGCCAGGCCCTGAGCTGAGCTCTCCATCCCTCCCACCCCACGACCCCATCCCGGACACTCCACACAGAACCAGATCCAAGGAGAATTCTCCCTTGCAAGGTGATGTTTTTTGGAGGGCTCCAAAATCCCTGCCACGTATTTCAGAGCGCATACACGCAGGATTTGCTGCTTCTCCTGCAGCAAAGCTGCACAGGATGGAATTTTTATTAGTTTTTCCCCAAAATAAGCTCTTCAGGAAATTCCAAAGCAAGTCCTGCTCAGACACCTGTCCGGAACAACGGCTCTCGCTGCGTGTGCCCTGAGCACTCCACTTTTTAAACAGCAAATTCTGATCAGGTTTTACAGACATCTTGATAAAATCAATGCAAAACATTGGCCAGGAGAGAGCTCGAGCGGCAGATTTAAATCAAATTAAAAAATCAAAGTAATAACAATCATAATTTAAAAACCCAACAAAGAGAACACTTTTAAGGCAGGTCTCTGACCAGGGAGACCTTTAAACCAGGGGAACCTGAGGCCTCCTGGAAGCCTTTTGATCAAAGGCAGGTCACACAGGGGGATTCGGCTGCTGTGGCTGTGCCCAGCCACGATCTCATCCCCACCCACGATCCCAATCCCCATCCACGATCCCATCCCCAGCCACGATTCCAGCCCCAGCCACGATCCCATCCCCAGCCACGATCCCAATCCCCAGCCACGATCCCAATCCCCAGCCACGATCCCAATCCCCACCCACGATCCCAATCCTCACCCACGATCCCATCCCCAGCCACGATCCCATCCCCAGCCACGATCCCATCCCCAGCCACGATCCCATCCCCAGCCACGATTCCCATCCCCAAACCCAGCCATGTGTCTTGTGCAAGAGGGTGGGATTAAGAAAAACACCCTTCTCTAAAAAGCATTTTGACAGATGTCATGAAATGTGATTTCCTCATCCTTTCCAGGCGCTCTCACAGCCTGTGCAGCACAACAGGCATCGCTCACGGTGCCCCGGGCAGACTCCCGGGCTCCTTTCCCTGTCTCCCCCTTTTTTAAGGATATCACTTATGCAAACCTCACCCGGCCTCTGCCTCCAGATTGTGTATCAGAGCAGCAGGGGGGCTGATGAAGTGCTCATTTTTTTACATCAGTCTTATAAATTGCTCTCCCCATTAATTGTTTCCATGGAAACAATGCATTTGGCTTGGACGGAGAGCCTGAAAAATTTTTAATGGGATTCTTAAAAATGTGCAGGAGGTGGGTGGGGGGTAGAGGAGGTGCTCTCAAACACCCTCAAAAGAAATCCAGCCCAATTCCTACCAACATGAGTCGTTAATTGCTTGTGGCCCAAAGCTGCTGAGCCCAGAGTCAGTCAAGGAGCTGAAAACATTATTCAAATGACCAGGGAAAAAAAGCCCCAAAAGGGCAAGTACAGATTGTGTGACAGCAGAGACGAGAATTTCCAAACACCTCCTGGCAAAACACAGCCATGAGACCATGACCAAATAACAATTCTTTAATGTCACAGCCCTAACTAATAATTTAAGCATGAGCAGTCCCTGCTAACCCATCAGCTCCTCGGCGGCCGCGGTGCCCGGCAGAGCCACGCGCTGGCAGGGGCAGCGGCAGCGACACGGCCCTGCACACCCACCTGCCCCTTCTCTGCTCCTCCTACGCCTCACAGGATTTTTCTTTTCATTTTTTTTTCCCCAGCAGGGAAAGTATTTGTATTACAGGGTATGAAACTAGTCCAACATGCAAGCTTATTTAATTTGGAAAATGTGTGGCTAAATGCCACTTGTTATGGGATTAGTTAACAGCTGCAAGTCTGCTACTGTGGAAAGAATTTTTTTCACAAAAAAAAAAAAAAAAAAAAAAAAGAAAGAAAAGGATTTAACTGAGAGCTGCTCTGTGCTGTCTCCCAACTTTCAGTGTGGATTTTCACGTTCCATGGGGTGTCTGTGAGTTGTCCTCACTGCCCTGTCACTCATTCACAGTGCCACAGTGAGCCTGGAGCCCAGCCCAGTGTGCCCGGTGTGTCCAGCCCAGCCCAGCCCGGGGTGCCCGGTGTGTCCAGCCCAGCTCAGGGTGCCCGGTGTGTCCAGCCCAGCCCAGCCCGGGGTGCTCAGCATGTCCAGCCCAGCCTGGGGTGCCCGGCGTGTCCAGCCCAGCCCAGGGGTGCCCGGTGTGTCCAGCCCAGTCCGGGGTGCCCAGCATGTCCAGCCCAGCCCGGGGGTGCCCGGCGTGTCCAGACCAGACCAGCCCGGGGTGCCCGGCGTGTCCAGACCAGCCCAGGGTGCCCAGCGTGTCCAGACCAGCGTGGGGGTGCCCAGCGTGTCCTGCCCAGCCTGGGGGTGCCCAGCATGTCCAGCCCAGCCCAGCCCCACCAAGGGCCCAGCTCCAGGCACAGACACCCACAGGCATTGGGTTACTGGCAGCTCTCAGTTATCCCTCCAGCTAATCCTGCAGTGCAGACAGGCTCTACATTACTCGTTAAAAATCCTGTCCTCGTCCTGAGTGTCCTCTGGTGTCCTCCAGCACTAAGTGCTGCTAATGAAGGAGCAGATCATCTTTAACACAGTCACTCTGTTTTCCATGACCTCCCTGCCTGACTGCTCACAGATATGCCCATGCAGACACCAACAAGCAGGTTGCTAGGCCATAACTTGCTCCCCCCTTCACAAAGTGCTTCTCGTTAGTGTCCCATTGCTGTTCTCCTTCCTGCTCAGGAACACCTTATCGTAGAATCACGGAATGGTTTGGGTTGGAAGGGACCTCAAAGCTGATCCCCTTCTACCCTCCACCCCCTGCCATGGGTAGGGACACCTTCCACCAGCCCAGGTTGCTCCAAGCCCTGTCCAGCCTGGCCTTGGACACTTCCAGAGATCCAGGGGCAGCCACAGCTGCTCTGGAGCCAAAACCCTCTGTCAGGCTCAACTGTTGGGTATTAATCACAAATCAGGCACTTGCTGCCAGGCTCAAGGAAGGAGACGTGGAGCCACTCCAGGAGTTGGGAGGAGCAGCCGCCTCCCTGGAAGAAGCTGCCACGAATCCTCACCTTGGGGAGGTGTGAGGATGAGGATGGCTGAGAGGGGAGGAAATGTACTGCCAAGCACAGCAGAGGCTGCTCAGATGGTGTCACTTCCCACTGCAGGCTCTGCATCTCTCTGCTGTTCAACCTCCAGCACAACAGCCTGAAATGTTTTCATGGCAAAAGCCATAACCAAGGAGCTCAAATCCATTTGTCACACCCTGCGACAGATGTGTCCCAAATTATCTTTGTGAAAGATGTATCTCAGTGGATCTACTGCTCTGGAGGGCAGGAGGATCTCATGCCCAGCTGGCTCTGGGCACAGGATGCTCAGGCATCCCAGGGACCCACAGCAGGCAGAGGGACAAGGGGGTTGACATCAAATCCCTGAAAATTTGCCTGTGCCTGCAGCTGTCCCAGACCACTCATCTCTGAGCAGAAGGCACTGTGTGCTGCTTTACTCAAGGCTTTCAGAGCTTTTCCCAGCTCCAGCACTTCTGGAGGTCCCTCTCTCCACCTCAGAGCCTCCAACAGAAGCCACAAACTGCGGGTTCTTCAGAACAACTTGAACCAAGTGCTGTGCCAGCCTGTGCCTAAGGCAGAGCAGAGCCTGCTCAGCACCTGCACCCACAGAGCCTGGGTATGGACTCCGGGCAGCCCCTGCAGAACTGGTGCAAGCTGTGCTGCAGCTGAAATCTGGGGTTAATCCTGCATTTATTCCCACAATTCAGGAACACCACCAAGACCGTGAATTCTCATGGCTGTTTCTTTTGGACACCGTAACCCGCCTGCTTCATGTCACGCGCTCACACTGATCACACTGTGCTGACACACACCCCGCAATTACGTGGGCACAGATGGAGCCTACGTGGCAATTTCTGCTGCAAGGGATACCCTGAGAGGGGGAGGAGGGAAATAACTGGGGGCAAGTTTCTTAAAATCACATTTGTGCTGTACCAGTGCCAATTCCTTGACCCCAGCCCGAGCCAATGTGCATCTGCCCGGCCTAGCTGAGACCTGAGTTTTCCCTTTCCCTTCTAGCAGATCGACAGAGCTGATGTCAGGCAGGTTGCTCTGTGGCTGCACTCCTGGAAAGGCAGTGAGTGCAGGGCAATGGGTGGGGGCTCCAGCACAGCCCCTGGCCCGGCACAGCCCCTCGCTCTGGCACAGCCCCCTGGCTCTGGCACAGCCCCCTGTCTCTGGCACAGCCCCTCGCTCTGGCAGCCTGTGCAGGCAGAGGCTGAGCCTGCAGCTTTCTGCTGAACAGCCCCAAAGAACTTGCAATGCTGGTTCTTGGTGTGTGGGTTGTGCTGAGACAAGATACCAGCAGAGGGGCTGGGAAGACCTTGAAAAGATCTTTAAAAAGCACCGGAGATAAAAGCTACAAATACCCTTTTTAAGTGTATCAATATCTCACTCGCAGAGATGAGCAGCAAACCAGCACAGGGTTCCTGTACCTGACAGGGCTGTGTAAGCTGAATTTGCCTTTCAGTGAACAAACATAAACCCCCTCAATAAAATTTAAAATAAGTGGGGCATTCTAACCCACTGCAGCATGGAGGCTCTGCAGGCTCTGTGTGAGTTTGGTGAGGTGAGCACTGAGCCCTGTGCTCCCTCCACAGCACACAGGGACACACAGGAGGGACAGGGACAGGCAGGGACACACAGCAGGGACAGGGACAGAGACAGGCATGGACACACAGCCCTGTCCCACAAAGCACCAGCACCTTCCAACTTCAGGCACCTCCACAGAGACCCGCACGCTGCGGATGCTCCAAGTGGAGAGCAGGATGCACAAGACAGCTCTCATTTCCTCAATTCCTTTATCTTAAAAGGGCCAGACTGGGTAAATTCTGTTCTTCACAATGCTAGAGCAAAATTTTCCTTTTCTGCTGCTCCCTTTTAAAAGCAACAGCATGAAAATCCTTGTTTCTAAAGCTGGAGGTTTCCAGCCTCCCTCCCCTGGGTGGGTAGGGAAGGTTTTTCCATTCATCCACATTTAAAGCCGAGTCCAATTTAAGAAAAATAAGTGAGAATTGGGTTTTACCATTTCAGAAATGAAAGGTATTTACCCTCAAGACAGTAAAAGATCTTTTAAACCTCGCTGATGCAAGAGAGGAAATGGAAGTTTACAAATGCAGAGCTCCAGCCCTGCACACAGACCCTGCTCCTCCCTGTGTGCAGTTCAGAAATCAGTGCGGGCTGTCCCGAGTGCAGCCACACGGAAACGCTCCCATATTGGGAACTTTCAGCAATGCTGCATTTGCTTCTGAGGAAAAAACATTCTTCACAGCAAATTCAAAATTTGCCCAGTTTGAAAATTATTTTATAGAATCTCAGACTGCTTTGAGTTGGAAGGGACCTCAAAGCTCATCCCATCCCACCCCTGCCATGGGCAGGGACACCTCCCACCAGCCCAGGGTGCTCCAAGCCCTGTCCAACCTGGCCTGGGACACTCCCAGGGATGGGGCAGCCACAGCTGCTCTGGGCACCCATGCCAGGGCCTGCCCACCCTCATAGCCAAGAATTCCTGTCACCCCAGACCCTTGCAAATACTTTCTCTCCATCTTTCCTGTGGGCTCCCTTCAGTTACTGCAAGGCCACAATTAGGTCTCCCCAAGGCTTCTCCTCTCCAGGCTGAACAATCCCCAATCTCCCAGCCCTTCCTCACAGGAAAGCAGAGATGCTCCATTCCTCTGATCATCTTGGTGACCCTTTTTCCTCCTCCCTCATGAAGCCACACAAAGCAAATCCCCTCACCAGAAAAAATGAGAGCTATTTGCTGGAGCCCTGATAATGTTTAAAAATATATAGTCAAACATCATGCTAAGTGGAGGCCTGATAAAGTAAAGTCCATCTCTTACGCTAACCTTCAAGGTAAAATTAATAATTAATTAGTAAAGCCAGGACATGGAATGATTGCTATCAATATTTTAATACTTTTACTGCTAATTTCATTCTCCCTTCATAATCTGCTGCTGCAAAAGCAGGAGAGCTGTGTGTGCTCTCAGAGCAGCCCCTGGCTCAGGGGTCAGCCCTGCAGGAGCAATGTCACCCCCCAGTGCCCCCCAAACTCTGCTGCCAGAAACCAAACCCAACTCCACGCCGTGCCACGAGCACCCGGCACAGGCTCCGGAGCCTCCCGTGGCATCAGCTTGTGCCAGGGCTGCCCCAACAGCCAAAGCCAGGAGGGTGTCAGAGAGATTAGCAAAGTGCAACTGAAAACTTCCCCAAGCATTAGAAATATCTATTCTGTCTCCTGCAACCAAGCAAGGAAACCTTTGGCCCAGGGGGAAAGTGCTGGGACAGCTGTGAGGGGGTGACTGCAGGTGGGTGCCAGGGACGGGCAGGGGTGGGCAAGGGAGGGGAGGCGAGTGCTGCCCTCGCTGCTGGAAACCCGAGTGTGTCCTGCCTGCTTTATTTACTCTTTATTAGTCTAATGAGGCTGTTTCCTGGGAGTTTAATTACCATAATAGAGACAATTCCTTTCTTAACCCTCTTTACAGCCGGAGGAGAAAGAGCCTGTGCCAGAGGCACACATGAGCCACCCCAGCAGTGCCGTGTTTGGATCAGCCCCAGCAGGGCTGGACACCTCGGGCACGTGGCCACAAACCTCCCCTGGGGTCCCAACCGGGGGGAGTCCCTGCCAGGCTCCAGTGCCCACCCTCGCCCACCGCCCTGGGAATGGCCAGGCAGGAACTCAGAGCTCTGCTGAGGAAAAACTCACAGCACATGATTAATGCTACATAAAATGTGTGGGTTCCCAGTCCTTTGAAATCGTACCTCTTCATCATTTCCATTTACAGTTTACTAATGAAATTAGATACGGTAAAGGCTTCCTTTCTTTCTTTTTTTTCCTCTTAAATTGACTGTACATTTTTTTAGAGTTAAATCAACATATTTTCCATTCCATATTCAGCAAGAAATCAGAAAATTAAATGTGGGGTTCTTTTATTGGTGCTGCTAAGAGATATTTCCATGGTGTTGCCATAATGCATACAGTGATTTACTGTATTAGCCTTACACATCTGTTAGTCTGTGCCCAACAGATACAACAGATCAGATGAGAACACGGTGAAGAGGCAGCGAGGATGAAAAGCACCAGATCTCAGAGGAGCAAACACACCAACACCCAGCTCTGAAAGCCTCGGCAGAGCTGTCTGTGCTCACCCAACCACGGGGCTCTCCCAGCCCGCTCCATCCCCTCCTGCTCCATCCAGGCAACACACCCTGCAAAGTGACGCTACACCCCGAACCAGCTCGTGCCAGGCTCCAACAGCCCAGACAGCACAAAACCCTCATCTCATTTTCTTCTCATCCAGCCTCAGTGCCCCCTCAGGGCAAGGACAAGTCCATCAGAAGTCCTGTTTCAGCAGCACCAGGGTATTGATGACACCAAGGCATTCAAACCTCAGCGTGAGGCCAGAGACAAGGGTCACACTGGTGTTACACAAGCACCGTGTCCAGTGTGTCACACACGGTGCACCTACACAAGGTACACACACATCATGTGCAGGTGTGTTACACACACACACACACACACACACACACACACACACTCTGAGTGTCCAGGTGTGCTTTAGACACACCCCCATACACAGTGTCCAGGTGTGTTACAGAGGCATCCCTTGTCCATGTGAATTACACATGCTCTGTGCCCAACTCTGTATGCACACACTATGCCCACCCTGGCCCCAGCCCTTCCAGGGCACTCTCCAGCACTGCCAGCCTCTGAGACCACTCCCTGAGCATCGTCCAGGGCCCACAGGAAGGGAATTCTCCACTTCAGATCCCCCTGTTTGAAAACACAGGGGTTTTGTGTTTACACAGCTGTCACCTTAACTAACACTGGAACTGTAAAATGCAGGTGAAATGAACTCAGTAAAGGCATTTTTCCGCGGTTCTGATCACAGAGTAGCCCCAGGAGCCACAGGGATTTGGGAGCCTCGTGTTCCAATGCCACGTGTTGAGATGCACGCTCTTTTCTCCCCAGCAGTTTGAAAATTCGGGCTTGGCAGCAAGAAACTGCTCTCTCACTCAAATGCATCGGTGGATATCCCCTTTGAACGTTTCCCTGATGGTTATTTTCACTAACATTGTGTTTATTAGCAGAACAGAGGGAGGACTGTGAAGCAGGAGCAGGGCGAGTTTGATTTGCAGGCAGTGATGAATGGCGGGGGAGGCCGGGTCACCCGGCTGCAACATCAAAGGGGCCCCTGAACCCGCAGCACACTTGAAGTTAGTTAAAATGCCATCACCATTTTCTGAGTTTCGCTTTTTTTCTTACATTTAAAGAAATTATATTCCCTAGTGCTGGCCTCAGCCATTATTTCCAGAGCTCTGATGATACCCAGGACTCCATAAAGGCATTACCTGCTGGCATGCCAAGGCCTTGGCACAGGTTTGAACAGTGGCACAACATGCTCCTGTCCTCCCCATGCCACTTAAAGAGCTGTAACCCTGCACTCTGTGCACGCTCCCATGGGCTGTGCCACCCAAAGGCACCGGTATTGAACTACCAAGGAATTCGTGCCTCTGGTTCCTTTTGGGCTAAACCTGCCCAGGTTCCTTCAGAGCTCTGCAGGGCCAGCCTTGCCCCTGCCCCGCATTTCTGTCTACAGAGAGGAAGGAACCAGATCCTCTGGCGGTGGCACATGGTGAGAGGGGAGAGTTATAAAGCCTTGGAGCTGAACCACATACAGGCTGAGGAAATAAAGTTGAGTATTAAGTGCAAACTGCGGGTGAGCAGAGGTAAGTGCAGACTCGAACTAAAGAGTAAGATATGCCAGACTGGTTTGGGCTGGAATGGCCCTTAAAGATCAGCAGAGTTCCACTCCCTGCCACAGGCAGGGACACCTCCCACCAGCCCAGGGTGCTCCAAGCCCTGTCCAACCTGACCTTGGACACTTCCAGGGATGGGGCAACCACAGCTTCTCTGGGCAACCTGTGCCAGGGCCTGCCCACCCTCACAGGGAAGAGTTTCCAAGTCCCATCTAACACTGCCGCCTCAATATGTGCATTCAATATCGTGATTCAATAATTAATACAAATCCCAGGTGCCCCAGACGCTCAGCCCAGCGCTGTGGCAGCCCCCACACACCTGCAGGCCGGCCGGCTGCTCCATCGGCGGGGCTCGGGGTGCCCGGACCGTCCTTCCCGGCGAACCCCCGCTCCCGACGGCACCGCGCGGTGCCCGCCGTGCCCCTCCCGGAGTTCCGTACTCCGGGCAGCAAATGTCGGGGGGGGTTCGGGACTAAGCGGGGCCGCCTTCGTGCCGCGCCGGACCCGCTGTGGCACCGCCGGGCCGGGGGCTGCGCTCGCCCTCAGTGCGCCCTCCGCCCGCGCGCCCCCTCACGCACCGGCACGCGCCCCTCCGCGAGCCCCCTCACGTGCCCTCCGCGCACCCTCACACACCTGTGCGCACCCCCCTCCGCGCGCCCCCCTCCGCGCGCCCCCCTCCGCGCGCCCCCTCACGTGCCCTCCATGCACCCTCACACACCTGTGCGCACCTCCCTCCGCGCGCCCCTCTCCACGTGCCCCTTTTCACGCGCCCGGCTCCGCGAGCCCTCACGCACCTGTGCGCTCCCCTCTCCACGTGCTCCTCCACGTGCGACTCTCCGCACGTCCTTCACGTGACCCTCCCCACGTGCCCCTCTCCTCGAGCCCTCTGCGTGTCCTCCACGTGTCCCTCTCCGCGCGCTCCTCTTCCCATTCCCCTCCCCGCGCCCCTCCCCGCGTGTCCCTCCGCGTGTCCCTCTCCGCGTGCCCGGGGCAGCCTCTGCGCGGGCTCCGGCGGGGCGGGGCCGGGCCGGGTCGGGGCCGGGAGGAACAACGCGACACAAGCAAAGCGACAATAACCGGCCCCGCCGGGGGGAGCTGAGCCGGCCGACCCGGCTGAGCCCGCCCGGGGGGCACCGACAGCCCGGGGGCTGCAGGGACGCTGCGCCCCACGGGTGGCACCGCAGGGGACCCGAGCGGAGCGGCAGGGGGGGAGGCTGCCTGCTTTTCCACACATTGTTAAGAGGGAGGAAGGAAGCAACTTTTTTAAAAGTTGACCTCCCCTAAAATTACTTTGGGTGTCACAGAATCCCAGACTGGTTTCGACCGGAAGAGACCTCAAAGCCCACCCAGTCTCACCGCCTGCCATGGTCAGGGACACCTCCCACCAGCCCAGGTTGCTCCAAGCCCTGTCCAGCCTGGCCTGGGACGCTCCCAGGGATGGGGCAGCCACAGCTTCTCTGCCCAACCTGTGCCAGGGCCTGCCCACCCTCACAGGAAGGGGTTTCTTCCCCATATCCCATCTAACCCTGCCCTCTGGCAGTGGGAAGCCATTCCCCCTTGTCCTGGCACTCCAGGCCCTTGTCCAAAGTCCCTCTCCAGCTCTCTTGGAGCCCCTTTTTAGGCCCTGGAAGGGGCTCTGAGGTCTCCCCAGAGCCCACCAGAAACCAGGCTGGGTTCCCCTGAGTGCTGCACTTCGCAGCAGGTTCTGGAGCAGGTACAACACAGGGATGCCAACTCCTCTGGATCAGCAGCTTCCACAGGTCACAGGGAAAGCACCCCAAGTGTAGAAGATGTGTGGCCATGGTGTGATCCTGACAGGACATTCCTGTGTGTCAGACTTTCCTAAATTGCCTCTGGGTAACCAACCTAACACTGCCTCTCTGCTCTGACCTACACCAGCCTGTTTCCATGGGCATTTTGCCTGGGCAAAGAACCCAGGCCTTTGTCCCAGACTTTTATCTGTGCAATTCCATATATTTCTGCAGGCTGGTCCAGCCTGACCTGGGATCACCAGGGCCCAGCCCTGCCTGCACAGCAGGTCCTTCCTCTCTTCTCCTCCCTCTCTGCAGAGACAACAATTCCATCACCACTGGGTTCATCCAGCACTCCCTCATCAAACAGAGGGGGGGACAATATTGATCCTTTTCTCCGATTTTAAAAAGAGGGTGAGGGGAAAAAAGAGAAAAAGAAACAAGAAGGGGGAAGCGGACAAAGAGAGGTGAAATCAAACCCCAGAGCAACAAAGGAGGAGAACCAGGTGGAAGACAGGAATTGTTTTCTGAAGGGCAGTAAGTGAAGAATTGAAACGAGGGAGGCTCCGCGAGAGGACCGGGGCATGAAAGGGAGGGAGCACAAGAAACACAAGGGCTATATAAGCCTGAAAATGGCTAGAAAGAACAAGGGAGAGAGCAGACAAGAATGGAAACCTCTGATGTTGGCAGGAAATGTTGTGATTCTAAAGATGAAACAACTTGTGGGGAAAGACATTGGGAAAAAATGCCCCTGTGTATTCCCTGGGGTGAGGCACAGCAGCAAAGGGAGCGCGGCGGGGAAGGAGCCCCGGGTTGGGAAGGGACAGCCTCGCTCAAGGCCAGGGCCTCCCAAACCTGCCCCAGCTGCAGATGTGGCTCCAGCACCCGAGCAGGAGGCCCATTCTATATATCCTATGGCCATGAGGTTATTGCTGTAAAGGGAATAGGGAGAGATGGGGCAGGAGAGGATCCTCAGAACTTCCAAACTCATTTGAGATGAGTAATAAGGGCCATAGATGGAATTCAGGAAGAGAAACACGATGGCTTTGTTGCTCATCCAGGAAATGATTACAGAAATGTTTATGGTGTGTATTTGCACTGTCCCTGCATGTTGGGGCTCCAGTTCCTCTGGACAGATGCCAGAGCGTTAGGGAAAAACTGCTGGGCAGAGGGAAGGAATAGATTTACTAGAAAAAACCTGCATTCCTTCCAACCTTTCTGCAGCTTCTTAAAAACATACAAAAAGCCTCCTTCAAGCTGCTCAGTGCCATACCAATTTCCTGTGTAGACCTGGATATTAGTATATGTTTTTCTGTGTCTCCGAAGTTTCCCAAGTTACCTAATGCACGCTCAGCATGGAGCATTTTTAAATGAGTTAGTCTTTATTGAATTATGATTTCCAGCAGTCACTAATAACAAAATTCAAATTGCTCCAGCAGACGAGGATTTGAAGAATGCTGAGAAGAAACTGAGGTTTTAAGAGACTCTAGAAGAGCCACCCACTGCTTGTGTATAGTAACCGTGAGCCTCTCGATGGAATACTTCAAATAGTTAATTAGATTTGCTAAAAAAATAATAAAAAATCAGTCATTAGGCATTCCCACTCTGGAGACACTGGATAAAGGCTGTTCCTGGCACACCTACAGCTCCAGCAAAAGTGAAGCTAAAAATAATTTTTTTTTTAAATAAGGTTTCAGGTTTTCCTCACACTGTCCCTGCAGTGGGCACAATGCAATTAGCAACACATCTAAAGGAGAAAGAGGAACTTTTATTCCATTAGGACTTCTTTTTTTACCTCGGGAATTTCTTCAGGCTGCTAAAGAGGCGATTTTCAAGCAAATAATAGGGAGGCTGGGAGCCCGTCCCCGGCACGCGGGGCGGGAGCTGCAGCTCACCTGCAAACTGAATTTGCTCTATTTTGTTAACCATTTATTTTGTCTTTACTGGCTGTTCAAAGGGAAGTGTGATAATCCCACTGTTCCCCGCTCGCTCAGCGGGGAGTTTAATCTAATAAAGCTATTACAGGCGAATGGATTAAAGCAACGTGAAGCATTAGTAATTTGAGGAGCAGTTAAAGAATGTTAACGCTGAGAGTCCGCACAGATCCTTCTCCAAACACGATCCCAGAGATGAAAGCAGAGCTCCTACTCAATATGTCATTTTTCAGGCACCAAATTTAATTCTTTCAGCCTCCTCATCCAGATGTTTATAGCGAGGAGCAAGAGGCTGCCCATTACTGAGCACCGGCTGAAACCAGAGGCTGCCCACAACGGGCAGGCTCTCGCCCTCCCCACCTGTGTTAATCCCTCTGTTACAACAATATCTTTTTTAAAACGAGAGATACATGACCAAAGGCCTCTGATACTGTGTATTAGGGTGAACTGCAGTATTAGAGGCGGAGGGACTTAGTAACGTTCCCTGTTTGCCTCCCTTGGTGCAGCAGATGTGGAGCATCTCTGCCAGGAGGGCTGAGAGCCACGGTCGGGTGGAGGGAGAAGGGCTGGGAACCCACAGTGTGGTGTGCCAGGTATGGGATGGATGGAGAAGGGCTGGGAATCCACAGCTTGGTGTGCCAGGTATGGGATGGAGGGAGAAGGGCTGGGAACCCACAGTGTGGTGTGCCAGGTATGGGATGGATGGACAAGGAGTGCAGACCTGCAGTTTGGTCTGTCAGGTACAGGATGGATGGCACAGGTGTTCTCAGACATCAGTGACCACATCCCAACAAACTGGTGTCACACCACCCCAGTAACATGTTCAGTGCTCTCCTACAGACACTTGGCAGCTGAAGTAGAGAAGATCATCATTAGTTTAAAAGCTGTGATGTGAGAGAGTCAATAAACAAGAGTGTCCCATCCAGCACAAGAAGTGATGTCAGGTTTGGGAGGTGCTGCCCACAGCCATCCACACAGACCTGCCCAAGCCACAACTGCCCTCAGGGCCATCACTGATTCAGTAGATTTGGAAATGAAGATTAGTACACTCAGAACTCCTCTTCTGATGTTTTTTGTTGTATTTCCTATTAAAACCCCAGACCTTGCTGACACAGCCATCGATACACAGCAGCCAGAGCATTTCTAGGAAATTCAGGGGGAAACTTGGAAACTGGACTTGAAGCATGAAAGTAGCTGGCAGCTTAACTATGAAGAAATCTATTGCCTCTACATGATGCAAGTTCCTCCACTTAATTCAGTCACTGGTTAATTTGTTTCTTTGTTTAATATGATAGAAACCCCAGGGATCGAATCATTCATAATAAAATTATATTAGTACTTTATTTTTGTCATTTCTGATTGCTCTGAGCAAGCATTATTGAATAGTTTGATCGTGGGATACAGAAAGTTACCATTTAATTAATATGAAAGGTGCCTAAATTTTGAATAATATTGAAGAAAAAAGCCTTAGGACGTGGCAGGAGACTCAGAGTGTTATTAACTCTCTTGCTGTCAGCTTTGGGTGCACTTCAAGATGTGAGATTTAATCTATAAAGGCTGAAGTTGCTCAGAATGTTGTGGTCAGAACCACGGGGGTTTCACCAGTAGCACTGGCACGATGAGAAGAAGCCAAAGGGTGTGGGGTGCAGGGGGTGCCCAGGGCTGGTTGTGCCCCTCGGGGCTCTTGGGTTTGGGGGTCACTCACCAGTGACAACCAGCCAATCCAGCAGAGCAGCTCAGGAACTGTGACTGGCAGTTTGAGAATCACCACCAGTGCTGGTGTTCACACAGAGTGAGTCACACAAAAAATGGGGGTAAATATTTTTTGAAAGGGAAGTGGCAAAGTCCATCTGCCTGGCACTGCAAACCTCTTGGGCATTGCACTGGTGCCCTTCCCTCAGGCTCTGGGGGGCAGAGAGAAGCACACGGAAAGCAAACACCCAGGGTAGCAAACCCAGTCCTTTTGAGGTACCCTGTCTGAGATCCACAGGTTATAAATACAAAAATAAAATCACCAGGGGGTAAACACTGAATGAGAGGATGAAAAGTGAAGTGACGGTGTTGGACCCAACCAACAGTGACACACTGTACACACAGCACCAGCTCCAACACTGCAACAGTCTGAATGAAACATCTTTAAAGAGAAATGTGAAGACCAAAAATAGCAGTCTGATGGGTCTGTGGTTTAACTGCTGGTTTACAACTGCTAAACACACCCCCTGCCCTTCCCAGGCATGACCTGGAGGCAGCCCTGGCCTTCCACCAACGGCCCATGGACCTCTCCTGGTCTGCACACCAGCCCTTCATTCCCCAGCCTGTGAGCTGGGCTCAGCTCCTGCCTGCCCTGCAACAGCAATAAATGACACTAATCATAATAAACTACCACAAGGCAAAAAGAAAGTTCAGAAATTAAAAGGGCTCCGGGAGTTCCCCAAGCAAAAACCAATTGTATGAAAGCAGGAACAAAACCTGCTCTATAAATGCTTTAGCCAGGGGGGTTCACAGGATCCCCAGATCTGTGCCCACCTTTTGGCACTGCAGTAGTTGGAAGCTTTGTGGGACACCCTGGCCCAGTCATCCCTGGCACAAGCTCAGTTTTATTCTCTTCAATATGGTTGGTAGAAAAGATAAAAGTTAATTAGCACAGGAGAGGGTAGTGAGGAAAGGGGGAATCAGCAACACGTCTGGCATTGAAAATCGATGTTAATAAGTAGAAGGAAATGTGTACTAGAGGCAAGAACGAGTGTGCTTGGAGAGTCAACGATGCTGCAGATGAACAGGGTCAAAACAAGATGTGTTTTTGTTACACATCCTGTTGGACTGTCCCAAGGGAGGACACTGAGGGCACCAACACAACCAGGTTAAACCAACAAGGTTTTCTAATGAATGCTAATAACCTTAGAAGGGTATTAAACTTTGTACCCCAGGGTTTCTGGCAGTCTTCAAGCACTGGAGCAAAGTAAGACACTCTAAGGTTCTTGGGGTTTCCCCTGGAAGATACAGGAACCAGTAGAGGGCTGGGGGTGGGCCAGCAGAACAAAACAGACTCTGCTTTCTCTCAGCAGAAAGTGCCATTAGTTTGAAATCCCAGAGTCTCTGATTGGATTTGGGAGCTGCAGTGGCGTCCCCACCAACGTGGCTCATCCATCTTACGCTGCTTGTGCTGCTGAGCCTCTCTGTGGCTTGTGCACCACCCAGCCCAGCTCTGCAGCTTCCACCTCACTGTGCACACTGCCAGGATTGCACCACACAGGAGTTTTTAAGGAACCTGTGGCCTTCTGCTCACATGTCTTGAAAAATGAGGCTTTATCCACACACGTCAAGAAAGTTCAAGTTGACGTTCCCTGAGAAAACTCAATTTTCTCCCCACAGGAACAGGCCACTGAATGTAGTTATAAAGGCATTAGAGTTGGTTCTGCTGGCTTCTGTAAACACTGCACATACTCCTGTTTAGTATAATCTCTTTAAATGCAAATTGTCTGGTCTTTGTTGATATGGCCACAGAGTCAGGGCTGGGATAGGGAACAGCCTGAGAAGTTCTCACAAGTTTCTCCCTGTAATCACTATTTCCATAAAAAGGCTTTTTGATTTCTGGGACTAAGTGAATAAATGTGCAGGTTATATCTAATCAGCTCAGTCCTCATTTGCAGGTCTTAAGCAGCTCTCCACTACATTGGCCAGCAAACATAGGGGGATGCCATTCTCCAAATTTCCTACCAGGTACAAAGATGCTCATTAAAGGGTCCTGGTTTACAACTTTAGTAGTTTTCATTTCCAAATCCAGCTGAATCATTTTAGAAAAAGTCCCTGGTGCTCATTACCCATCACTGCCCACCAGACATGGGTGTCTGCCCTCTCTAACCCTGCTGGCACATGGAAGGTGCTGGAACAGCACTGGGATAAACCCAGGACAAGCCAGCCCATTTAATATTTGCCTTGGGACAGGTTATCCAGCACTGCCAGCTGGTTGAACAGGAGCAGCACCAAGGGCACCAAGGGCAGTGCCATCTGGCTGCAGGACACTGAGCTCCCTGCAGCCCCCTGGCACTGCCAGCGCCGGGCCGGGCACAGAGAGCCTGGGCAGAGTCCGTGCCAGCGCCGGGGAACTCACCAAGGCACATGTGCTGCCAGCTCCCAGCACTTGTAGCTTGCTGACTTCCTGAAGCAGGAGATTTGGCTGTGTTGGGATGTTTATTTAATGTGTTTGGGAGTGTTTCAGTTGTTCTTCCCAACGCCTGGATTTTGTTGTTTGTCCCCAGAGCACTTCAGGGCACGTTGCCCGTGGGCAGAGGGAGGTGAGAAAACCCCCAGGGCTGGTTCCTGCCCTGCTGTTCCCGTGGGACCTCCAGCCTCACCCAGCAGAGAGTGGGCTCAGCCATGTGCCAATTCTGCCCTTCCTGCTGGCTCACGGATCGCTCCATTTCCAGCTCCATGCCCAGGACAGAGGGTTCCTCTCCCTGGAATAACCCCACGCTCGGCCCGGCTGGGGCAGCAGCTCCGCAGGGACTGGCACATGGTGCCCTGGGCTGTGCCAGCACTGCCAGAGCTCAGCACCAACACCTCGGGCCCTCCTTGGCTCTGCAGAGGGCAGAGCAGGGGGTTGGCCCTTGGGCTGTGCTCGGTAGGACCCACTCACTGCAGCAGAGCAAACCTGACCAGTCTCACCAGGTGCCTCTGCCCCTTCTGCTGCTCCGGCATTACCAACAGGGAGCAAATGCCTTGATCTTATCCAAACATTTCTTTTTTCATCACCTTCTGTGGAAATGCATTGCTTGTTTGGCAAGTCCCCACTGCAGCGAGAACAAAGGCGAAATCAAAACAAACCAAGAAGTACCTGCTCAGAAAATAAACAGAAATTGATTCTGTTTGTAAAACTTTTGTTTGTTTCCTTGGATATTCACAAATGGGGGTCGAATTATCCTCCTTGTAGGTTCAGTGTGAATAGTTCTTTTTGTTAAAATTAAAATAATTAATGTTTTAATGCCTGTCAAGGCCTTGCAAGTGCAAAATGCCAGAGGCTACAAAGGACAAAAAATAAGGCTACAGCCAAAACCATATATTACAACCAGTCCCTTGCACTCTGGTGTGGGATCCTTTTATCATTCCTTCATTCCGAGGTTAGTAGGTTATTAACCTGTATCCTGAGGGAGAAAGGATGCACATCAATTATATCAATTGAATACACAAATGAAAATCAAATTAAAAATTCAACACGCGCCACCATAATTACAATACAGAGTTTCCATGAGGAATTTCAGCCCAGGAAGGGAAGAGACAAATGCTGCCCAATTTACAGGAGCAGGAAAAGTGGCCAGAGACAGGGAACCTACTGAAACTCTGCAGGATAAAAATTATTTCCCAAAGCTGCCACCCACTGAGAACTTTTGATTGCAATTTTACGTTGAGACACAAAAATATTTAGTTCATTTGAGTAATTAACTGTGTTTATAGTGTGTAATTACATGTATTAACACTGGCATATTGAAGCGATTAAATAAACAATCCTGACACTCCTGCCTTTCCTGCTGTTTGCACATCCCACCCAGTTCAGCTCCCCGAGCCTCCAGCTGCCCGTCCTGCTGGCATGGGGAGCACGAGGGGCACTTGGGGTGACAGCTGTGCCAAAGGCAGGGGCACAGCCAGCTCAGGGCAGGAGCCCCAGGGGATGGCACAGGGGGACACTGGGCAAGGCAGAACACCTGCAGGACTGGCAGGTGCTGAGGGTGGCACAGTGAGGCACGTCCTGCCTGGCCCAACCAGCCTCTCCCCAGATTCCCAGGGGATTCCTCAGGGTAACAACTGGTCACTACAGACAGAGCAACAGCTGGTTTAGAGCCATAGAGGAGCTGTTCTGAGGCTGCAGGAAAGCTCTGCAGAGGCTGCACCAAAGCTCTGCAGAGGCTGCACCAGTGGAGTCCCCACACCTGCCATGGGCACAGCAGAGCCCTGGCCAAGCCCCGAGCGCTGCCAGTCCCAGCCCTGGGCACCCAAAACCACCTCCCAGCAGCGGCTCCCACACCCCAAACCCTGAGCTGGGGAGGGGCAGGAGGCTCTGCCTGGCCCTGCAGACCTGTCTGTGCCTCCAGCGCTCCATCCCTGGTGGCTGAGGCCGATTCCTGGGGAGCACCAGGGAACAAAGGCGGCTCCGCACCCGAGCGGGGCCATTTAATGCTATTTCTGTCTGTATAAAATCTTCTGTAATTTGTTTATGACTACCAGATTCAACAAGAGTGTGCAAATGCAAACCCACTTATGGTAATGTCCTATCTCGCTCCCCTTCTCAGATCAGATTCTGAATAAAAATTAGGTAAATACTCTGTTTGAAAATATATAAGATGAGCACAAGTTGGGGAGGGAGCAAGAGAACCTCCAAATGCACGGTCCTATCAACCACATTATTTTTTTTTTTTACTTAATAACTTAAGTGTACTGTTAGTGAAATTACAACCTGCTTGTGACACAATAAATTTACAACAAAACTCATTCCATAAATTATTCAATTCGCTGACTCCAACGATGCTGAGAAATATCACCATGAGCAGATGATTAGCATGTGAAAGGAAAGCCATCTCCAGCCTGAAACAATCACTGTCACACCTCCATTTGAAGATGCCTGGTGGAGTTTTGTAAAATTACCATTAAGAATACACATTTAAGGCTTTGTAGTTTCTATAAAAGCGTTAAGTATTTGATTTACATTAGATTCATTTGTTCTTTCTTCAACTGTCTCCTTTTCCTACACACCATAACCGTTTGGATAAATGCTGGCTCAATCAAGTGTGCATTAAAACAAAAGAATTTAAGTTCAATAAAAGTGATGAATCAGAACTAGAAGCCAACCTTCCCCCTCCCTCCCCTTCCCGGGCCGTGGGATTGCTACAGCAGGAGGAACAGGCTGATGTGGGACCGAGAGGACACAGGGACACATTCCTGGAGGGATAACCCAGGGCCTGGGCCACCAAACCCGGGGCCTGGGCCACCAGTGTGGAGCTGATGGATCAAACACGAGTCCTGCTCACCAGCAGGAAGGAGGGAAGGTCAGGGATGAAGAAACATTTCTTTGCACAGCTCATCTTCCCTCAGGTGAACAGTGAAACCCCTGAACTGCAGCACTTTGGGGAGCCACCAAATGAAAAGTTTGGCCAAAGTTCAGCACTTGGGTGGGCACATTCCCAGCTACAGAGAACACTCTGCTCAGTGTAACCGATGCCCAGGTGTCATCAGGGGGTACCACAAGTGTGAGCAAGATCAGTGGAAATGTTCTGAAACCATCCCTCAAACCTGGGGCAAGGCACAGATGAAACCCTCCCTCCGTGCTCCTTCCAGCCCAGTTGTTTGAGGGCTCCATTTCCTCCAGGCTGCAGGAGCAGCAGCTCTGTGGATGCACCTTCTGTCGCTGATGGCCGACCCTTCCAGCCACTGCCACTCTCCACCCACAGGAACACACTGATGGAGGAACTTTAGCACAGTTTTCTCAGGTGACATAAATGAGTTTATCCAAATGCCTCCAACACAACAAGACCCTTCTGATCCAGGCCCAGGCAATGTAACAATCTCACCCATTAGAACCACTGAAATGGCTTCCAGCATCTTTGCCACCTGCTGCATTTCCCAGGGGGTGAAATTCAGGGGGTGAAGGTACAGAATTTATTTCCCTGGAAAGAAGGAGGGGGGATACTCCTTGCTCCAGGAAGCAAAATGTCCAACAGCAGCACCCAAGTGATTCAGGAGTCAGTGCCATGACAAAACCCACTGTCACAGACAGGAGTGTTTCCAAATAAGAGCTCCTGGGTTTAAGCTGCACAATGACACCACTTGAGTGAGTTCCTCCCTGCCAGCCCTGGCACTTGTATTGAACAAAAAGTGGGAACCACAAGAAAAAAGAACTTTTGCTCCTTTACCAGGAACCTGTATTGGCTCTCCCTGAGCCTGCACTGGTGCAGCCAGTGGGAACTGCTGGATGCCGAGGTCATTACCAGCACTCAGCCACATTCCCTGACTCCTTCCCCAAGCCTTTCCCATCTGAAAGCAGGGGCCTACATTATTCATAAGGATAATCACAAATATGCAGAGAGCTGCAGACATGTAATGGAGAGCCTGGCTTGTATCCATCCAAATTCCAGGCGCTTCATGGAGCTTACAAGTTTCCCATAAATTTTTGCAGCCTGGGACATCCCTCCATCCTCAGCCACTCCAACGGGCCCAAGGCAGGCAGAGCTTTGGGAAAGTTCTCATGCTCCCCCATGGAGTTTTATTACTCTGGAAGGAAGGAAATGGAGTGGAAATGCTGTGCCACCTCCCCAGGGCTCTCCAGGTGGGTGTGTTTGCTGACACACACTGTCCTGGCTGTGCTTGTGGAAGGCACAGTGTCTGTGCTCTGAAACAGCAACCTGCAAATCCAGTGAAAAGCAACATTTCCAAGCCCACAAGAACAGCAAAACCTTTCCATAGCTCCATGAAAGAGCCAGGAAGGGTCAGTGCCTGCTTACACCAGCTGCTGGCAGCCAACAGCAGGACAAGCTTTAAAGCACCTCCTTTAGGGCTGGTGATGGAGAGAGATTTCTGTCTCACCTCCCTGCAAGAAACAGCCCAGGCAGACCCAGTCCTGTGGCAATGGCTGTGAGAGGCAGGAGGGAGGAGTGAAAGTCCAGTCAGCCCAGCAGAGGAGAAGAATTCGATGTGTCCAACTCTGGGAGTTGGAATGACATTTGCAGGATGGATTATGAAGCAATGACAGACAGGAAAAGTGAGGGATCCTCACAGCACGTGTTACTGGAAACTGCCCAGCTCCTTTTGGATGAGATTATTAAATTACAGTAAAAAAGTAATAGATTAAGAAAATGGAGGTATTTCTAAATCCCTCAAATCTGAGACCAAAACAAGATTCTTTCCCTTCAGCTTCCAGCCCCTCCTGAGCAGATCCATGTCATGGGATGCAGGGCAGGGGGAAGCAGGAGGGGAGGCATCCACAGCCACATTAGCAGTAATGAGTGGAACTGCAGCAGAAGACAGAATCATGGGGGCATTAATAAGTGATGAGATCACAAAACATCTGCAGAAACGTGAGCTGATATTAAAAGTCACCAGCAGAGCCTTGTAAAGGGCAAATCTTGTTTGACAAATCTGCTGGAATTTTTTAAAGAGGTAACACAGACTCCAGACAGGAAGAAAACACGGGACATAATCTGGATTTTCAAAGGTTATTTGACACATCACATCCCACAGGTGGGTGTGTTAAAGGATGGCAAGTCAAAAATGCACCAACTTTGAATGGACAAATGAAACTAAGGAAGTTCAGAGCCTGGTAGGAAAAACCAGAGGGAGAAAAGGGAGTTTGTTTTGGTCTGGGCACGGAGGATGGAGCAGAAAACATCCTAACACAAACACCCACCCAGAGGGATTGCATCGAACCATGACATGGAGAACAGCAAACAACACTCTGGGTCATGGCCATGGAATTCAGCTGAACTGGAAAAGGAGGATTCCAAGCCTTGTGTTTAATGATGCCTTTGGAAGATGCACAACAGCAGTAACTGGGAGAGCCTCTAGGAACTGCTAGAGAAGGTTCCATGATGGGCAGCCAAGGGCTGGCCCAAGAAATAATCCCCATTGAGGTCCTTCTGAAGTAGATCCCTGGCAGGAGGGATCTCCAAACTCCCCATAAGCTGCAAGCCAAGGGTGATGAGCAGCCAGCAGTGAGGAGGTGAGCTCTGCCACAGCGGGATCCTCAAATATCCCACAGAAACTGATGGGAAATTCCTCTCCCTTGAAGCAGAGAGAGTAGTCCTGGATTAGAGGGAGCACAGCCAGTGAGGGCTCCAAAAATTAAATTATCACTGCACTGAAAACCTGGAAAGCAAAATTCCCATTCCAGAGCTGTTCAGAGCAAAGACAAAGGCAGAAGCAGAACACGACTCCAAACAAAACTTTGTTCAGCGTTTTCCAGCTTTGGGAATTTGAAATGTAAATAATCTCCCTTTCACCTTTTCTTTCAGGAAAAAAACAGGCCTGGAGGGTTTTCTCCCCCCAGCCTGCAGCCCCCAGGCTGCTGAGGGCATGGACCTTCTCTGGGCACCCAGTGCCAGGGCCTGCCCACCCTCCCAGCCAAGAACTCCTCCCCAGTATCCCATCTGTCCCTGCCCCCTGGCACTGGGAAGCCATTCCCTGTGTCCTGTCCCTCCAGGCCTTGTCCAAAGTCCCTCTCCAGCTCTGCTGGAGCCACTTTAGGTACTGGAAGGATCTCACCAAACTGGTCCAAAAGGATTGTGAGAGCATAAGGAGGAAGCCACGACAATGAGAACGTGCCCACGGCACAGGAACAGGAGATGATTGTCAGGTATTGAATGTTTTCTAACTGCAATATGGAGACTTAAAATAATTTCTACGTGGGCTTTCTGAGGAAAAAGCACAGTCAGGAAAAAGTTACACTAATTTAAACAAAATTAATAAAGAAATGTTCTGCTTCTTTTTATCATCTTTCTACCTCTCATCATTTATCATGCAAATTAAATTGCAGTAATAGAAAATGTAAAGAAAACAAACTCTGCAATATATTGAAACCTCTATCCAGCAAGAGATAAGGTTGAGCATTAGAAGGAAAGGTGCAGAAAATTAGCTGTCCAGACAATAACTGGGAGGGAAACTGGTTTATTTAGCCTGGGGGGATTTTTTGTTGCAAACTGCCTAAATTAAAATCGAGACTATTATCCCCAGTATCACACCAGAAAACGCCTTTTCCTTGCACTTTCAGATAAATTTTCATTGATCTCATTTTATGCATGATTACATTTTTAATGAGATGTACAGTATTTCGAAGCTAATTTTAAATGCCTTCTCCCTCTGCCTCCCTCCCTCCTCCCAGCACACGCACTGACGGTGTTGGATTAACATTTCTGATAAATTGCTGGGCCAGAAAGGAGCGTCACCAAGAGCACAGAAATTCCTTCCATCTTTCGCAGCTCTGGCACAGTAAAGTAACCTCTCCAACGGCCACTCTCTAATTCTGCCACCTCACAATTCTCTCCAAAAGCATCATTTATTTCATGGGATGGCTGTGGTTGTTGCTGCTCACTGTGCACAACACACAGAGGGAGGGAAGGACTCGCCTTCCTCCCCCCAGTTCTGGCCAGAGGAACCAGCAACGCCTTGAAACTCAAACTCTCTGGAAATAAAAAGTTTTATCAGCAGGATCTTGGACTCTTGTGAATAAAGTACAAAGCAGGTGAAGGTGGGTGAACTGGCCTCGTGCCAGAGCGTGGGGATCTCGCCTTGAAAATATTAGGCAATAATTGATTTTCAGCATGGAAATCTTGGCTTGTCCCCAGAAGTTTTCAACTTTATTTTCTTCCTTTGCCTATTTTTGGTAAAGTCATACCCTGTAAAACAAAGGGGGAAATTGCAGGGACAAAGTATGAAATAAAATGCTGCCTCCAGCCCATCATTAAGGAGCTGGTGGTTTATTTCCCTCTTTGATTTGAGGCTGCCTTTTGGTGCAGAGGGGCTGGTTTGGCCAGACAGTTTCTCTCCAGTCCATGCCCAGGAATGGAAAAGAAATGAGTAAATATGGAGGTTTGGGTGTCTCAATTGAGTTTCAACTCCATAATTTCCCACAATTTTTCAGCATTTCCCAGACTGTTCTGAGCTGCTGCCTTGCCCCTGGAGGGAGAACAGCCCCTCCTGCTCTACCCCCTCCAGGGCACAGCCCTGCCTGCTGCCCCCAGACCCACAGAGCAGCTCCTGCCACAGGCAAACCCACAGAGCAGCTCCTGCCCCAGACAAACCCACAGAGCAGCTCCTGCCCCCAGACCCACAGAGCAGCTCCTGCCCCAAGACCCACAGAGCAGCTCCTGCCCCAGGCAAACACCTCCCCCCCGCCCCCCGCTCTCCGCTTGATTTGCCTGCTCAGTTCAAGAACAAAGTATTGATTAGGACACCTTGGGGAAAGTTCCTTCTCCCAGCAAATGTGCAGCCCTCCAGGGGGTGCAGAGAGGCTGTGGGGCCATGGCAGAGCAGAAAAGCATGGAATGGTTTGGGTGGGAAGGGGCCTTAAAGCCCATCCAGTCTCACCCCCTGCCCTGGGCAGGGACACCTCCCACTGTCCCAGATTGCTCCAAGCCCTGTCCAACCCTGGACACTCCCAGGGATGGGGCAGCCACAGCCTCAATGCACCACAGCTCCAGCCTCCTGAGGGTCACTGGTGGGATTCTCCTGGGAACTGGGTTGGCTGGACAGGATCTGTATTTACCAAAGTGCCCTTCGGAGTTTCTCGTTGTGGCTGATCCAAACCCAAGGCTGGGAGCACCTCTGGCACTGGATCTGCAGTGGGAGCTGCTCTGGTGATGGGCAGGGATGGGTTGGGAGGAGGGGAATCGGGGACCACGAGATGGGAGTGCCCAGTAAAGCAGCAGTGGAGAACTGGAGAAAGCTGGCAAGGGTTCCAGGGCAGGGAAGGGGGCTGAGATGGAGCCTGAGCTCTGCAAACCACGGAAATGAAGGAGTAAGGGAGGAGTATCAGCTCAAGCTGAGGCATCAGGAGAGGGATTAGGAGTTTAGACTTGGGGCAGTGGAAATGAAGATGAGTAAAACGTCCCCCAGACAATGGGAGCAGGAAAGAATCTTAAATGCAAATCCACATTTCACAAAGGATTTATCATTATCCAGCACCGCTTTGAGAATTAAGTGTTTCCATCAGAAGTCTTGTCCCAGTGCACTAACAGGACAGACAGTGTGAGCCTTTCCAGATGTGGGAGAGCAGATGGGCTTATGGGCCTGCAAAGCAAATCCTTCCCTGCTCTCCCCAAATGGATGAATGGGACTGTTACTCACCCTGGGAGGAATTAGCACTGCTGAGACAGCAGCGTTACAGCAACAGGCAGAGGCTCTGAGCCCAGAATCCGTGTGTGGAAACACCACAACAGCTCTAGAGAGCTGAAGAGAGGGAAGAGAGCAAAGTCCTGCCCTCAGGATGCACCCCCAAAGTGTGTTATCATAGAGAATCATGGAATGGTTTGGGTGGGAAGGAGCATTAAAGCCCATCCATCCCACCCCTGCCATGGGCAGGGACACCTCCCACTGTCCCAGGTTGCTCCAAGCCCTGTCCAGCCTG
>JAWWLZ010000022.1:20177814-20196787 GCA_035041345.1 Poliocrania exsul | reverse complement strand
TGCCACATCCAGTCTCATCTTAAACACCTCCAGGGATGGGGAATCCACCCCCTCTCTGGGCAGCCCATTCCAATGCCCAGCTTTTCTCCCCACTCATCCCAGAGCAGCTCCCCAAGTCCCTCAGACACAAGTGTGGAAACAGAGGGAGCAAGGGAACCTTTCCAGCTCACACTGTTCCCCACGAGCATGGCTCACTATTTTAAATACTTTTTATTACTTCCTAACCAGAATTCTTTCAGTTTTGCAGGGAGGTATAGAATCACTTAAAAAATAATAAAAAAAAGAACTCCACACCAAACAAAACCCCCCAAACTGCCTGGTTTGGAAAGTGCTGTTAGAAACTCCTACAAGAATTAACACTGGAGAAAAGTTGGTGAATAAGACAAAGTAGAGAGCAAGTTCCTGTCTTGCAGACAGTGGGTTTTGCCAGATGCATCATCACATCTGCATGAGAGCAATTTCTCGTTATTTATAAATGCCTTACAGGAACACAGCCAAGCTACAGCCAAGGAGGCCAACACACATTTTAAAAAAACCCCAAAAACCAAAACCCAGGGAATGTGTCTTGGTTATAGAACAAAAGAATTCATTTTATCACTTGGCTGTGGCGCTGCAGCAAATGGCTCCTGGTGTGCTGAGCCCCGTGATGAATGTGCCCCCTCCAGATCTTTATTGCCCCTGTAAATCACCGCACTGACAGCACTTAATAAGAAAGCTTTGGAGTGGGTTTGAAGTTTTGCTTTGTACAAATAAAATCTCATATTAAAGAATTTGCTAGTCCTCAAGGTGTGGAAAAATGAGTGTGACTAGAACCTGTTGGGCTTGCTGTTTTTAACTGTTTGCTTCCACTATTTTTTTAATCATTTTGTAGCAAACAGACCAGAATAACATGAGGAAATTGCTCTGTATTGAAACAGAAAGTCAGGGCCAGGATTAGTTATTAAACCCCTTATTTCTGATGTTTCTGTGCCCTGTGACGCCTGGACAGGGCAACAACCTCAGATGCATAGAATATAAAACATGAAACACTTTCTGTAGTTTCATCTGGCATGTTGAAAATATTTCTGATTTTTAACTAAAGTGATGCTTCGACATCCAGTTTTGGGCATTGCAGTGTTAGAGACAGGGCAGGATCACCCCAGGCACCTGCAACCCCCCAGACAGGGACAAGAGGCCTTAAATCCCTTGGCACAAACGACAGAAATATTCACAGATGGACCAGTTGTGGTCAGTGACACGAGTTCTGCTTTATATACATACATATAATATATATACGTGTATGTATGTATGTGTGTAGGTATACAGAGAGAGAGCTTTGGTCAAGCAACAGCACCCCACAGGGAAATAAAGAAATAAATTCCTACAACACAAATATTTAAAGCTCATCTCAGCAAGCAAAGAGATCCATTTATAATTATTTAATCCCTTGCTTTAGAAGTGACCTTCTAGAGCAGATATTTGGGTTAAAATGGCAATTTGGGGTGATGAGAAGCAAACTGCAGTTTGGCTCAGGCCATCATGAACTCACAGGCAGTGCCAGCACGTCACTGAGGGACACTTTAACCCAACTAAATCCCAGGTAAGGTGGTGGTGGCCTCCTGTTCTGCTGAGCATTGTCCTTGCTCAGCTCCATCCCTTCTAACCCAGTTTATGGCACACCCTGGCCAAGGAAATCTTAACAGGAAACTACAGTTATTTGGACAAAGCTGAATGTATTTATAGGGAAATAAATATATTTCCTGTTCAAACTGGGAGCAGAAAGGTATTATGTGCCAAACTATCAACAGGTCTGGAGCAAGCCCAGCTTCTCCTGATGGATTTAAACAGATTTTAGAAGGCACCTCAAGGAAAATGGATGTTAGTGGATGTGGTCTCTCAGTGTTCAGTCCCAATCCAGGAAAAATAAAGTCAGGCTTTTCCCAAAAAACAGAACCCACCAGTATTCAAGGAGCACATCAGTCATTTAGGATTAGGACCCAGAGTATCCCATGTCAATATTTCCCAGCTGCAGGGACCTTCCCCATGGATCTTTTGCTACCCCTCATCACTGGAAGGAACACCAAGGTGTCCCCTGTGTCACCAGCCAGAACTGGCACTGGAGGAGGGTGCACAGCACCTGCCTGAGCAAAGGGAAAGGACCAGGGCCGAAGTGGAGTCCAAAGGAGCTCCAGTCCCTCGTGTTCTCCTGGTGCAAACAACGCTCCTTCTGCAGGGCACCCCTGTGCCCTCTGCCCAGGCCACAGCCCCAGCCACGGCCCTGATTGAACAGTTACAATCATTAATTTGATTCTTAAACTACTTTATGGTGATTCATTCTTATTTTTCAATCTATAAACCATTCTTAAACCTCTGAAAACAGTTCTGTGTAAGTCTGGGAGTCGAGTGTGGGGTTTGGTTGTTTTTTTTAAATAAAATCAAAGCCCAGCAGTCAGTGATGGAATCACTTGTTCCAAACGCAGCTCTCCCCCCTGCCTGTGCCCTCCTGGGGAGGTGCTGGGGCTCAGGTGGGGCAGAACCCCCAGCTCTGGGTCCAGCCCAGCACTCCAGAGCTGGACCATCCCTCGGTATCGATGTTTGCCCCTCCACAGCCCAATCACCTCATTAGCTGCCTGTTACTGAGCACCGACACTCATTACTTACTTTTCAATGGTTTGATGCAGGGCAGCCTTGCCGGGATGCCCAGCCAGCTGATTAGCTCAGTAATTCTGCTAATTGCTCAGAGCTGGGAGGGGAGGGAAGGCCCTGGAATCCCTGGGAGCTCCTCAATGCCCCACATTTGTGCCCCACATCGAAACACCCAACTCCCAGCGACACAATCCAGCAAATCCAGCAGCCCCATGGGGGGACTGTGTGTGCCATGGGGAGCTGGGGTGGCACAGCCCAGTCCAGTCCAGCCCAGCAGAGCTCAGCCCGGCCCAGCCCAGTCCGGCCCAGCCCAGCCCAGCCTGCCAGAGTCCAGTCCAGCCCAGTCTGGCCCAGCCCAGCCCAGCCTGCCAGAGCCCAGCCCTGCCCTGCCCTGCCCAGCCCAGTCCAGTCCAGCCCAGCCCAGCCCATCCAATCCCAGCCCAGCCAATCCCAGCCCACCCCTCGCTGTCCCCCGGCCCTGCCCAGGGTGATTTACCAGCTGTAATCCCTTATTTAACGATGTCAAAGGTTTTTAGGGAATTGACTGTATTCCACCACCGATATATTTCTTCTCGATGACAGAGTGGTTAAAATGATTTTTTAAACCAAGACAGCAAAATAAAGCAGTAATAAAATCAATAAAAGGTGCTTAAAACATTCCTTCTATTAGGTAATGGCATTTAAAATATCCGTAGCTTGTAATGGCACTTAGGATATGCCCGAAAATCAATGGGCTAAATTACTTATTGAACTAGTTAATTTGAACATTGAGTTTTATATGTATATTGATAAAAGCAGCGAGGGGAGCGCTGGGTGTGTTCGGATCCCACGGTCAGACATCCCCCTCTGCTGGGAAAACCCTCGGAAAACTCCCCCAGATGCTCCTGTTCGGTTAAAGCAGCAAAGAGCAAAGGCTGTCAGGACTGGGAACTCCACCAGAGGGCTCCGATTCCGCTGCTTTGGCCGAAATCTCTGAAGTTTTACAGATGCTGAACCAAACCACAAAACTTTCAATTTCACCCCAAACACCATCTGGTATTTTGAAACACCAAAATATTGCCCACATATATAGAAATGTGCATAAAAACATCGAGAAAAGTGTAGAAAACAAGGGGGCTCACACTGCTTTAAAAACTGAATTATCCTCCACAACTTTGATAATAATGTTCTCATTAATAACTCCTCTGTGTAGACTCAAGAGTAACAGCCCCAGGTGATGTGTTCTTGCAGGAAATAAAGATAAAAGTTCTGTGTGAGGTGCCGAGGTGTGAACCCCTCATCCCAAGGCTGCGTTTGCCTCCCTGCCCTGGGAGGAGCAGCCCTGGCAGGATCAGGACACCGAGGGGCGCTGGCACTGCTGGCCCGGGCCCGGCTGCTGCCACTGCCACTTGGCACCTGGGGTTAGTTCGGGGCAGGAGGAACACGGCATTGTTATTCTTTGTTCTGTGCTGGGTGTCTTTGGGGTGGATCTGGAGCAATGAAATCTGGGTTTGGTGGGAGGGAGAAAATTGGTGTTATATCGAACTTGTGTGTGTTATATTGTAATTTTAATGTTCTCATTTCTGTATAAATATATATAGTTAGTTTGAGTATAACCTAGTTAAGTTTCCAGGTTTTTTCCTCTCTCCCTTTTCTCAGTGCCCCAGATATCCCTCAGTGCCCTGGGCATCCCTCAGTGCCCCACATCCCTCAGTGCACTGAGCATCCCTCAGTGCCCCGAGCATCCCTCAGTGCCCTGGGCATCCCTCAGTGCCCCACACATCCCTCAGTGCCCACAGCCCTGGGCATCCCCACACTTGGCAAAGCAAACACTGAGGGCCCAAACACCCTCCTGGGAACGTTCTGGGGCCACTGGGGCAGGGGAGGAAAGGAGGGAAAGGGACTGGAATTGGGAGGAAAGGGGAAAAAAGTGGGGAGAAAGGAGAGGAAAGCGAAGGGAAGGGGAAAGGGGAGGCGGAAAGGGGGGAAGACAGGAGAGGAGGGGGTCGGAAGCTGGGGGGGCCAACAGGGCAGGAACCGGGTCCGGCCAGACCTCTGAATTCAGCCAAGCCAACCCAAGCCAGGCCAGGCCCGGCCCGCCCACAGCTCCGCCCCGACATGGCGGCGACACCTCCCCAAAATGGCTACTTACCTTCTCAAGATGGCGGCAACACACTCTCAAGATGGCGCTGTCCCTTCCTAAGATGGCGATGTTACACGCTCAAGATGGCGTTAATACCCTCCCAAGATGGCGAATGTTCCGTCCCAAGATGGCGAATGTTCCTTCCCAAGATGACGCCTGTACCTTTCCAAGATGGCGTTTCCTCTCCCAAGATGGCGTTTCCTCTCCCAATATGGCGGTTCCCTCCCAAGATGGCGGTTCCCTCCCAAGATGGCGCCCCGCTGTGGCACCGCCCCGCGCAGGGCAGGCCGGGCCGGGCGGGGCTGAGGCCGCGCAGGGCCGGCTGAGGGAGCGGGGCCGGGTGCGGGTCGGGCCGATCCGAGCGGGGCCGGGCCGAGCGGAGCGGGCGCCATGCCGGAGCTGGCCGTGGACAGGGTGGTCGTGCACCCGCTGGTGCTGCTCAGCGTCGTCGATCACTTCAACAGGTGCGGCCGCGGCTGCGGCGCTGAGTCACGGCCGGGCCGGGCCGGGAGGGAGCGGGGAGGGATCAGGGAGGGCCGCGTTGGGGCCTGAGTGCCGGTGCCGCGGGGAGAGCCCCGAGCGGGGGCGGCACGGGGGGTCCTGAGTGCCCCAGTCCTGCTCTGCCCCAGCCTCGTCCTGCTCTGCCCCTGCCCCAGCCTCGTCCTGCTCTGCCCCTGCCCCAGCCCGGTCCCTGCTCTGCCCCTGCCCCAGCCCGGTCCCTGCCCTGCTCTGCCCCTGCCCCAGCCCTGCTCCCTGCTCCATTCCTCCCGCCCGGGCTGACCATGCTCTGTCCTTCAGGATAGGCAAGGTGGGCAATCAGAAGCGAGTGGTGGGAGTGCTGCTGGGCTCCTGGCAGAAAAAGATCCTGGATGTGTCCAACAGCTTTGCAGGTGAGTTGGGGTGTCCTGCCCCTCCCGACCCTCCCAGCTCTTTGGCAGGTGGTTGTGGGGGTTTTTGGGGCCACCCTGGATTGTTCCCTCTCTCTGTTAATCAGCCCATGTCCAACAGCAAATACAAACTGCTTTCCAAACACCCCTGACTGAGTCTCACTCCCCTCTGGCAGCCAAAAGTAACCAAAACCTGGCATTTCAGTGAACGTGTTTGTTCTGGAAGTTGGGTCTCACATCCTGGTGTTCTGTTTTGTTCCCAGTACCTTTTGATGAGGACGACAAGGACGACACCGTGTGGTTCCTGGACCACGACTACCTGGAAAACATGTATGGGATGTTCAAGAAGGTCAACGGTGAGTTGAGCTCTTGTGGCAGTCAGGGATTCACTCCCAAAAACCCTCTGGACTGTGGAAAAGTGAATTCATGTTGATCATAAAATCACAGAACTGTTAAGGTTGGAAAAGACCTTTAAGGTCCCCCAGTCCCACCACCAGCCCAGCACTGTGGTGACACTCAGCCATGTCCCAGGTGCCACTCCATGTGGTCTGGAACACTGCAAGGGACAGGCACTTACAGCTCAGGGGGCCAAGCTGTCAGGTCCTGATAGCCACAGAATTAATTAATGCTGTTAAATACCCAGCCAGGAGTGAAGCTGGGGGTGTGGGCAGTGAGAGGGACTGGGAGCTCCTGCTCCCTGCCCGAGCCACTGCCTGGGAATTCATGTCCCCCCTTTACCCTCGAGCTGCTGATCCAAATCTCCCTGCTGGGGGCTCCCCCAGTTCTGATCTGGGATCCTCTTGTGCTTGTGCTCAGCTAGAGAAAGAATCGTGGGCTGGTACCACACGGGCCCGAAGCTGCACAAGAACGACATCGCCATCAACGAGCTGATGAAGAGATACTGCCCCAACTCTGTAAGTGGGGCCTGCCTGGGCCCTTGGGGGGTCTCTCTGTCCCTGAAAGGGGGGCCCTTGGCCCCAGCCTTGTTGCTGGTGACACAGCACAGTGGCTGTGAAGTGACTGAGGAACTGGGATCAGGAGTCTTTGGGCTCAGTGTCTTGTCTCAGTGCCCGGAGTGACCAGCCTTGTGCCAGTGCTGAGGGGGAAGGCACTGACTTGGGTATTTTTTCCCTACTCTCTGACTGAAATCGTTTCCCCAACCATTTGCTTTGCCCCTGAGGTGCTGGTGATCATCGATGTGAAGCCGAAGGACCTGGGGCTGCCCACAGAGGCCTACATCTCTGTGGAGGAAGTTCATGATGTGAGTGTTTGCTGTGTGCCACGAGGGAGTCACAGGTGGGAGCACCTTGGGGTGTCACTGCTGGGTGTTGTTTGCCTGCCCCTGTGCCCAGTCAGTCTGCCCCTGCCAGTGCTGAGGAGCTGGGCCAGGCATGAGCAGCACTAACCCATCATCACTTGCAGTGAGTCAGCTTTAATTGTTGGGTCTAAATTAATCCTGGATGTGTATGAAAAAACGGGGTCCTTTTGCCTTTCTGAGGCCTTTGCTGTGGAGTAGAAGCAGCTCCCCCAAAGTGCAACAAGGTTGGGTCAGGGAAGAGAGAAATAATTGTGGTATTTAGGGAGAATTTCCATTGCTGCCACCTGGGCACAGACCAGTGAAATGGAGCAACTGGAAATTACCCAGAGCACGAGAAGTTGCTGGGACAGGGGGTGGCACTGGTCAAACCAAGGAAATTCCACCTAGAGCCATTCCTTGGGCTCCTTGTGGCCTGTCTGGAACTGCTGTGCTGGTTCCATGAGTACAGTCCCTGCTCCTGGGGCTGAACTCCTGTTTGCTGGTGTGTCTCTGGCAGGACGGCACCCCGACCTCCAAGACCTTTGAGCACGTGACCAGCGAGATCGGGGCCGAGGAGGCCGAGGAGGTTGGGGTGGAGCACCTGCTGAGGTGAGTGAGGGGCTGTGGGAGGGGCTGCCCTGGCACACACCCCTCTGCTGTGCCCACACAGACCCCCAGGGACTGCCCACCCAAGGGGAGGCTCTAACCCTGGGTCTCTCTGTGTTCCAGGGACATCAAGGACACCACGGTGGGAACGCTGTCCCAGCGGATCACAAACCAGGTCCATGGCTTGAAGGGACTGAACTCCAAGCTTCTGGACATCAGGAGCTACCTGGAGAAAGTGGCCATGGGCAAACTGCCCATCAACCACCAGATCATCTACCACCTCCAGGATGTGTTTAACCTGCTCCCAGACGTGAACCTGCAGGAGTTTGTCAAGGCCTTCTACCTGAAGACCAACGACCAGATGGTGGTGGTGTACCTGGCCTCGCTCATCCGCTCTGTCGTGGCCCTGCACAACCTCATCAACAACAAGATTGCCAACAGGGATGCAGAGAAGAAGGAAGGACAGGAGAAAGAAGAAAGCAAAAAGGAGAGGAAAGATGAGAAGGAGAAGGACAAGGAGAAGAGCGATGCCAAGAAAGAGGAGAAAAAGGAGAAAAAGTAAAAGGTGTAGTTTTTTATTTGTAAATTAAAAAACTTGTAAACTAAGTGCCTCAGTGCTGGGGTGTTTTGTGCCTGCTCAGCTCTCTGCTGGTACCAGCTCTGTCCCTCCTCCCCTGGCAGGGCTGGGCACAGGGCAGGGATGGGCGGAAGCCAGGGGGAGGCTCTTTATTTGATTTGTTTATACATTTAGCACAGCACTTTTCCTTCCCCCAGTGCACCTCAAGGGCTTTGAGCTCTCAGCTCACACCCAGCTTGGCTCTCAGTGTGTGTGTCCCCCCACGTTCAGGGCCAATCCATCGCCATTGGCCACGTTCCTGCACCACAGACAGTGCTGTGCTGAACTGGCCCCTCTGTGCACAGTCCCCAGGGCTCGTGGGTGTGACATGGGGCACATCCTGCTGTCACAGCTCTGTGCCGGCGAGGCCAGGCTGTGCTCCCTGCCCGGGTGTCCTGGGCCCTCAGTGCTGCTCCAGAGCGGGGTGGGGACAGCACTGGTGGCCCTGCCCCGTCCTGCCCCAGCTGGGGCCGAGCAGCGCCTGGGGCTGCAGGGGCTGTGAGTGTGGGAGGCACCCAGACTGTCCCTGCTGACAGACACAGTGCACAGGATTCACAGCCCTGGTGCTGGCTGGGGCCCTGCACAGACCCCTGGGACACACACACAGATCTGGGGCATGCACAAACCCAGGACACGCACACAGACGTGGGACGGACGCACAGATCCAGGAGACACTCACACAGACATGCACACCCAGGACACAGAAACACACACACCCCCATCCCCAGGACAGGCACACACACACACACAGATCCAGGACACACAGAAACACATGCACACACACATACCTGGGACACACAGACATACACACAGACCCAGGACACGCATGCGCACACACAGGACACACACCCCAAGGACACACAGATGCACACACAGACCCAGAACACACAGAAACACACACGTGCACACACACACAAACATGCACACACGTGTGCACACACACAGAGCGTCCAGATGTGTTTTACACACACACACACACACACACACACACCCAGACCCAGGACACACACACACACACACGTGCACGCACACACACACACACACACAGACCCAGGACACGCACACCTCGGCAGCTGCTGATGGTTTATTGCACACGAAGCTGCAGCAGAGCAGGCGGAACCAGCCTGTTCCAGCCTGGAGCCGGGGCCATGTCCCATCTCCACAGGCTCCCAGATGCCACAGACACCACACACCGTGCCTGTCCCCAGCCCTGCACACACGGGGAAGGGGTGGTGGCACAGGTGACATCCCGGTGGTCCTGCCCTCAGCGCAGCTCTGGGAGCTCCTGTCACCAGCCCCACCAGCTGCAGCGGGAACAGGTGGAACCCACGATCCGAGCACAGGCTGGTGGTGCCCTGGCAGTGCCCAGAGCCCCCGAGGCTGCTGTGGAGCCCCAGCTCCGAGCAGAAATCAGGTGAAAACAACTGCCCAGGGGCCATGGGCTGCAAACAGGACATGGCATGGGTAAGGACAGCCAGGCCCTGGCTCTGGCACGGGAAGGGGCCATCCTGGTGCAAAGACCCTCTGAGGTATCACCTTGGGGGTCCCTGTTATCTTTGCTGGATGCAGGACAGGGCCCAAAAGTCAGTCTGAGGGCCATTTCCCCTCTCAGCTGCAGCTCTTGAAATGCCGTGAAAAGGCAGAAAACACAATGGGGGAACAAGAGCCTGTGCCAAAAGCAGATCTCACATAACAGTGTCTGCAAGGGGGGGCCAGGGAGCCCCTGTGCCCCCCATGCTGCCCCCCAGGGCCAGCCTTTGCCCCGTCCCCTCTGCCCCAGCCTGTGCCCCTCACAGGCCGAGCGCTGGCATCCACCTCTCTGTCACACCTGGGACGTCCTCGAGGAGGGAGGGCAGCCCTGCTGTCCCCGGGGCTGTCAGTGCAGATCCCACCCGGGGACAGAGCAGCAGAGTCTGCGGGGAGGGCTCGGCGTGGGCTGTGCCGGCTGCGCTCCGGGGCCCTCCCGCCCCGACAGCACCAAAGCTCCGTCACTCCTGCCCAAACCCTTCGGTCTCCTCGATGGCGTAAAGCAGCTTCTCCTTCAGCTGCTCGTAGCTCTTGTAGGGAGGCAGATCCAGGCGGTTGAAGCTGTGGGGAGAGCAGGGGCTGTGAGGGGCTGTGACCCTGAGCCCCTCTCCATGCAGGGCCCTTCCAGAGCAGTCAGAGCATGGCTAGGAATGGGAGCCACATCCCCTGGGATGGGGAGCCCTGGCCCTGCCTGCTCCTGCCAGGCCAAGGGACAGTGACTTACCACGTGTGGCTCCGTGGCAGCCACGTCTCTTTGCCAACTTTATCAATGCAGAACTTCTGGGGCCCGTTGCTGCCTGTTAATGACAAGCACAGCAAAGCTCATTAAATGAGAAGCAGCAGAAAAAGAAACCCCTCCCACACACTGTCAGCCAGCAGATCCACCATCACATCCCTGTGATCCCAGGGCATAAATCCATGGCAGAAACCACTGGCTGTTTGCAGAGAGGATGTACAAAAACCAAAGGAGAGAGCAAATTCAGATTCACAGCACAGAGGGGCAACATCATCCCTCCAAACACAATGGTCCCATAGTAAGTGCTCAAACCTATTTACCTGTAGACCCTCAGGGTGGTGCAAACCCACCCAAGAGTTTTAAAGGACCTGGCTCAGGAAGTCTGAGTCATTGAGGGGGCTTTTTAACAGACTGGGAATCCTGGAGAGGTTCCAGGGGGGTGGAAAACGCTAATATGCCAGCAAGAATAACTGAGTGGGTTAAGTGAGCTGGTAAACTCAATGCAGATGCCAGGAAAGTCAGGGAAAGGCTGGTACAGGCCCCAAAAAGCAGCAAATTAGAGGATGAGAGTGGAATAATGCCATACTGTGGTTTTCTGGAAAAGAGGTTTTGTCGCACCAGAATCAAAATTAAATCAGAAATCCAATCTCACTCAGAATGAGATTACAAACCAGCCTGACAAAGTTAACCATGGCAGCACCAGTCACAGCCCAGGAATGTGTTTGGGAATGGCACGACACCTCTTTGCTCAGGCCCCTCAGCTGCTTCCCTGCCCACCCCACCCACCCCACGCCCCCTGCCGGGACCCCCACCCAGGCTGAGCCCCAACGCACCGATGAGCTCCGCGAAGCCCCCGACGGGCAGGCGGCAGGTCCCTGTCACAAACTGCAGCAGCCGGATCCTCTTCTCATTGTCCATCTCTTTGACCACCTGGCACAGGACAGGGCAGGTGAGGGGGATCCCACCACCCCGACCCCACAGTCCTGCAGCACAGCTCCTGCCACACACCCCCTGCACTCGGGCTGTGCCAGCAGTGGGACTGACCTGCCAGAACCACTGGATCTGTTTGCTGTTCTTGGTGTAGTGCCTGTAGATGGTATTTTTCTGCCAGTCGTTCATGTCGATCTCCTGCATCCCACACAGCATCAGCTGGGGACAGGGGACAGTCAGCAGGGGACACAAATGGAGCCCTGCACCCCAGCTCTGAGCACCCACTCCTCCAGTGCTGGGCTGCATCCAGCACAGGCACCAGCACTGAGGTGGCTGGGAGGAATTCCTCACCCCCAGCGAGGTGTTTTCTTGCTAACAGTCCCAACGACCCACACACAGACCCAACACCCAGAGCTGTTGCCCCATGACCAGAGCTGACAGGCACAGGGTGTGAGCAGAGTCACCACGTGCCAGTCCATGTCCACATCCCCATCCCAGGTGCCAGCTCACCTCCAGCTCCTTCTCATCGAAGTACCGCAGCCACTCCAGAGGCACCACCTCGTTGAAGCCGTCCAGGAAGGCCTTGGTTTGCTCCTCCACTCCCCGTGTGAACCTCCAGTCCGTCAGCAGCCTGGGAAGGCAGCGGGGTGGGCACAGAGCCAGCACTGCTGGCCCCACAGGGGCAAGTCCCACCATCCCTCCCACCTGCAGGGAGGGCCCCAGGAGCGTGGGGAGGGGGAGAGGAGCTCCCTCAAATCACCAGGACTCCCCTCAATTCCTTCTCTGTTTCTCTCTCTGCCCCCAAGCCCATGAGCAGCATCACCCCCGAGCACAGCCCAGCACCTCTGGAGGTGCAGGGGCACAAACCACATGCCCCAACCGGGGCCTGAGCTGGCCCTGGCAGCCAAGCCAGCCCCAGGCACCGAGGGTGAGCAGCCACAGGACGGCAGAGCTGCCTCACCCTCTCTCCCCTCTCCTTTTTCCTGAAAGTCCTGGCAGCTGCCCAGCCTGCAGCGATCCAGACCGCAGCAGAGCCAACCGCGCCAGCCCGGGCTTGTCACAGGCCACGTAGGCCAGGGAGGCAGCCACGTCCCCAGCCCCACAGTCCCACCCTGCAGCTGGCAGTGGGGGGGTGCCCAGTGGGACCCTCGGCACGGCCACTCACATGATGTACTCCTCCTTGTTCTCCTCCGTCACACGGATGCTCTCGCCACCCTCCTTCAGCTCGTGGGTGGTCACCTTGCCCAGGATCTCCATGTCCTGGATGAAGTACAGCTCCAGGCCACACTCCTCCAGGCTGTTCTCCCTGCAGAGGGACACTGGCATGTTGGTTCTGATGGTGGCACTGGCAGCAGCAGTGAGGGGCTCTGGGGACAGCTGTGCCTGCCCAGAGGGACAGGAGGGGCTCTGGGGACAGCTCTGCCTGCCCACAGTGGGACAGGAGCGAGCACAGGGACTCACTTGGTCCAGACAATGGAGTTGTAGAACTCGGGGTCAATGGACTCCAGGTCCTTCAGCGTGGGCCGCTTGTTGAGCATCCTCTTGTAGAAGGGCAGTGTGAAGCCGGTGTCGATGAACTTCCCATGGTACAGAGCCTGGCCCGGGGTGACACCAGGTCACAGGGACCGCGGGCAGGACCCGTGGGGTGAGACAGAGCTCCATTATGGGGCAGTCCCGGGGCCCAAGGGAACCATTCCCGGGTTCCTGAGCTGTGGCCTCACTCCCAGCTGGCACACGTGGTGGGGAGGAGGGGGCTGCCCCCAGCAGCGCTGCCCGGGCCGGGTGGGCTCACAGCCCCTCTCCCTCCCCACCGCGAATTCCACCGCATCTCCCTCGCCCCTCGCAGCTCTATTAAGAGCACTTGTTTAAACAGAGCTGTGCTGTGGCTTCCCTGAATCCCTGGCTTCCAGGAGCCCCCAGGCAGCGGCAGCCAAAAATAATGCAGACGCTTGTCTAGAACGGCCCAGCGGTGAGTAATAGTCTGGGGTTTTATTGGTGTCCTGCGAGGCGGGGCAGGGCAGGGCAGGACAGCGGGGCTGGGGCTGCCCCCGCTCACACCCCACGGGGCTGCAGGCCAGGGACCCTTCCCTGGGCTCAGGGAGCCCTGCCAGCCCCTCTGCCACCCCCCGGCTGCCCCCCTGCCACCCCCCTGCCAGTCCAGGGCCAGGCACACCATGGCCCGCTGGCCTTGGGGAATCCGAGACAAACGGGAGGAGCTGCTCTGGAGCTTGGGCAGCTGGAAAATCTCACACTGCTGGGGCTAAAAATAGTCCCTGGAGCTGCAGACCCGACAGCACCTGGGGTGGCAGCCAAAGACCTGGAGCCATCCATCCCTGCCACAGATCCTGGGAAAGGAGGTCTCCTCTGGCTCCACAGCCATTCCCTGGATTCAAAATGCATCACCCCACACGCCCGCGCAGAGGCTCATCCCCCACAGGCTCACACCTGGGTGAGAAGGGGCTCAAGAAGGGCAGCAGTGCTGAGCCCAGCACAGCCCTGGCACACGCCCCTAACCCTGCCCCTGCCAGCCCCCCTGCTCTGTGTGGGGACACAGAACCCCGCAGTGTCACCCCTGGCTCTCACCATGGCGATGAAGCGGCCGATGAAGCGGAAGTAGGTGAGGTGGTCGGGGTTGATGGAGGAGGCTGGGTTGATCTGCAGGCAGTAGTTGTTCTTGCCCGCGTACTCAAAGAGGCAGTACATGGGGTTGAGCACCTCGTGGGACAGGAGGAAGAACCACTCCCTGGGATGAGACGAGGGCAATGCTGTGATGGGCAGCTCGGGGAGGGCACAGCGTGTGCCCCTGGACACACCTGCACCAACCAGCGCCCACCCCTTGGGGTGCCAGGACAGGTGTTGGGGTCCATTGTCACTGGGCCAGGGTGTCCCCCATCCTGGGCACTGTGCAGGGTTTGTGAAGTGTTTCAGCTTGCCAGAGACCCCAGAGCATCAGGGATCCCAGGAGGTGCCACACGCTCCATCCCACCCAGGCTGTCTCACACACACACACACACACACACACACACACACACACACACATTCCCTGCTGAGCACTCAGTGTCTCTGCACAGGCTGCCCCAGGAGCCCACACCAAGCTCAGAGCAGCACGAGACAGCACCATCCTGGCTGTGCTCTCCCAGTGCAGGCAGACCGGAATCCTCGGACGTGGAGCAGCCCCAGCATCCCGTCCGTGGTTCTACCCTGTGGTAGAACAGCATGACGTAACCTACCATAGGGTAAAACCACTGGCAGGACACGGAGAGAGGCGGAGAGCAGGAGCCCCTGCACCAGAGCGGGGGGCAGAGGCACATGAAGGACAGCAGGGCAAGGGGGCAGGGGAGGCACCAGCCCAGCACTGAGAACATCCCCCAGGAGAGCTGGGGGGGCTTAGGGGACACAGGACTCTCCTCTAGCTCAGGCACACCCTGTGGCAACACCATCCCAAGGGCAGCAGTGGGGCTGCAGCAATCACGTCACAACCCGTCTGCCCCAGCACACACCAACTGTCCTGGGAACACCAGGGCCTGCTGGCTGTCAGGAAAAGAGGCCACTCAGCCCATCACTCCCACACCTGGGGAACGCAGGAGACCCCAGATGGGTCCCCCAGTGCTCTCAGTGCCAGGACAGGGTGGTGCGATGCCTTCAGGTTGTTTCACCACTTCTAAAACTCCATTTCCCATCTGAATGCCCCTCCACCCAAGGGCACAGCTGCCTGTGCTGCCCTCATCGACTCCTGGCACAGGCTGGCACAGCCCTTGGCCCGGCACACCGGCGCTCACCTGGCGATGCCGCCGTAGTCCAGGCCCTCCTCCCCGCGCATGATGATGTAGAGCCGGCGCCGCAGGTCATACGGCTTCATGTTCATGATCTGGGGACGAGCAGGGCGGTGTCACCATGGCAGGGCAGTGTCAACCCTGGCCAGGGCCAGCCCCACGCCCGCCTGGCTCTGTGGCCCCGGCACCTCCTCACCTGCTGGAAGGAGTCCTCGAAGAGCGTCTGTCGTGACACGCTGATCTTCACGTGGCTGGGCAGCGCGTTCGACTGCAGGCGAGGCACAGGAGGCTGTGTGAGGCTGGCACAGCAGCCCTCCTCACCCACACCTGCCCAGGGCACCCACCACCCACCCAGCCCCGCAGCCCCCGAGCCCCCTGGGCACCGCACTCACGTGGCAGAGGAAGCGGAACTGGTGGTACTTCCAGCGAAAGCTCCGGTCATATGCCCCCGGGGAGCCGCCGTGCTTGCTCCTGCAAAACCAGCACGGGCCTGGGCTCAGCAACCCCTGCCCCGAGCAGCCTCAGCCCAGTGTGCCCCCCAGGGTGGGCCTTACCCGGACTCAAAGCCCGGGCGCGGGTCCTTGAAGGTGGTGGTGCGGGTGTTGTGGTCCACGAAGTACCGCACGCTCTCGTTCGTGTACTTCATCTCCCACCCGGGCGGCAGCGGCGGCTCCTGGATCATCCTGCTGGCAAGGAAGGGCTCAGCAGGCAGCCCCTCAGGCATCTCTCACCCTGAACTGCAGCCCCTGGGGACCACCTGCAGCCTGCAGCTCCATGCCAGGCAAAAGGAAGGATTCATGGCATGGGATTGGTGCCCACCTGCACCCTGAGAGGGGAGACCTGCCTGGGCAGCACTCTGGCCATGGCCAGGGCACCATCAGACTATTTCTCTCCATCTGTGGGAGATGTGGCCTCAGTGGAGGCCTGGGCCAGGTCCTCAGCCAGAGCAGGTCCCTGGAGAGCTGCACCTTCCAAAATCATGAGCTCCCTCCCAGTCCCCCCACAGCTCCTACCCCTGCGTGCGAGGGTCTTCCCACTGCGTGGTCCGGGTGTTGTGGTTCACGTAATACACTCGCCCATTGTCCTGTCTCTTCTCTAGGAGAAAAGGGAGAGGAAGCATCAGCTGGAGCCCTGGGAACTGCCCTCCCCTTCCAGCACACGTGAAGTCTGTCAGCTACCCCATCCCACCTCCCCAGCTCATCTGGAAGGGGCAGGATAAACCCCACATTCCTTCCACATGCCCAAGCTCCTCACACCAGGAATGCAGGAGGTGCTGGGGCAGAGGCCAGCACTGCCAGTGGGCTGCCAGGCTGGCACAGAGGGTGTGCTCACCACACACACCTTGGTGGCACACACCACCTCCTCAGACACGCACCAGGATCCTTCCATGAGGATCCACAGGTGCTTCCCAAACTCCCTGCTGGTGCCTGGCTTGTGCACTGCACACGTGTGTGAACACACACACCCCCAGACACACACCCCAGACACACACACACCCCCTCTCCTTGTGCTGCACACAGGCACAAACAGCCCCACCACACACACCCTCTGTACCTGCAGCCTCACACACTTCCCTGGGCACCCCTTCCCTGGACATCCCTTCCCAACACTTCAGCACTGTTTGCACATTCTGAACAGCCAGAGCCTCCCAGCCATGGCTGGGCACCACACACCCTGGCCTGGTGGGGATCCTGCGCCCACCCCTGCAGCCCCCACCCCACTTGTCCACACACACTGACAGCCTCCCCACCATTGCATTCCCCACACCTCCTCCTCTGGGTGCTGTGTCACTGTCCCAGCTCAGCCCCGCTCTGTGGGGGCAGGGACACCCTGCACGCACACTCACTGTCACCTCCCTGTCACCTCCCTGCCACCACTGCCCCCTTGCTCTGTCTCACTACCAGACTGTGGTTCTGGCAGACCCATGTGGGACAACTGAGACTGCATCCAGCCCAGGGACCCCACTGACCCCATGGAGCTCATCCATCCCAGGGACCCCCACCCCAGGGTGCTCAGGCCCATGCAGCCTGCCCAGCTGACACTGGGATGGGTCCCCTCTCCTCACTGATGGGAGGTGGGACACCCTGCAAGGGTTCCAGCACTGCCCCCATGGAGACCCTGCCTTTGGGGACCCCTTGGCAGGTCTGGGCTCCTCTGCCCTGCTCCAAGCTCCTGCAGTTTTAACCCCTCTCCTGCCTTTCCTGGCACAGCACAGCCTGGCTACCCCCATGAGCACCCCACCCTGCCCTCTCCAGGGATGCTCTTGCCATGGCGGGGGTCTCTCTGTCCTGGGGGTGGCACAGGGACATTTCAAAATGCCCTGGCACATGATGCTTGGGCCATGGGGAGACAGCCAGCCCTGTCCTGCCAGCTCCCAGCCCTGCTACAGACCAGGGCAGAGCATCCCGGGAGGCAGCACAGCCGCAGGATGGATCCCTGCTTGTCTGAGGACAAGCAAGGAGTTGGATCCCAAACCTCTCCCACCATCCAAAGAACAATCACAAGCACTTCTGCATTCAGCAGCTGAGAGAGGCTGGGAACTCCTCCAGGAAAAGGGGAAAAAAGGGGGGAAAAAGCTGGATTTCAAATCAGAGACTGTGCTAATCAAGGCAGACTCAGCCCCACGCGCAGCGCTGGCTCCACAGCCACCCTTCCCAACCACACAGGGAGGGAGTGAGGGAGCCCCTGACAGCTCCCCATGGGAGTGACCGGGGTGTCCCATCAGAGTGTCCCAGTGTCCCATTGGAGTGTCCCAGAGTGTCCCATCGGAGTGTCCCAGTCTCCCACTGGAGTGTCCTATCAGAGTGTCCCAGTGTCCCACCAGAGTGCCCCACAGTGTCCTATCAGTGTCCCATCAGTGTCCCAGTGTCCCACCAGAGTGCTCCAGTGAGGCAGTGCAGTACTTACCCCAGCCTGGAGGAAGGGGCCCGAGAGGATCATTGTCGGACGGGGCTCCGGAGGACTAGAGACAACAGAGAGGGCAAAAACATGGAATCAAACGGCGGGCAGGGAGGCTGGGAACACTGGAATGCTGAGGTGAGCCGGCCAGCCCCGCTCCCACTCACCTCCCCCTCGCCCGCAGCTCCAGGGAACTAAAAAAAACCTGCACACTCAAAGGGGGTTAAAAAAGGAAAAAGAAAAGCCCCAGCCAAGCAGGGCAGGGGCAGGGGCTGTGCCCGCCGAGGGCAGCGGCGCGGCCCGGAGGGGTCCAGATGTGCGCGGCTGCTCAGCCTCCGCCGTCCCCTCCAGATACACCTCCAGCCTCCTCCAAGAACCACACACAAGAGGGGAAAAAATATCGCAGGCCTTTCCAATGAAATCATTCCCACAAGCGCTGTCCACGCCCCGCGCTTCCTGGCGGGACGGCGGCCCCCTCCTCCAGCGGGGTGCGGGATGCTCTGAGCCCGCATTCATCCCGCGCACGCACAAAGCCCCTTTCTCCTGCCCCGGGACGGGAGGGCACCGCAGGGCAGGGCGGCACCCAGCCCAGCCGGGGGGCCAGCCCCCCGTCCCCAGCCCCACCAGGGGCCAGCCCCCCAGCCCCGTCCCCAGCCCCACTGGGGTCCAGCCCATTCCCAGCCACCCATCCCCATCCCCAGCCGGGGTCCAGCACTCCATCCCCGTCCCCATCCCCAACCAGGGTCCAGCCCCCCAGCCCCACTGGGCTCCAGCTCCCCGTCCCCATCCCCAACCAGGGTCCAGCCCCCCAGCCTCAGCCCCAGACGGGCTCCAGCCCCCCGTACCCAGCCCCTAGTCCCCAGCCCCAGCCGAGGTCCAGCCCCTTGTCCCCAGCCCAGTGTCAGCCCCCCAACCCCAGACCCCTGTCCCCAGACCCCCATCCCCAGCTCCAGACA
>JAWWLZ010000022.1:20156045-20177714 GCA_035041345.1 Poliocrania exsul | reverse complement strand
TGCCAGCCCCCAACCCCAGCCCCCTGTCCCCAGCCCCACCAGTGTCCCCAGGGATGGAGGCACAGCCCCCAGCTGGAGTCTGGGGGAGGAGGAGGCCTGCGAGTGCTTTCAATGGTTAAATAAGAAACGTATCATTACCCAAAAGGCATTTTCACCTCCCCAACGCCAGCAGCCGGAGGGGGGCTGTGTCCCAGCCCACCGCTGGATCTCAGGCAGCCTGGGCTCTGGGAATGCCACCCACAGCCAGACCCGGCCCTGCTGCCTGGAAACAGGGGCAGCCCCAGCTCTGGGGGTGCCAGGGCCCCCCACTCCAACAGACACCAAACCCTGGGGTGCCCCATGGCAGCCCAGGACCCAGGGATGTCCTGGGGCACGGCAGGGACAGGGCTGGTGCAGTCCGTGCCCCTCCAAGCTGCATCTCTTGTACCCAACCCCATGTGCTGGGACTGGGGGCAGAAGGCACTGCCTGGCACAGCTGGCAGACCTCGGATTTGGGGCAGTGTCCGCTCCCTCCCTGCCAGGACAGGCTGCCCAGACGCAGCTGAGTCACATCCAGAGGTACCACCTCATTGGCACCTAAAAATAGCTAATTAAAACTAACAGGGCAGAGCTCTGGGCAGCTCCTGCAGCTCCCCACAGTCATTGGGAATAGCCTGGGTCCCTATGCCAGGGTCCCCTCCGTGCAAGGGATGTGGCACTGGGGTGCCTGCTGGGTGAGGGGTCCATGGCTGCACCTCAGCCCCCAAACTGCACCTTCCCCCGGCTCTGCCTCGCTGCTCATCACCTGCCCCATCCTCCATGGCCCGGGGTGCAGAGTGATGCTGCAGGGGGCAAGGGGAGTAGAGAGCCCCTGCAGGGCAGGATGCAGAGCAGGAGCCATCGCTGCTGGCAGGAGAGCTTGAAACAAAGAGTACAATCGTTCCATCAGGCTAAATTTGGAGTCGAGTCCCTCCCTCGGCACTGCACAGAGCTCGGCCAGGGCGTCGCTCGGCGCTGGAGCAGCTCCAAGGCTGGCGCTGGCAGGGAGTGAGTGACAGGCCTGGAGCCCTGCTGGCCATGGGGGAACCCCCTCCCACAGCCCCCACCTGCACTGGGGTCCCGAGAACGGTGTGTGGAGAGTGTGGGCAGGCAGGGGCAGCAGAGGTGGGGGTCCAGCTCCCACTCTGAGGCTTGGAAGGGCTGGCAAAGCATCCAGAGAGGGACAGGCAGGGGAGGAGAGGGGCTGAGCAGCTCCCACAGCCCCAGGAGCAGCCCTGGTTGTGCCTCATGCACATGGACTGGGTACTGCCTGCACCTCCTCCCAGAGAGCACCTGAGCTCCTCCTGCAGCCCTGAGCTCACTCGAGTCCCAGCTGGGACTCGGGGCTTTCTCCGAGCAGCTGAACATTGATGGGAGGTTGGTTCCTCTGCTCTGCCCCTCCTGCCCTCCCTGCCTCGGGCACAGGGCTGATCACCAACTCCAGGGAGCAGGAATGCTCTAGCCTGGCCCTTCCCCAAGCACTGCCCACCCTGCAGCCCACAGCCACCAGCTCAGCTCAGCACCAGTGTGGCCACCCCTGCAGCTGGGCCCAGCTCCACAGCAAAGGCACAGCTGGGACAAGGGTGGTGCCTGTCCAGCAGCAGAATGGCTGAGAGACCATTCCCTGAGCGAGGAAACATGGATACTCAGCCCAAAGCAGGAGCGAGGGGAAGCAGCAGAGGAAGCAGGAGGGAGCTGGCCAAGCCCAGCCCATTCCCTGCACTCTCTGGTCCCTGGATCTTGCAGCTCCTCATTGTGTCAACACCTGAACCACGGGTCTGCAGCTACTGCTGCCCCCAGGCCCCAGCCACGCTGTCCTGAGCACAGTGGAGACCCAGGGAGGGATGAGCTCAGCCCTCAAAGCCTTCCTTCCTTCTGCACACCAGACTCCCACACTTCCCCAGCTCTGACAGCACCCATGGGCCTCACAGGTCAGCAGCAAGGCTTACCTGGTGGCAGCCATGGGGGAAGTGTGTGCCCAGCCACACTGGCACTGGAGGGACACTGGGGACAGGCTGCTGAGGACACCTCCCTCCACCCTTCAGGGCCATGCAAACTGGTTTATAAAAGGAAAGTCTCTCCCCCACAGTCTCTGCAGGGAGCTGAGGAGCTTCTGGGCTCCCATCCAAGTGCTGTTCCACTGAGCTCCCCATGCAGCCCAGCAAGGGCCTCCCCACGCTCTGTGGCTCCCAGGTCAGTCCAGGTGGGACCAGCAGGAGAGCCAGGTGAGCCCCTCACCCCCCCAGCTCTCACCTGGTACAGGAACCTCTGGCTGAACTGCTGCATGGCCCCCTGGAGCTGGTTCCGCTGCGACTGCCACTGCTCGTAGTTCCTGACGTACTCGGCCGTGGGGCGCTGCCACGTGGTGGTCCGCGTGTTGTGGTCCACATAGTAATACCTGCCTCGAGGATCCACACGCTTCTCCCACCTGGAAGTACCCAAGAAGCTGTCACTGTGTGTCCCCAGACAGCTGGGTGGGCTGAGACACCCTCCAACACGAGGGCTCCGTGCCCAGCTCCAGCATAACCACCAGTTCCATGATGGCTGAAGGGGCTCCTTTGGACAAAGATCCACCAAAAGGAAACACAAAGTGCTGGAAACTGCTGAAGCAGCTCCTGCCAGGGCACAGAAAGTCTGACAGGATGCTCAGACACCAGCAGAGCTCCCACCAGGATGCCATGAGCATTCCTCCAAGACAGTTCATCTCCAACCAAGGCAAGACACTGGTTTGAAGCCCTGGCAGGAGGGAAGAAGCCCCACCCCAAAGATTCTCTGCCCACAGGTGATTGTACCGCTGCTCAAGTGTTCCAATGACTTCCAGGGACTGTTCTAAAAAACAATCCTTGAACAGAGATAAAACCACCACAGACTGGAAGCCCTTTTCCCTTCATAACTGCTGAAAAGACCCTTATGTGGCTTCAGACCAGCAAACACTTTGTCACCTCACCCCATTTCTTTTTGGGAAGGAATAAACCTTCCTGCCACCTTGCCCACTATCTGTGTGCTGCAGGTCAGGTCAGTGCCTGAGGTGCCAGCTGCCCCCAGCCCCTTACCCAGGAGGAAGGGGTCTCTCCCACGTCGTGGTCTTGTTGTTGTGGTCTACATAGTAGACTCTCCCATTTGGCAGCTCCCGCTGTTCCCACCTGCAACAAGAACACAATCCTGAGGCAGGTGACCCTGGTGTGGTGGCAGCTGCTGGCCTTGCTAGGTGGATACTGTGGGACAGGGGCTGCAGTACTCTGCCTTCTGAAACAGGCAGAACTTGGAGCAGAAATTCCTCATTTCCCCCAGAAAGGCCGGCGTAAGATTTCACACAGGGTCACTTTTATGCCCTGTGTTTTTGATGTAGTTTTTGTTGGGTTTCTCCTCTTATGTCTGTACAGGGCAGCCCTTGAGTTTGGGCTGGGTGTCTCCCTGGCAGCCCCAGGCTCTCTGCTGACAGCCCCTGCCCAAACACACCGTGTGGCCACAGCGCTCAGGTCACGGTGGCCCCGAGGACAGCCCGTGACAGGGAGCCTGGCTCTGCAGGGCCACACTGGAACCATTCTCTGCTGAATTCATTCATGAATTTACCCTGGCAAAGGTAAAAGCCCTGTGGAGCCCGTGCTTTCCTGTCAGCTTTTATCCTGCAGCAGAGGGAGGTGAGCCAGCAGCTGCTGACAGATAAAGTGTTCTCCTGCCACTCTCCTGCTCCCACAGGCCTCCCTCCCCATTCAATCTCCTGTCTCAATTAATCACCACAAAAAGCTCTAGCAAATTAATATCCCAGCTTGTGTTGTGACAGCAAGGGAGCCAGCCCAGCCCTGCAGAGAGCAGGCAGCCCTGGGGAAGGAGCCGCTCCATCCCGGCTCACCCTCACACCTCTCTGGGGACAATGAAGCCACCAAACAGTGACCTCAGCCAGTCACACTCCTGCTGTGACACAGGTCACCTGCACCCCAGGCTCTTCAGAGGCCAGGTAACACCTGCAGGTGCTGCTACCAGCCAGCAGCACTGCATCCTCCTCCTCCTCCCTGCAACAGCTCTAGGACACCCGTGGGTATCCCTGATGGAGAGTCCATGGCAGGACCTGCTGTGCCCACACACCTTGGAGGGCAAGGGGCTGCCAGGCCTAACACTGCCCACATCCCCAGGCACTGAAAGCACCAGCACAGGTAAAACAAGATTGAAATCTCTAAAGAGAAAATCAGCACAGCTGGGCTGTCCTAAGAGACAAGTGTGTCCACCCCAAAAAAAGCATGGCAGAAGGTCCCTGGGCACCTTCAGGGACAAGGCAGGGCTGTGGAATTGCCTCCAGACTCAATAACAGCTCTGAAAACTTGACAGTCCTTTCTGACAAGAGGCACTCAAGCCCCCACATACCATTCCTGTGGCTGCAGAGACCAGAAATCCCATGATGAGGATTTCTCCAGGTTTCTGGATCCCTCAGATACCCCTTTGGTGCCCTCACGACTGCAAAGAGCCACAGAGGACTGGGGAGAGCTGCTGGTGGTGGCAGGTACTGACTGACGTCCTCAGTCCCTGCCTCACAGCCTGTACAAACACCGATGAGCTCACAGGCTCCTCATCAGCAGCTTCCTGGTGATCTGAGCAGTGACTCTGCTGAGGGCTGAGTGCCCGCCATGGGTGATGAACCGCAGGCCCTGCTGACACACAGCGGCAGCCTGGGAGGTGGGGACACTGGGGGCAACCCAGCCTTGCTCACACCACCCTGCCCACCTCCACCTGGCCATCAACACAGAGGATCCATGGGTTTGGGAGTGCTGGATGGTGGGAGTTCTCCCCATGTTCACCACACTGCAAGCCCGAAGTGCCCGACACGCCGGCCCCCACCAGCTCCCTTCCTGCTGCCCACAGGCTCACAATGGCCATGGATGCAGCGAGCCATGGGCACTGGGAAGTGGCAGAGCTGAGGCAACTCTGCAGTCCAAACAAAACGCCCTCCTTATGTAAGAAACCACAGCCCCGTGGCTCCTGCCAGGCAGCATAATGCACCTCTTTGTGCGGGCGAGACAGCGCCAGGCACACACCCCCTCCCGGCCGGCTGTCCCCACACAGCATCATCCCTGATAGGATCCAGATGCAGGAGCCAGCAGCCTGCACGCCCCCTGCCCCCTTTTGCTATGGATCCACTCAGAAAGCCCAAGTGAGAGCCGGGACCCCGTGCCCAAGGCCCGGGCGCTGCAGCCGCTGCTCCGGCTCCTCAAGGGAACGCTCTGCCTGGAGGACGTGAGGGAGGTGTTGGGCACTGGCAGGGCTGGAGTTACTCAGAACTCCTTCCAGTACCCTCCAGCCCCTAGGACAGACTCCCAGTTGTGTGAGGGATGCCTTTGAGCTGCCACACCTGGTGTAGATGTTGAGGCCCAGAGATCTGAGCAGAACAGATCGCTCCCAATCCCCACATGAACCCAGAGCTCTGACTTGTCTGTCACAGCCCAGAACAAGGAGGGAGCCCAGGGCCACCCTCCAGAGGCTGAAACGAGTGCTCCCCACACTCCCACAGGTGGAAGGAGGCACTTGGAGACTGAGGCAGGGCTTGTGCAGCAAGCAGGAGGGACACAGTGACTGGCATGACTGGCAGCTCTGCAGGGGACGTTGCTCCTGCCAGCGGCAGAGCAGGAGCCATCCCCATCCCTCATTTGGGAGCCACCCCTCACAGGCTCTGCAGTGCTCCCTCACAGCCATCCCAGCAGAGATGGGCCAGCAAGGAGCTATCCTGCATCCCCATCAGCCACTCTGGGCCCCAAACCACCAGGCAAAGTCACTCCGTGGTGTGGTGAGCCCGTCCAAACCCGGCTGCTCTGGATCAGGGCTCAAGAGAGCCCCAGAAGCTCCTTTCCACCACCCCAGGGACACAGGGCGTTGTTGTGCAATCCCAGTTAGCCCAGAACTTGGTTTGGCAGCTCTCAGGGCTTCAACAGACTCAACTGTCTGCTCTCCTTTACCTGTGAAGACCTTTACCTGTGGTCTCCACCTGCCCAAGCAGGTGAGTGCTGCCCAAGCCAGCCCAGCATGGCACAAACACAGCACGTGCCAAAGAGATGCTGCTCTCTTGTCCCTGCAGATCCTGCTGTCAGGAGGGGAGGGACAGACACAGAAGGTGTCCCCAGATATCCAGATTCCAGAAGCTCAGACTGGAGGATGGCTCACTACCCCTTCAACATCCCTCTCCACCCACCTTCCAAAGTCAACAGCTTCATCATCCTCCCTGCTCTGCCACACACAATTCTCTGGTGTGTGAGCTCTGCATGGAGACAGGGGTGGGGAGGACAGGGCCACCCTTCCACCTGGCTGGACCAGGCAAATCCAGCCTGGGGTGTCTCAGAAAGCAGTGCCTGCTGGCTCCCAAGCCTCTGGAATCCCAAATCATGAGGCATCTGCAGCTCCTCCATCCCGGGAAAGAAACAACAGCCTGTTCCCAACCCCAGGTGGGGAAAAGGAGCCCTTCAGTCTACCTGGTAGGAGCAGAAAGGGGCATAAGCTCTGCCTGGAATAAAGGCCTTTTTGAGAGCACTGGACTTTTCCAGCTGCCTGGAAACAGGAAGCGCCAGGCCAGGAGAACAGAACCCCTCACACACCCGGCATAAAGGCACACTGAGCCGTTAACCCTAATTACCTGTGACTGACACGCGAGCAGGCCCTGACCTTCCAGGCATCGCCCCCGCCAAGGGAAAATAAACAGCTCCCTTCATCCCAAACACAGCCCAGTGCACTCCCCCACCAGAACTCAAGGTGTCTGATACAAGGGGAGAACGGCCCAGCTGCAGCACGGAGGGGGCTGAGCCCAGACTCCCCTGCCACCCCAGAGCCAGCCCATCCACGGGCACTGCTCAGCCCTGCCCTGCTCTCCTCCAACTCCCTCTCCACATCCCACAGACCAGGAGGAGGAGTCGGATCCACACCAGGGAGCATGGGCACTGCTGCTGGAGGGTCCTGCCCACCTGCCCCTGTCACTGACCAGTGGCTCTGTGGTGTATCTGGAGCATGTCCGTGCCCTCTTGCTCGGTGGGCGCTTCCTGGAAATCCATGCTCACCCACCCAGGTGTTTTCCTCTCACTGATCCTGGGAGAGCAGAGAGCTCTGCTGCTCCCTGGGCATGGATGCTGAGGGGCTGCTGGGCTCCTGTCCCACCTCCAGGGCTGTGCCCCCCTCCCCGAGCGGCACAGGGACCCCCATGCAGGAATCCCAGGCAGAAGTCAGAGCTTACCCGGGGGGCAGAGCGTCCAGGGCGGGCACGGCTGCCCGGGCCGGGGTGGCACTGGGGCCGGACGTCGCCTCCTCAGCCTCTGCGGGGCCGGCCAGGGCAGGAGCGGCCGGGGCGGCGGAGCCATCGGTGGTGCCGGACCCCACTGGGGCCGGGGGGTTCCCCCCCACTGCCGGCCTGTCCTCTTCGGTGTCCACGGCACCCACGGCGTCCCCGTTCACTGCAGGGGCAGAGGGCAGGGGTCAGCTGGCAGCAGAGCACCAGGGGACAGCCCAGGCATGGCACTCCCAGTGCTCCCAGCCTGGCAGCACCTGGGGCACCCGGATCCCTCTGGAACCACCACCTCCATCCTGACACAAAGGCAGAGGGTGCTTTGCATTTGTGCTCAGTGTCCCTCCTGCCTCTGCCCTGGTGGGAACTCAGGGAATGAGCAGGAGCTCGGACACTGCAGGTGCAGCATCTCCCCAGGGGCAGAATGAAACCCAGGCCCAGCAAGTCAACAGCACTGCAAAGAGCTAAACATTGCTGGATTCCAGTGAACTTTTGAAAAAGGGAAGGGGAAGAGACAGAGCAAAGAAAAATCACAAAGAAAATGGTAAAGAGGAAAATGCAGAGCAAGACAATGAAAGGGAAGTTGTTTGAGGAATATTTATTAGACAGCCAAAACCCCAAGACCTGGCTGAGGAGAGCCTTTGCTACAAGACATCTTGGCTGCAGTGGCAAAGAAAAAACAACCCAGGAACAAGGAACAAAGTATGGGATGCAGACAGAGCTCCATGATTTAGAGCTGAGAAATGGAGAAACACAGAAAAGAAGACCAAATATTTATAAGTATTGTAGGAAAAAATAATATAAATTCCCACAGATGGGAGACCAAAGACCTACAGACACTCAGTAGAAGAGGCAGAGCGTTCAGGACACTCTGCTTGGCAGCTGGAAGGTGGCAGGACAACACCCTCTGGCACCAGAGGGATCCTGGGACACAGCTGAAGGTGCCCCCTGGAAGCACCTGAGGGTGAGGAAGATTTCCAGGTCAGCAGCAACTTCCACCAGAGTCCTGCAGGACCCAGCTGAGGAGGCCTCTGACTGCCCCTCACCTCCAGCAAGCCTGGGAAAGGACAGTTTTGGAAGCTTCAGCCACATCGTGCCGGGCTCCAAAGGGAACCTGCGGAATGACCCCGGTGACTATGCCGTGGTTGGTCTGATCACAGTCCTGGGCAAAGCAGGGAAAAGCTGATCCAAAGTTCACCTGATAAGGAGGGGCTCCAGGGGGAGCACAGCAAGGGCTGAACAACGTGGCTGTGGGGAAAACACACCTGGAAATAATGTCCTTCTATTGAAATTACAGCTGTGGGTGACAAATGTAAACAGGGACGTTCTTGCAATGGTCTGCTGGAGAAACAGGGCAATGTCACCAAAATGTACCGAACTGAGGGGGAAGAGGATGGTTTGTAGAGGCATTCCAGGGTGTCCAACACTAACCCCAGCCACCCAAAACACTCCTCTCCCCATCCTCAAGTCCTTGCTGACAGGACTTGTGGGAGGCACAGAGGGTGTGAGTGGTAAACACCAACAAGGAGGGCACAGTCATAAAGCCACTGGGGAGGCTGTGGCTGGCCCAGTAAAATGTGCTTTAAACAAACCAAAGCCAAGGAGCCAAGTTGTACTTGGGAATGAAATCCCTGTCCCCAGCCTGAGGGAGTGTCCATGGTGAGGAGCCTGGGGAGGGCTGGGCTTTGGCAACACTGAAATTGCTCCAGGTTTTCCCAATGAAATGCAAAAAACTCTACTTTCTTTTGGGTTAAACATTCCCTTCTCTCCTAAGCGAGACACTCTGCTTCTCCTTCCAGATCTTCCACAAAAGTAAATGCAGTGCAGAGGAGTGGGAGATGCTTCATGAAAGCCAGAGAAGGAAAACAGGTCATCTGTGTGTGACTACTCAGGCTCTCAGCAGGCCCCAGTCCTGCTCCAGAAGGGATTTAGATTTAGGGCTTTGTGGACAAACCCAAGAAAAGACAAAAGAACCTTTCCAAATATACCCTCTGATATAAGAATGAACCTCCTTTGAGAGGTGGATTTATGCCTTTTCTGATGCTCGACAGGCAGCTGCTCCTCCCACTTCAGAGCTTCACTTAAGACTGATGAGAAATTCAGCTGAACCCTAAGAAAAGTCCCCTCAGCAGTGACAGGTGTCCTCCTCATTGTGGCACCAGTGATGCTGCTGTCCCAGTACCCCTGAAACACCTGGAGCTGGTAGCTCCAGAGCAGAGCCACAGAAACCACTCCCAACAGGCAGCACCGATGCTACAAGGGAGCTCTGTGGAGCTGCCCAGCTTATCAGCAGGAAAACCAATAAAACCCCATCGATTCCAGGGAGGAAATTCCCAGGCACTACAAGATCCATTATGTCAGCAGAAATTAGTTTTCTCCACAACCAACACCCCGAGCTGTGCCCTGCCCCTCCCCACCCGCTGTGTCACCTGTGCCATTGACGGCTCCGTTGGCCACGCTGCTGGCTGTGCCACTGGCTGTGCTGCTGGCAGTGCCATTAGCCGTGCCATTGGCCGTGCCATTGGCCATGCTGGCATGCTGTGTGCCCTTGGCCTGCTGCCGGTGCCGGCTCCTGGCACTGGGACTCTGCTCCCCAATGCCTGAGCTCCCCCTGGCCCCTCCGGCCACGTGTCGGTGAGTCCTGCGAGGGAGAGGAACGTGGGAGGTGAGAGACATCACATGGAAAACTCACTCCTGCTTCCTCCCAGCACAGACCCTGCTATTCCCCAGGAACAGGAGGGACACAGCCATGAGTCTCACTCAGAGCAGAGCCCAGAGTTTCGTGCTGCTGGCTCAGACCTGCCCACAGTCCTGGCACACACCTGCCAGTGGCAGAGTCCCATGGAGGAGTCACCTGAGTGACAACCCCTTGCTTCTGTTCTCAGGTGGTCACCTCAGATGCCAAGGAACAGCCCTGGGCACTCATGGCCAAACACCAGCTCACAGCCCCGAGCCATCAGAGCTCCTGGCAGCTGCTGCATCCACCCCAGGGCATATCCCACAGCAGCCCCTGCTCCTGCCCCACTCCATCCATCCCTGCAGACCCCAGGGCAGATCCCTCAGCAGCCCCTGCTCCTGCCCCACAGAGGGGACCCTCAGCAGTGCCCCCCACCCGGCTCCAGGCCCTGTACAGAAGCAGGGGAGGAAGGTGCAAGTGTTCAGTGCTGCCCAGACAGCCATGGCCCCAGAAAAGGAGGGAACAAGCAGGAGGGAAAGATGGCAGCTGAAACCACAGGTTGTGACTGGCTCGGGTGCAGCTGCTCCATCTCTCAGGGGTCTCTGTGTCACAGTGAAGCTCACCTGCCACTGTGTCCCCATAGTCAGGACAGCTCAATCTCTGTGGGCAGAGCACCTGCAGCTCCCCCAGCAAACAACTCTCCCTGAGACCACCCTGGGCCCCTGAGGCAACACAAAGGCATTCCCAAAAAACCCGGGTTTCACCTTAAGACCTCATTACTGCCAGCAGGCAGGAGGGGGGATGCTGCCTGTCCAAATCCAGGGGCCTGCAGGGCAGAGGCAGAGCCAGGGCACCTCCACCCACCCAGGCTGGCAGCAATCACAGAGGGTGAGGACTGCAGGGACCAGGACGTCAGTTTGCCCCAGCCAACATCTACCCTTAAAAGGACAAAACCCACAAACTGTGCCCAAGTGTCAGGGCTGGTGCTGGGAGGGGACAGCAGCTTGGCAGTGACAGGGCACAGATCAGTCATGCCACCCTCACCAGCTCCAGCAAGCCCTCGGTTCCTCCCACTTGCTCCAAAGCCACTCTCCTTGGGGAGCAGCTCAAGGCAGGGCTGGGATCAGGAGGAGACATGGGAAAGCAGGAGATGGTTGTTGAAAACAGATCAGATAATGGCAACAGGCAGAACAGGAGCTGCTGTGACCCCTCTGACCAGCCACAGACTCCTGGAGAGGCTCCTCAGACAGGGAACTCACCCTGGAAATCCAGCTACCCCCAGACATGGCTCTGTGCTGGGGTGTGCTTTGCCCACCAGCACCTGGGCACGTGGAAACTCTACAGATGCAGAACAGGCTCCTCTTCCCTCATCAGGTGAAGGTGCCCCCTCACTGTCCCCTCAGCGGGCACGATGGCATCATAGATCTCCTGAAAGTTGTCTGGGACCCCTCCCCAGTCATGCCCTCCCCACAGACACCCTGTGGCAGGGCTAGAGGCAGCACAGCCCCCAAGCCATGGCCAGAGGGCAGCGGGCAGGTGGCACCCACCGGTCCCACTGGGAGCGGCCCACGCGGCACGGGATGGATCTGGTCCCTGCCCTTCCAGCACAGATGAGCTCAGAGCTGCCCAGGCAGTTTTTAGAAACCAAAACAGGATGTTTCCAGGCTGCCAGGCACAGGGTTACCAGCCTGAATTAGCCGGCCCGGCGCCCAGCCCAGCCCTCCCACGAGTGCTCCCATCTGGGCATTGTCTTTTAATAGACACTGGAAACAAACCCAGGCCACGGAGCGCGGTGGGATGGGAATGTGTGCCTAAAATAGGAGCGGGGAGAAAGCCAGGCAGGGCACAGATGGGAACAGAGGGTGGCACGGAGCGGGGCATGTGTGGGGCAGCCCCTGTCCTGGGGCAGGACGAGACCCCCATTGTACCCCATCAATGGGGGACCTCTGGTGGCTGCTCCATCGCCCCTCCTGGACCAGGGTAGATGACGCCAAAGAGGAAAGTGGCATCAGCCAGGTGACATCAACCTTCCAGCTCTCCCATTTCTGCCAAGGCAGAGCCCTCACACAGCAGTGGCCAACACAGACCCTGGCCATGAAACCCAGGAACAGCCAGTTCCTCCAGCAGAGGCGGTAAGAAGGTCCCAGCATGAGGTGCCAGCAGAGGTGGCAGAGCCATGTCTTGGTCTCACCCAGCACATCAGCCCCCAAACTGTGGCTGAAGAGAAGGAAAGCAGAGCACAGAGCTGGGAGCCAGTGCTGGCTGGGGGAGGTCAGGGCAGGACCCCCACTAGGAGGGCCACATGGTCAATGGGGGCTCAGCTCCCAAAACACGGAGATGAGAAATTCCCCCTGTCCCTGCCAAGGGAGGAGGAGGCAGCCACGTCCCCCAGCACCTAAGTGAGAGAATCATGGAATGGTCTGGGTTGAAAGAGACCTCAAAGCCCATCTCATTCCACTCCCTGCCATGGGCAGGGACACCTTCCACCAGCCCAGGTTGCTCCAAGCCCTGTCCAACCTGCCCTTGGACACTTCAGGGACGGGGCAGCCACAGTTGCTCTGGGCACCCTGTGCCAGGGCCTCCACAAGACAAACAGGGGTAGTGGCACCCACAGCCCAAGCCCTCAGCCAGGGACCTCTGGGCTCTGTTTTCTCCCTGCTGTGGAATTTCACACCCGCCACTGAGATTAGCAGCAAATCCCCAGATGACATTTGCTCAGGAGAAGAAAGAGAAGCCCTGACCAAGCAGTTTCCTTCACAGGGACAGTGTAGAAATAGCTGAGGAGCAAAGAATGACCCTTTTCTTCCCGTCCTGCCAGTGAATGAGTTTGCCAGCACCCATCACCAGGCCCAGAAAATAAACACAGCTCTGTGTATAAACACAGCAACCATCACACAGCACTGCTGAGCACAAGGGCCCATCCTGCACCCAGAGCAGGCAGCTGCCTGCACAGAGCACTGCACAGCAGCCTGGGCAGGCAGGGCCAGCACAGCCCTCAGCTCAGGGGAGTGCAGCAGGGACTGAGCACTAGCTCGGATGTTTCCTGTGCCAGGGAGCCGTGGGATTGCAGGGATTGCAGGCACACCTGGCAGGGGTCTGAAGGTGCCCTGCAGAAGTCATGGCCAGACCTCACACACTCAAAGCAGAAACTCCTCACAGCCAATGGAAGAGCAGCAGGGAAGGGGCAGCAAGCAGTGACCAGGCTGAGCCTCCCAAACTAGAACTTTCTTTGCAGGTTTTCTAGCACCTCCTGAGAGCTGTTAAGTGCCTGCCAAGCCCAGCTCTGTCAGGTCACTGAGCACTTCCCACCTCTGAGAAGGATTTAACACCTGGACAGCAGGAATCAACAGGAACAGCCACCACAAAAGGGCACAAACTGTGTTCACAACCTACTCCTGATTTCCCACCCCTCTCTCTCCTTGGGTGGAAAATGAACACGCAGCATGGAAGGACAGGGTCACTTTTTGAGCCAAAAACATCATCTCTGGTGTATGCCCAGGAGATGAAGAAGAAGTAGAAGAGCTCGAGGCATGGGGCTTGTAGCTGAGAGTGCTCCTGAGCCTGGGCCACGCAGAGCCTCCCATGGGCAGGCTGCAGGCACCCTCTCCACAGCCACACTCCTACCCAGAACATCTGCACAGGCTGCTGGGCCACTGCCACACTCTGGAAATATAAACAGGTGTTAAATTCAACTCCATGTTGACAGTGTGACACGTCTCCCAATAACCACAGCTCCAAAAGGAGCAGTGCTGAGCCACTCCAGCCTAGTGAGGAGGCAGGGCAGGGCACCGAGCCAGGCACAGGGTGGCCTGCTGCCCAAGCATCTCATTTCCTCTGGAAGCAGCTGTTACTTCCCTGCAGCTCTGCTTCTCCTCCTCCTGGACCTTCAGAGGCGTCCCCCTGTGACCATTGCCCAGAGGACCATTCTGCTTCCCAGTGCCTGGCCAGGGCTGTGCCTGAGGGAAGGCCTGGGGTGCCCATGATCCAAATTTGAAGGGATCCCACTGTGCTGGTTTGCCTGGTCACAGCCCACCCCACTCCCAGACTGACCATTCCTTTGGCTGCCAGGGGAGCAGCTTTCTGGGCCATCCCAGAGCTGATAGTCCTCCTCAAGACAAACCCTTTAGGAGGGGCTCAGAGCAGCCCCAGCCTGGCTGTGCAGTCACTCCCTGCAGCCCCAGCTCTGCTGTGCCCCAGGACAGACCACCCCTGCCCCACCCCTCCCGTGGGCTGTGTGCTGGGGGCTCACTGGGAGCTCTGGAGTAGGGTGCACTGCACAAGGCTGACCTAGACACAGCCACAGCAACCCCTCAGTGATGGACACACAGCCTGGGCCCCTCACCTGGGTCTGCTGCCAAAGCAGTTGGTGCTGGGAGGTTGGTGCCGGCCCTCCGTGGCCGTGCTGGAGGGGTCCCGTCCGGGCACCTGGGCCCCTGCATGGGCACAGAACAAGAGGGTGAAGAAAAGGACTGAGACATCTACTAGTTCTTCCCTCCTCTCCTCCTTTCCTGCTTCCAGAAAGAATCCCCAAAAGCCCCATCTGTTGCAGGACAGATCCCCAGCACCCAAGAACACCCCACCTTTACTCTGGGTACCCCACTGCTGTGCGAGGGCACAACCTGGCCCCCAGCACCCCCCAGCTCCAAGCACAGCACAGAATTCTGCAGAGCCAGCAGCCCCAGGAGGGCAGCCACATCCAAAATTCCCAGTTTCACAGGTTTTGTCTCCCAGTGAGGAAGAGAAGGAGTCAGGGCAAGTCAAGGCACCAGCCCCTGTCCAGCACAAGCTCTGCTCCCTCCCTGGCAGCGCCGTGGACCAACATCAATCTGTGTCCCTGTGGGGAGCCCTGCTCTGAGCGAGCCAGGAAATGCTGCAACCATTTCCCCAGGCCACAGGAACAGCAAGGGAAGGGCTGACCCACGTGGATGGCTGGGAGGGCCTGGAGAAGGGCTGCTCCTCACAGGCCATCAACCATATCCTGCTCTGCTTCCATGGGAGCCCCTGAGCCGGGCAGAGCAGGGCTGGAGACTCAGCAGGGACAGGAGGCAGGGCTGGAGCCTCAGCAGGGACAGGAGGCAGGGCTGGAGCCTCAGAAGGGACAGGAGGCAGGGCTGGAGCCTCAGCAGGGACAGGAGGCGGGTGCTGGCCCTGGGCCACTCGCCCAGGGCTGTGGGGGGCTGTGGCTGGCTGTGGCTCAGTGCCCTCCTCTCCCTGCTCAGAGCCTCGTGCCCGGAGCCGCCGCGTGCGCTCACCGTCGGTGCCGGCACTGCCTTCGGGAAGGCTTCCCAGAGCAACAGCTGGCCCGTCCAGGAAAATCGTCAGCTCCCCGCCCGACACAATGCTGCCTTTGTTCTCCGTCTGCAGGTCCAGGGTCAGCTGCCTGTTCTCCACTGGGGGAGAGAGGGGACAGGGAGAGACCACCACTCACCACCAGGATCCCACCTGTGACGGAGGGGGCTCCACCAGCCCAGCTTCCTCACCACCCCCCTGGTGTCCCCCCCAGACCTCCCCACCCCAAAAAGGTGCCTGCTCCCCTGGGGCCAGTTGTCCCAGTGAGCACCATCAGCATTGGCCCCACACCCACAGGAACCTTCCAGCACTGTCTGAGGTCACACAGCAGCCCCACCACCCTGTGCCAAGGACAACCCTCCTTCACCAGCCATTGGGGTCCCTCCATCCTTTCACTGGGGCTGCAGCTGCCCCAGGGACCGTGGCTATGACACAGCAAAGCCCCTCTTTGCTCACAGGGGCTGTAGGGCAGACCCTGGTAGGAAACTCGAGGGATTTACCATGATATATAGGGCAACAAGGGTCCTTCATCATGGTGACCACCACAGCCCCATGCATAGAATCCACTGAACAACACCAGCACAGAGGGCTGTCCCCAAACAGGAGCACTCCAAATGCTCTGCTGCAGCATTGGACTGCCCCCACAGAAGGTTCTGGAGTGGGTGGCATGGGCTGGGAGGCTCCTGGAGCTCCACTCCCTCCCTCAGGAGCCAGTTTGGCTTCAGCAGCTTTAGCAAGGCATTGCTGGTGCCTGGGGTGATGGGGACACAGCACAGCCCCCAGCACCCATGGGCAGCTGCTAGGGCTGGTCCCCTGGGTGACAGGGGCACAGCACAGCCCCCAGCACCCACCCCAGCACAGCAATGCCAGGCTGAAACACCCAGCTCCACCATGGAAGGTCAGAAAAATTTGGCTGCACCAGCCTGGGCCAGCAGCCCAGACACTTCCTGACTCATTTGCTCAAATAATATTTTTATTATACACGGATTGCTCATGACACAACAGCACCATTTTTTAGCAACCTGCTTTGTCCTGGTGCGACGCGGGGACAGGGTGTGGTTCCTGCCAGCGGGAGAAGGAGGGTGGGAGACAGCCCCATGGAGTGAGATCCCTGTGGCAGCCCCAGCCTGGGACTCACCACCTCCTCTTCCAAGCAGTCTTTGCCCACAGGCAGCCCAAAGCCCAGCAAACACGGGGCCTGTGGCAGACAGGGCTGTGGGACAGGCTGCGCTTGGGGATCTCGGGGAAGTCTCCGGTTTGTGGTACCAAGGACACAGGTACCCTCTGCACAGCAGGGGCACACACACCCCAGGGTACAGCTGGAGCTCAGCTCTGTCCCTTATCACCCACTCATCATCCAGCAAGGGGTTCTGCTGAGCCTGGTCTCCCCGCTCTGCCCCACAGAGCTGTTCTCCGCTCGCTTCCAAGGCGAACCGACCTCACAGGCGGCTTTAAGAGCCTGAGACAGAAGATGCTTCTGAGCACGGCCAGAAACCAGAACAAACCCAGCCCCTGTTTCCCCCCTGGCTCCTCCAAGCCGTAGGAATCCACATGTTCTCCGGGGTCCCTCCATCCCCCTCCGCGCGCGCTCCGGGGCCGCACAAGCCCTCATTGTGCAGGCGCCCGGCCGAGGCGCAAAGACAAGGTGTCTCCAAGTGGAGGATGTGAACATGAACCTCCCAGCCGGCTTCCTACTCCCCCTCTCCGGCTTTTTTAAAGAAAATAAACACTGGCAGAGCCTTCCCCTCCCTGTCCCCGTCCAGCGTGAGGGACGCACAAAGGGACTTTGCTGCTGCCCCGACGGCAGGTCCCCCGAAGGGCCCGGCACAAAGGCTGCCTCTGTCCCGCCGGCTGCCAGAATGTCAGAGGGATTATTATTATTTTGGGAGGGGGTCGGGGGGTGATTTGGTCCTGAATAAGGTCTCAGTTCAGCTGCTTCCAGTGCCCCGCACGCAGCATCAGAGCTCCCATTTAGTGGAGGTGAGCTGGAATTCCCACCCAGCCCATTAAGCGGATTTACGGTTCCACAAAACCAGGCTGGGAGCAGCCGGCACGGTAACGGCCCTGGGCTGAGCCCCAGCCCCCAGACCCCCGGGGAGCACACGTGTCTGACCCCAGGGAGCTGCCACACGGGACGGGCAGCCCCTCTGGAGCACCCTGTGTGAGATGGTTCCATCTCCAAGCACACATCCAGGAGGAACTCCAGACAGACTGCCAGACGGTGCTTCCCACTCTCTCAGCTCCCCAAACCCTCTTTGCACAGTCCCACTGGATGCAAAGGCCAGCTCCCATTCCAACAGCTCCATGTGATTGTCCAGGTGAAGACTGGTTCAGCCTTTGTGCATTCCAACAGCCAAAAAGGAATGACTCCATGCTGTGGCTGCAAGTCCCTATGGGGAGAACTAGGAGGAAAGCCAGACCTTCTGCAGCCATTCCCAAAACAAGGAAGAACCCAGAGCTTAAGGGAAGGGATAATGTTTACCATCCCGTGAAAGGCTCCCCAGGGCAGCTTTGCCTGTGCTGCTGACCCAGCCTCAGCCACCAGCAGCTCCAAGACAACCGTGTCCCACCCCATTTATCTGCCAGAGATAACCAGTAGAACCTTGGACTTCTGCTTCATTCCTCTGAAAGGTGACCCAGGATGGGCACTGTCCGGCCCCCACAGCGACCTACGGGCTGGGTGACCAGTTCTCTGAGATTACATCCCAGGCACAGCAGCCAGCTCAGGGAGCTGCCAGGGCTCACAGCACAGCACAGCACAGCTCCTCTGGCACCACAGCCCTGACGGGGTGGAGCTGCAGCTTTCCAGAGGCTGGGAATTGCTGCTGGCTTCCTGGAGGCTCCCACCAGGCCATGGCTCCAGCAGCTCTGCCTGGGGCACAGCAGTGGGATCTGTAAAGCCTCAGAAAGTGGTGCCACTCAGCACACAGAGCCCACAATGGGGGCTGGCTGGGGCTGCCCCTCAGGCCTTGCGTGGAGCAGCAGGAGCTCCCAGGAACCAAGAGGTGCCTCTGCAGAGGCAGCACTTGGGGCCAGGGCAGAGGCTGGGCCATGGCAAGCGAGCTGTTTTACAGGAGCCCGGGGAGCAGCTCAGCTCCTGGAAGGCTCTGGCTGGTGTTGGTGACTGAGCCCGTTCTGACCCACCTCTCCAGCTCCCCATCCAATCCCTCTGGAGGCGGGAGAGCTCTGCCTGCCAGCAGAGAGGCCCTGCCAAGGTGCTGGGATGGGCTGTGAGCCCCAAAGCCAGGCCAGCCCTGCCTGGAGCAGCAACTCCTGCAACAGCTCCAGAGGCTCTCCCAGCCTTCTCGAGAGCCCAGGCCTCGTCACTGAGCTCTTTTTCCAAGCTCCAGGGCTCAGAGCAGACACTTTTTCACCTGATGCAAGGCGTGCTTGGCAAGAGGGCTGACAGAAACAGGGGGAGCTCCAGCACCATCCTGGCAGGTGGGAGCCAAGCACGTCACCGTCCTGCCCACAACCAGATCCACTCCTGCCCGCTGAGCACAGTGACAGGAACACAACCCAAAGGCCACAGCTACACTCACACACCAGAAACTCACAGAGAACCTCACCAAAACCTCAACAAACCCAATGAAGACAGAGAGGGGCTGCTGCTGCCTGGCCAGAGCAGCCCTGGGGAAGGCTGACTCCAGCTGACCACTTCCCAGGACAGGGAGACGAGCCAGGCCCCTCCAGCAGCAGAAGGCACACACATTTCACTGCCTCACATGCATTAAGTGTCTGACTCGGGATGGCTTCAAATCCCAGATGCCTTTTGCATGCCCTTGTCTGACACAGCCCCTTCCCCAGGCTGGCAGGCAGAGGGAATGGGCTCCCCTCCTCCAGGGAGGTGAGGAGTCCCTGAGGAAGGGGGTCTCGAGGCTCCCAGCGAAACCCCAGGGGACCCCCAGCATCTCTGACCCACACAGAGCTGCAGCAAAGCTCAAAGGCTGAGCAGTGCCCTGCAGAGAAGACAGGAGAGCAGATGCCAACCCAGACAAGATGGGCAGAAGGGAGCAGACAGCCCAGGCAGTGCCATCTGCACCCAGCACCTTCCCACCAGCAGGGCAGGGAGGGCTCTGCAGCTTTAAGAGTCCTCCCTCCCAGCCCACGGTGTCAAGGAAAAATCTGACACGTTGTTTCTGGTGGATGTTAACGGACAAGCTCCAAGAGCCAGTTGCCGTTTCCATTCATTTTCCACACAGCCCCCCGGGAGCTGGGAATGAAAGGGCTGATTGTGCCCCTGCAGGTAGGGCGGGAGCGGCGGCTCCGGCCCCGGCCCCGGCACACCTCGGCCAGGAGAGCTGCAGGGGAGGCACAGCCCCACAGCCTGGGGCTGTCTGACACCTACACCCCGAGCAACAGAGCAACAGAGCCCAGCCCGGGCCACACAGTCAGGTCCTCACGGCCTTTGTGAGGTGGCACAGCCCCCACGTGTCCCTCAGCATCCTGCACCCAGACCAAGTGCCACCCCGGGCTGGGGCAGCCTGCCCACCACAGGCAGCGTGGCAGGGACACTGCTGCGGTTCCACAGCCTGCAGGGCAGTGCCAGGGGCAGCAGCCCACCCAGCCCCTGGCACTGTGGAGGGTCTGACCCAGCCCCAACTCCCCCCAAGGCTCAGGAGGCCTCTCTCCCTGTCAATACCAGGTCTGTGCCTCACAAGCTTTGCTTGGAAGAGACAGACACAGCCTTTTCCAGCCCCTCGCGGCCACTCACACTGCCCGGCCCTGAATGGCCGCCTTTATGTGGGAGTTGCTGTCACGAGCCCCCCTCTGGCAACCACAGCCGGCAGCAAACAGCGCCGGGGCCGCCTGCCCAGCCGGCTTCAGCCCTGGCTGACGTGGGCACGGCCGGCGCGGCCCAGCTGACGCAGGTACGGCACGGCCGGCACACAATGGCACCTTGTTCCCTCCCTGCAGCAGCCCCTGTGCCCACCCTGCTGCTCTCCAGGGGCAGGGGAGGTGCAGGGTCCCACTGGCAGGGGAGGTGCAGGGCCCCAGGGGCAGGGGAGCTGCAGGGTCCTGGGGGCAGGGGAGGCACAGAGCCCCGGGGGCAGGGGAGGTGCAGGGCCGTGGGCAGGGCAGGCACAGAGCCCCGTGGGCAGGCCCTGGCACCACGGGGCACCGCGGTACGTACACTTGCCACCACTCCTCAGCAGGCTGCCCAGGCTGACGGAGGCGGTGCCCAGCAGCTCGTTCCTCAGGGTATGGCAGATCCACACCTTCAGCTCCAGGTGGCTCTGGGCTGTGACATTCCTGCAGGGACCAGAGAAGGAGTCTGTCACTGTGGCCTCGGGTCTGCTCCATGCTTGGGCAGTGGGCAGTGCCAGGGAGCAGAGGGAGCTGGGCAAGGCCATGGGCAACAGGAGACCCCCCTCCCTTCCTGCTGCCCTCCCAGCCTGGCTGACCCTGACAGGGTCATTGTCCAGGAGGAAAAGCTCTGTGACAGCTGAGTGTCCCCAGTCAGTGGCCCCAGCAGGGCACAGGGGGCCAGCCCTGGCACCAGCCCCACCCCCAGGGGTCGCAGGCACTCACAGGGTGAGGATCTCATTCCACAGCAGCTCAGAGTTGCCCATCTGCTTCCCTGTCTTCTTGGTCTCGCTGGGCAGCCCATCTCCAGCCACCTCCACGTAGCAGTTCATCCGCGCCGGGCGGCTCTGGGCCTTGGGCTTCACGGACACCACTGGCCAGGGACAGCCACAGGACAGTCAGGGGGAGGCCCCAGCCCTGCCCTCGTGCCCTGCCCCATCTCTGCCAGCCTGGGGGGCCAGGGCTCCCTGCAGCGCTGGCAGAGAAGCAGCAGGAACCGCTCCTGCCAAGGGCAGCGATGGCTGCCACCAGCCTGATCACTGCCTGTCCCCAGGGACACCCCTCCCGAGGGCTGCAGGGAGTCCCTGTCCCCACAGACACCTCCCTGCCCAGGGGCACATGGGCACGGTGGGAGGCATGGTGGGGGCACCCTTGGGCCAGCAGTGCCTGGCGGAGGGGCTGAGCTGGGGAGCAGCTCCGAGGGGATGGGGGTCTCAGGGGATGGGGGTCTCAGAGGACAGGGCTCCGAGGGGATGGGGGTTTCAGAGGACAGGACTCTGAGGGGATGGGGGTCTCAGGGTATGAGGGTTAAGGGGATGTGGCTCTGGGTGCCATCTCGTGGCCATGAGAGCACTGGCACAACCCTGGCAGGGCCACGTCCCCATGGGGCAGTCAGTGCAGGCCAGGCCAGGCCAGGCCCTGCTGCCCCCGGGAAGGGCTCCCAGACAGGGGCGCAGGCAGGGCACACACAGCCCCATGCCCAGCCCAGGGGTGCAGGCAGGGCACACACAGCCCCATGCCCAGCCCAGGGGTGCAGGCAGGGCACTCACAGCCCCATGCCCAGCCCAGGGGTGCAGGCAGGGCACTCACAGCCCCATGCCCAGCCCAGGGGTGCAGGCAGGGC
>JAWWLZ010000022.1:20132160-20149350 GCA_035041345.1 Poliocrania exsul | reverse complement strand
GTGGGCACTGCCCAGGCTCCCCAGGGCAGTGGGCACAGCCCCGAGGCTGCCAGAGCTCCAGGAGGGTTTGGACAATGCGACAGGGTGGGATTGTTGGGGTGTCTGTGCAGGGCCAGGGGTTGGACTGGATGATCCTGGTGGGTCCCTCCCAGCTCAGGATATTCTCTGATTCTTGGGGTTTACCTGGAGGGAACCAGCACGAGACAACAGGCCCCACACGGCCCAATCCAAGGGGAGCTTTGCTGGCTTTCAAGGAGTTCCCCCACATGGACTGAGATCAGCTCAGTTGGTTCAAACTTGGTTGCAATAATGCCAAGGTCATGGGTTCAATCCCCTCTGTGGGCCATGGACTGAAGAGTTGGACTTGATGATCCTTGTGGGTCCCTTCCAACTCAGAATAGTCTGGGATTTCTGTGATTCTGTGACTGCTGCAGTGACAGTTCAGATGAAAATAACACTTTACAGACTCCTGCCCCTATGGGGATGAAGAGGAATGGCAGAGGAAGCCTCTTCCCTGATCCAACACAACCAGCTGAGCAACAGGGCCCCTTTGCTGCACAAGGATGCCCAACACTCCCTGTCTGCACCAGCTGCTGGAGAGACTGGGAATGGGAAAGGTCCTGCAGGGACTGAGGGAAGCCAGAGAGGAGCTCAGGAAGCCTGTGCTGCTGCCCCTCCTGAGCCCACCCTCAGACAGGCCTCCACCTGCCTGTCAGCCCTACCCTAACCCACATCTGCAAGCATTAATAAAAAGATATAAAAATACAAAAGTGGCCACAGCTGTTCCAACCCACAGATTTCAGTGACGTTCACAAGCAAAGCCAGTTCTGGGAGCTCGTTCCCAACTGAGAGGTGCTGAGACAGCTACTCATGAGTGACTACAAAAACCTCCTACTAAGGGAAAGGAATAGTATTTCATGTTTATAAAAATGTAAATATAACAGTGTTCTATGCATGTGTCTAATTATTTATATATAATAGATATGACTCCTCTATATACATATATATAATCCTAGAATATACAGGCAGTGCATATTTACATTCCTATACAGATTGGGAGGGAGGAAAAGCCTCTCCTCCTGTGCAACCCCCCAGGCCCCCACTCCACTGGAGAATTTTATAGTTCCTTTCTACAGGAGTTTGCCCCCTGCTGTATTTTCCTGGTGTCCCATTTCCAGCCCTGAGCAGTGGGCACAGACTCCCTGCCCGGGGCATCACAACGGGTGGGACTGGGCTGAGCACAAACACAAAGTGCTCACAGTCTGCCCCAAAAGACTAATTAGGCCCAAATTAAATCAACCCCCCTGCACAAACACAGCATCTCAGTGCTGTTTCCTTTGAGCTTCTAAAGAACAGAGCTGCCCCCAGTTCTCTGGACCACAAAACCCACCAACTCCTTGAAAATCACTTTTGCACTAATGAGAAGTCACCAGTCATCAGAATTTCCTCTTCTCACCTCCCACCTACAGCCCAGGGCATGCCAAGCAATTCCCTCTCCTCATTCCTGCTTCTTTCACTCAGGTCATGTCTGTGCTCCCTGCACTCCTCTCCTGCAACACCCCTGGAAAAGGAACTCAACAGTTTGCCAAGCAGAGGGACGAAAAAACAAGGAATAAAAAGGAATAAAAATCTATTTCAGACACGTTTTCCTTTTAGAAATTGGATCCTGAATCAACATCTCAATAGAAACTTTAAAAAATAAAGTTCCAACTTACCCAAGCGAGGGGAATGTCCACTGACACAGCTGCCCAGACTTGGCACTTCCAGTAAAAACCTGCCCAAGTTATGTTTAACTGCTCAGGCTTTATTTTATCTTAACACTACACAGGAAGCAACCACCCTGTCAGTGATTAGAGGTAACTACAATAAATTATTGGAATTTCAACATCCACCTCAGAACTGCCAGCCTGGAATTGCATCTTGAACTAGATTTGTGTTAAAATACGAGCAAAGCACTTGGCTCACTGAAAGATCAGGCAGTGAGGAGGCAATTAGTAACAACTTGTTAATGAAGCACAAAGCACCAGTAACTCCTTGCCAGAGGAGACGTTCAGCTAAAACTGCACTGAGGGTTGGGGCTGGGATTCTTGTGTCTCTGTGCTCACCCACAGTGTAAAGTGGCCAAGGGAACATGTGCAGACATGGGGCTGTGCCTGGCAGGTTCCTCTCCCCAAATCCTCCCCTGTGCCCACAGAGTGTGCTCTGGGACCCCCCAGAGATCCTGGACTTACAGACTAAAAGCTCAGGATCTTCTTTCTCAGCCACAGGGAGCAGACACGATGCCAACACTCCGTGTGCTCCCAGAGAGCAGAGGGGGAACCAGGGATCAAACACAGCAGATTAAGCTCCACTGACCAATCTCAACTGCTTAAATTACAGAAGTAAATGCTCAGGACTCTGGTAGAACACAGATGTGGCTCCTCTGACATTTGCAGCCTGTCCTTCAGCTCTTTTTTGGCTGATCCAACCCCACCATCCTCTGGAGCAGCTCCGAGCACACACCAACTGCTGAGCGACCTCTTCAGTCACAGACAAATACTTTTTGTAACCAAATCACATGTTCAAGTGTTGTACATTTAAACATTGACCTAAAATGAACAGGTAAGTCGAACACAAGGAAAGGAAGGTGTTTCCAGAAGGGAAAACTGGGATAGCACAGCCCTTGGTTGGTTGGTTTTGTACATTTTTCCCTCTTCTCCTCACAAGTGAGCTGAAACAAACCCACAATTCAAACATACCCTTCCCTGGAGCTGTGGCAGTCCTGGATCAGGTTCTCTTCTGGGCACCCATCCTGTTCCATGGAGAATTGGTCCCTGGTGACTTGGCACTGACCAACATACGGACACACCTTCGGCACAACGACCACGCCGGAGCAGCACAGCGGGAACTGATCCTTCCTGTCACTCCTTCTGTGTGTGACGGCCCCAGGTGACACCCAACAGCTCATCCTGGGACGTGGGGCCTGCAAACACTGCCAGGCCCTTTTCCAGGAACTGGCTATGGACTTCCATGGCCCTCTGGAAGTTGTTTCAGTCCATAATTCTCAGCCTGAGCCCCACAGAGCACTTGGGGCGCTGCTGCTTCTGTGCCATGAACCATCACGAGATGTTTTTAATGTTTTGTCTTAGCAGGGGAAGGAAAAAAAAACCCACAGAAAGAAAAAGGCTGGTTGGGGTTAAAGCAGCTCTGGACATGATGCAGCAAGGGAAATTTGTTTTGTCATGATTAAAATTTTCAACGTCTGAGCATAATTATAAATTAAGAGTTAAAACACAGAGGCGCTAATAATAAAATATTAAATAGGCAATGAGAGTGGAGAAAAGCTGAATGGCTCATTCTGAGGGAAACCCTGATGCTCTGTATCTTATATAACCATAAATGCCTCTGGGTTTCCTCCCCAGACTGTGAGTGAGGGACACACCGAACACAGAGCGAAGCTTCTCATGGCCAGCTGGACCAACTGCCTGGTGGAATGGCGAGAGATGAACACGTTATTTATGTTGCAAAAAGTACTTAAATACTCAATAAAGACATAACAAACCCCACCCCACCCCACTGTTATCAGACGCCACGTTGTGGTAGAACATCAGACAAACTCACAAATTTACCACAAAAATGTGTGGCAAAAAGAATATTTTATATATATGTATATATATAAATTTTTTATATTTATGCCAATGTACTCACTCAGTACAAATAGCAAAATAGTTATACCATTTCCTAAATACAAAATATAGCTTTCCAAAAAAATGAAACACACATTAGATATAAACCATCCAAAACTTGAACGATTGAAAACTGTATTCAAAATTAAATGACCCAGAGCAGGTCTCTTTCTGAAAAGTTCCCTTCATATCGGCAAGAAGCCTTACTACTGAAAACGTAATTCAATGCCTCTCAATGAGAGAGAGAGAGAAAGAGAGAGACAGAAAGAGCGAGTGAACGTCGGGACAGAGCCACAAACGGGGGGATCCAGGGAAACCAACAGAAACTCTACACGGCTCAACTACGCACACGAGTTAAGGGGAAACACACAGCAAACAGACTGGAGGAACTTAAAAAAACCATTTACAGACTGTTCTTTTGTTATTTGGAATAACAAACGGGAGGATGACGTGATGCCAAGTACAGCGCGCGAGGCGTGACGGCCGCGCGGGGAGCGGAGGAGAACGCGGAGCTGAGCGAGGCTGAGCGTGTGGGGAGCACACACTGCCCGGGGCTGAGGCACCCAGAACACTCACACGCCTCACAAACACCTGCACGGGCTGGAGTGGGTTGTTTGTACATTCGGTAACATCAGTCAGTGACTTGTTTCTGAATTGAACACGACAATCTAGAGACCAGACTTGGGGCTTGGTGGTAGAAAAAGGAAAAAAATCACTTCAGAACCGCAATGAGCTCCACCTGCTACAAAGATGCAACAGCTCAGGATGAAGTGATGTTTTAAGAAGGCTTAAAAATGATGCAATTTGCCCCCTACTTGGAGTAAAGCCAAGCTGAAGATTTCCATTGATCACAGCAGGACAATGGTGGGTTAAGGGGGATTCCTGCATTTAGAAGGTGGTGAAGGAATTGCTTCCTCCCTCCTTACTCCACGATTATTTGTCAAAGCTTCTACTGACTAAGCAATTTACTGCCAAGGACTCCTAAAAGCTGCTTCTGAGCTTTAAAGCCAGTAGCATATTTATGTCTTTTGTCTTAAAAACACAATATAAAACTGAGGGAGAGAAGGGAAACCATGGAAAGAATGAAAGGGAGAAGGCTGGTTTGGGAACAACTAATGAGACTTTACAGAGCTCTAACCCATCAGTCAGAGTGAGAGACATGGAGGAGTCCCTTCCTCAGCCAGAATGTTCTTTTCAAGCTGAAGGTGTTTTAGAGGAGAAGACTGAAGAGCAACTGGAAGTTCTCCTTCAGTTCTTCATTTTGCAGAGCCACCAAACCGTTGCTCTATGTACAGCTCCACGTAAGAGATGTGGAAAATTGTTAATGCCACTCTCAGATGGGAACTGCCCACCTCTGGCTATCTACAGCAGCAATTCTCTGCTTGGCAATGCCAATATTTTCAATTAGTAAGTCGTGGATTTGGCTCTCCCACTCCATGTGAACCGTGAGATCCCTTCACTGACTGACAGCTGAGTCCCAGCTCGTGGCAGAGGGAACTGCTGTTCCTGCTTCACGAGCTTTCCTAGGCAGAAGAGGGGATGTGAAAAGGGAAAAGGAGGGGAAAAGTAAACATGGTAACATGGATTACCTTCTAACAACAATAATAACTGACCAGATATGCTTTAAATTCCAAGAGCCCCCACTGTAATGAGGTTTAGGAACCTGGTAACAGCCCAATCCCACGCCCCAGTAACACAAAGCATAACTCCTCAGCATTATTGGCACTACAGAGCCCAAATTCCAGGGCTGTGGCCCCAGGTCTGCCACTGGCCACGTGTGTGCTCTTAGAGAGGGGCACTTTCCCACAGGAGCAATTGGTTCCACGCAGCCTAATCCAGGGTTGGAAGGTCTCAGAGGATCTGGGTAATCGTTGCTTTTTTTCTTCACAGAGTTTCTGCAGGGGGAAACAAGCAGAGAAGTCATGCATAACTGACCACAGTCACCCCCTACTGCCTTCATCTTCACAGTGCTCCTCACGAGCAGCAGCAAGGGGTGTGAGTGGCAAGAAAAGGCTTTGTGGAGACCTCAGAGCCCCTTCCAGAACCCAAAGGAGGCCTCCAAATGAGCTGGAAAGGGACTTTGAACAAGGGCCTGGAGTGACAGGACAATGGGGAATGGCCATAAGATGCAGAACACAGGGTTAGGTTAGATATTAGGAAGAAATCCTTCCCTGGGAGGGTGGGGAGCCCTGGCACAGGGTGCCCAGAGAAGCTGTGGCTGCCCCAGCCCTGGGAGTGTCCCAGGGCAGGTTGGACAGGGCTTAGGGCAACCTGGGATAGTGGAAGCTGTCCCTGCCCATGGCAGGGGTGGGACTGCATGAGCTTTAAGGTCCCTTCCAATTCAGACCATTCCATGATCAAACAAACCCCTTTAATTTAAGAAATGACATGTATTGCTTCAGTGAAACTCATGGGTGATTCAGGATGGCAGCACAGTCAGCCAGAGCCAAGTTAAACACCACAAGCTACACCAGATTCCAGAGTCCTCCTGGTTCTTGGTGCTCACTTGCAGTCAAAGCCTCTTTCCCCACTCTGAAAAAGGCACCTTCCAAAAGCAGGATGTGTCCCAGTAACAGCTGATGGTGGCAGCTCATTTCTGGCACAGCCTCAGCCTGTGTGTGGCACACCCAGGACCTGCCACACTCCACCAAAACTTGTTTTCACATTACATTATTATAACCCAGGGGGCAAGTTCAGAACAGTTCAGACTTGAGGTGTTAATTACTCAGTAATTTGGAAGTTTTTACCTGCAGTCATATCTCATAAGGCTTTGATGTGCCAAGCTGTCAGTGACCCACTCTCCAAAATACCAGGCTGTGACAGCAGGTGACAAAACACACAAAAAGTGAACAGGCCACTCTCAACCAACTGTTTCACACAAATTCTGGCCTCTGACTCAGTTTAATAACTTCATTCTGATAGCACAGTCTTAACTCAGCATCACTGGTGCTTGAGCTGGGCTCTTAAAGCACAGCCTACACTCCAGGGTAAAAGTGCACTGTGCAAAGCACACGTGTGGCAGGACAGGGCCCAGACCCCCAACCCCAGCACTCACCTGCCAGGCTAGAAGGAGCCAGCCATGTTGTTGCCCTGGTTCTGCAAGGACACGAGCAGGTCATCGATTTTCTCCATGTTCTGGCTGGGTGCCATGGGCGGGGGCAGCGGCGCCGGCTCAGAGATCTGCTGGGACAGGAGGGCGGGCACGGCCGCCTGTGCCTCGCCCTGCGGCTGCCCCGGCTGCCCCATGGCCATCAGCTCCTCTGGCAGCGTGGCTGGCCCCGAGGGGAGCAGCTGGCCACAGTCTGGGGGCAGCAAGGGAACAAGGGGCACGTCAGGGAGGCTGAGCCCAGCAGCTCACCCAGCAAAGCACACCCTCGGCAGAGCTGCTACAGCCTGTCGTGACCCCCACCTGCACCTCTGGGGCTCCACAGGTAGCACAGACCTCTACAAAGAAAGGATCTGCATCCCACAGAACTTGTCATGGAAGCTACAGCCAGAGAGGGGAAAGGGGAAACTGCAGGTTTATACAGCTAAATACACTGTGAGAGAACTTTTCTGGACTACACAGCTTCCAAAATCCTTGTTTCCTTCAACAACACATGGACAAAGCTAACAGGTATTTTGTGAAAACCAAACCCAGCAGGAGAAAAGCTCTCTTAAAAGAGCACAGTCACTTTTAGATTAGGTATTAGGGAGAAATCCTTCCCTGGGAGGGTGGGCAGGCCCTGGCACAGGTTGCCCAGAGCAGCTGTGGCTGCCCCATCCCTGGGAGTGTCCAAGGACAGGTTGGATGGGGCTTGGAGCAACCTGGGCTGGTGGGAGGTGTCCCTGCCCAGGGCAGAGGGTGAAACAAGATGATTTTCAATGCCCACTACCACCCAACCTATCTATGGCTCTATGAGAATCTCCTCCCAGTCGCAAGCTCACACGGGGCACTTGTCACTTACTGTTTTGGATGCCAAACAGGAAAATTCCTGATGTCTGCTGGGATGAGGCAGGGGAGTTCTGCAGCTGGTTGATGGCACTCCCTGCTGTGTTGTGGAACAAAGGAGCCTGCTGCTGGGGAGGAGAGGCAGTTCCTGGCAGTCCTGCCATGCTGTTCTGGGAGGAGTACATGGGGGACTGCTGCAGCTCTGGCTGGCTCATGCTGTTCTGCAGCGCAGACATGGAAGCTGAGGAGATGAACAGAGTGACCTGTTGCTCTTGAGAACTTGGGGACCCTTGGACCAGCTGAATCTGGGGTGAGTTATGGAAGATGGTTGGCTGCTGTGCTTCGGCCTGGTTGGAGCCAGGGTTTTGGAGAGAAGACACCGTGGTCTGACTCTGGAATTGCATGGGCTGCTGCTCCTGGTTCATCGACGCCATGTTCGTCTGCGGGTGGAAAATGGACTGGCCTTGTTGCTCCTGATTGGTCACTGGGTTTTGACTGGGATTGAAAATCATGTTCTGCTTTTGAGAGGTCATGGTACTCATTGCATTTTGGTTGCTGAACATCATGTTCTGCTGCTGCTGCTGCTGCTGTTCTTGAGCTGGAGGACTGCTCTGGATAGCAACGATCGAATGCTGAGGCTGGAAGATGGGTCCTTGTTGGTTCTGAGGGATGGAGCTGGACTGGATGGAGCCCAACGACACTTGAGACTGAAACAAACCCTGCTGAGCAGGCTGGGTCTGGGGCTGCTCCTGGGGAAGCATGGAGCTCTGGATATGAGATATCTGGGTCTGCTGCTGGAAAGAAGTCTGCTGTTCAGTGTTTGTTGCTGTCTGAAGAGAAGAAATGGAATTTGGGCTTGTAAAGAATGACATCTGTTCTTCCTGAGTGGCAGGGTTGCTCATGGAACTCTGGGAGAGGAACATGTTGGCTGACTGCTGGTCTTGGGGAACTGAGGAGCTCTGCAAGACACCCATGGCATTCTGAGAGTGGAACATCGGGGGCTGCAGTTGGTCAGAGGAGTTAGTGTTGGTCTGGTTGTGGACAATGGAATTGGAGCTATGAAAAAGAGAGCCTTGCGTTTCCTGGGATATATTCTGAGTATCACCAATGGGATTCTGAGAGTGGAAAAGCTGAGCCTGTGAGTGTGGAGACTGCTGCATGAAGCTTCCAGACTGGATGGACATCATTTCCCCGCCTTGCTGGAACAGGCTCCCCCCTTGCTGCTGAGTCCCACTCGCCTGGACACTCATCATGGTTTTGGTAGATGAGAAGAGATTCACCTGGGACTGACCTTCCCCACTGTGCTGCATCTGAACCATGGTCTGAAACACAGAGCTCTGCATCTGCTTACTCTGCCCCGCCGCCTCCTCTCCGTCTGCAGCAGAGGACGCCTGGAACATGGCAGGGGCACTGCTGGAGACCTGCTGCTGAGCAGGGGCGGCCGCCTCGCTCCCCGACACGCCGGGGGACGAGGAGAACAGCTCACACTGCATCTGCATGTCCTCGTTAGCCGATAACCCACTCATCATGTGCGAAGCCTGCTGGTACACCGGGGACTGCTGCAGGGCCCCGTTCCCCGAGGCGCTGGAGGAGAACAGGTCCGACTGCAGAGGGGCGGCCGGCGGGCACATGTTCTGCTGGATGCCCATCACCATCGCCGCCGACGTCTCCATCGCCGTCTGCTGCTGCTGCTGCTGCTGCTGGGCCGCGGGCAGGGCGCTCTCAGCCTGAGGGTGGACGTTCTCGGCTCGCCCAGGCAGAAGGTTCTCCGCTCTGGAGTGCACAGCTGTGTCCGAGGAGGAAAACATCCCAGGGTTTACACTGTTCTGGATCTGGCTGACCTGCTGAAAGATGTCTGCGTTCAGCTGGTCTTGGACATCCTCGCTGCTGTCCGAACCAGAGAACAGAACGGAAGATAACTGCTGCTGGGCCTCCAAAACCTGCTGCACCAAGTCGACGTTCCTGTTGCTGCCGGTGGCAGTGTTGGTCGGAAAATTGCCAGCCTGGAGCTGCTGTATCGTGTTCTGTAACTGGCTCACCCCGCTGGCCGACGAGAAGATACTCGAGGAGATCTGCTGCTGCAAGGCCTGTGCTGGCTCTGAGAGCGTGGGCTGCTGCTGCTGGGATGCCTCAGTCAACTGGGACAGAGTCACTACTGTGCCATCCGACTGCAGCACCTCCCTGGCCTGGGAATCCCTGGGCTGGAACTGGGCCGCCTGCTGCAGCAGCGCCTCGCTGTTCTGCAGCTGGCCCGGAGTGGACACTGCTGAGAAGCTGCCGGGCTGGGAAATGTCCTGGGTCTGGATCGTGGTCAGGGGCTCTGGGTTGTACACCTTGGGCTGGATTTGCTGCTGGTTTTCACTTTCAGAAGGTAAATGGGAAGCAGAAGTTGATATGCCGGACATGCTGTTTTCCAATGTTTGTTGAGTTGGTCCAACCACATTTGAAGCCTGAAAAGAGCAAGACATTGGGCAATTTATAAATTTACTTGGGTGATGCTGATACAATTTCCCCCAACCCCTGATGCCCAGGAAAGATCAGAAGGACATGTGACAGCTGTGTATCTCTCCAGGCATACCCAAACCAGCAAATAAATGATTACCAGTGAAAATGCTACTTTGAGGATGGAGTCAAGGCACAACTTAAAGAATGCAATGCTATGAACTGATTAAAGAATATTCTTACAGTAATTTCCTAGTTCTGTGTCACAGGACAAAAACCATCATCATAGAATCACTAACCAATCAATGTCTGGGTGGAGGAGCCAGGTGAGTTACCTGAGGAAACTCTTTGTTGTTTTACTCGTGCTCTGGATCGTGTTTCGCCCAGACTGATCCTGGATGTGGCATTTTCCCTGTCCCCTTCCCTTCTCCACTATCAAAGCATGGACCAAGGGGGAGGTGTAACTCAGACCCTCAAAGCTGCTGTTCTCAGCCCCCACCAAACTCACCTGGAACGTGGGGGGAGAGAGTTTGTCTGCACTTACTTCCATTGGAGCCACATCTTCGTTCTTGATCATACTGCTTGGCATGAGTGGAGTTATCAAGGCACTAGGAAGAATGTTCACCTTCTCCAGGTTACAGCCCGTGGCCTTCACTGCTGCAGGCACAAATAAAAGAGAAGGGGGCAAGGGAAGGTCACCACCCACCCTGCACAGAGCTCTGTTCCCATCTCAGCCCCGCCCCAAGAGCTCTCTCATCCTCAGGCAAGAAGCTGACATGCACAAAGATCATCCTTGAATACTTCAAATAATCCTGGAAAACCTTCAAGGTGATTTTTAAGACTAACAGCAATGCCACAGTTTCAGTTTTCTTCCATTTGATGCCTTTCTAGACCAGAGCAGCCACCCACCAAATGCCACAACTACAAACAGAAAAGGTTCAGACATCTCTCCTCAAATTACCAGATTTTAAATTTCACTTTAATTTCACAACTCCTCTATTTCATTTTGAAAAACATCTGTTCTCAGGCAACAGTGCTCAAAGCATTCAGACCACAATTTGACTCTGTCAAAGGACTAATCAAGTAAAAACTTGGTAAGTCTGCACCTCAGCTCTGCAGCAAGTTGTTATTTGCCTTTGCAGTGCCTATTTTTTCCATTTTTTTTAAGTAGAAAAGTGGCTTCTTAAAATGCAATAGAACACTTTAGTTTTCATCTCACAGAATCATTGCATGGTTTGGGTTGGAAGGGACCTCAAAGGTGTCCAGTTCCACCCCTGCCATGGGAAGGGACACCTTCCACCAGACCAGAATGCTCCAAGCCCTGTCCAATCTGAACAATTCCAATAATTCTTCCCAATCTACATTAAAAAAAAAAATTACATAATCTATCCCAGATCTTTGCTGCAAAGAAATTCACCTTCCTGGTTTCAAATACTGCTGAAATGGAGCTTAAACCAAACCAACAGGAAAGCCTGTAAGAACCATCATTCCAGAAGTCCTTCTAAGTAAATTAAGGAATTAATCCTCAATGTAAAGCAAGAGATCTCCATGTTTTAACCCAATTTAAACCCTGCAATAACACAGCAGGAAAATCTCTGCACGTGTCTGTGGAGTGGGGAAGGACGGAGCAGGACAAAGTATGTAAAGCACAGGAAACTGTCTGACCTCTGGTTCATGACCAGCCTGGAGCAGCACAGGCACAGCACTGAACTATCACCACAGAGCTGGCAGCAGAAACCCACAGGAGAGGGTAAATTCAGATTTATTGCATAAATCAGAGGAGGGTATGAAGGAACAGAAATAGCAGGCTGAGTTCTGAGGAGCAGCAGCTGCTCTGGAGCAGTTGGGATCTTCCCTCCACACTAAATTAGATGGATGTCAGGCTTACCCTGTACACTCCTTATTATTTTCCTCATCTTCTCAATCTGGCTACCAGAATTCTTACCATTCCTCTCAGCAGCTTGTTTCATTGCCCTACATATTTTTGCATATTTCTCCTCCAATTATTCTCTGCAGGTTTAAACTCATCATATCTTGTATTATCCTCCCTAACAAGTTGTAAAGTCAACTTGTATATCCATCCCTGCCAAGACCAAGCTCTGAACTTCAAACACGAGCTGTGGGTCTCACCTGCAGCCAGGGATTCCTATCACACCTGGGATCACCCTGCTCACCTTCCACCTGCTTTCCAGAGCAGGCTGTGGAAATTTCCAGTCATCTCTGGGCACCACCAGAGTCTTGACAGGCAACTAAGAGACATTTCCTCCTCTATTCCAGTATTAGAAGGATCAAGTCACACCTTAAAACAGTAGGTAAACCTAAAACCTGTTCCCTTGGAAGGAAACTACAAACTTTGCAGGGACAGAATGGTCAGGAAAAAGTCCTCACTGAAGGATGTTGTAACTCCCAGAATTAACAGTTTTAACTAGACCCACTGAAAGCAGTGCTACAAACCCTACAAAAATACAGCTTCTAAAAAACACCAAGTGCCACATTTGTGTTTTAGTGCTCAGTCCTTCCCCACCACTACCTCTAGCTGTGGGTTTGCTTGAATTAATACTACACAGTTTCTAAATCCTTTGTATTAACTGCCATCTCAAGCTTGCTTTTTTTTTCTTCACTTGCAAACATTAAATAAAAACTAGACTGCTGCAGGGCCTGAGGCATGAAAAAATATTTAACATTATTTTTTGCAATGTTTTTGTTCTACATTCACTCATATTAAAATATACTTAAAGGAAAACTGTTATAAAGTAAAATATACAGAATCAGAAAACAAACCTGCCTATAAGAACAGGGCCAGATTTTATAAGCACAAACTTACCACAGGATGTCTGATTCACTGCTCCAAATTTGGGTAAGAATTTAGAGTTAAATTATTAACAACACTGATAAGAATCAATTTAGTACCTTTTATAGCCTCTTCAAAAGAACAATGTTGGGCTGGGCTGGAGATTTCCTTCTTCACATTAACATTCAGAGTCCCAGCTGCTGAGACAAAACACATTGAGAACTTCCTATGTTAAATCAGCAAACAAGCCAAAACCAAACAAAGCAAACCAAAACAGTTGCTTATAGTTTGAAAATATTCAGGTTCTTTGAAACGCACAAACCTCTGCCCTGTGCATTGTGATATAGATAAATAAATAAACAATATGTGAGGTGGGCAAACTGCAGCTTTCCTCAGGATGAAGCTGGGTGGGATTTCTTGGTTTATTTGCTGCACTGTATGGAATGTGTCTGTCTTCTTTCCTGTTCAGCTTCATTTTGATCCTTAAACTAGAAATGGATGCTGCTTTATTAGAAGAACAGCTGCCTCCACACAGCTGGAATTTGAGATACTTACCACATAAATGAGGAAGTAAAGCCTTTAGAATTCACTGTTAACAGAGCAAACCTCCCCCAAGAGGAGGGTGTAAAGACCCACATCACTTAACACTGCTGTGGTAGGGCTGAAACCCTGAGATGAGAAGTGAGCAGGGCAGAAAAGCCATCCCTGGGCAGGCTGAGGTCACACACCTGGGTCTGGAGTGTAGGTAAAGGGCTGCACGTCGTGGGATCTCCCAGCGTTGGTCACCACGTAGATTCCCACAGAAACTGCTGAGGTTATTTGCTGGTCATGATATGGTGGCACCTTCACAATAAGGTGATTCTGCAAGGCAAAAATCATTGAGTAAAAATCAAATTTTATTATTACTAACCTCAGTTATAATTACATCCATCAAAAGAGAGAAATAGACTGATAAAACCTCCACAAAACCCAAAGGCCTTGGGGAAATGCAGAGGTGGGGTCCTGTCAGTGCAGGTGGGAGCAGGATGGCACTTGTTTGACATCATCTGCATCTCCTAACTCTCCAATTTCAGCCCAACAGTCCAGAAGACTGTTGTCTTCAGTTGTGCCAGAAAGAACAAATAAATATTGTGTAAAACATTTCAGAGTGGAACAGAAATTCAGCCTGGTGCACACACATCCATTTCCACTCAGCAGGAATTGAATGTGTCCTCAGGAAAAATGCTGGGAAAGCTCAACCAGGCATTTTAATTCCATTGTGTGTAAGGGCAAAGACCTGCCCACCAAACTGTGGGACCCAACTTCCCAACTAAAAAGGGAACAATTAAACCTGTCCAAACCCCAAATTATATTCTGCCAGACTCACTGTAGGACTTATGGGAAGAAAAAGAATATTATTTCTAGAAATGCACAGGAAGAAGGAAAGGCTTGGCTGATTTTTCTCTGGAAACAGTCAGAGTATTTTTTAGTTAAAAATATAATAATAATAATTAACAGTAGTAGTAACAGAAATAAGAATAGCAATAATAGTAGTAATAATAACAATAGGAAAGTACCTGATGAAATAATTCCATGTCTATTTCAGCTTCTGCCTTCCAAGAATTCTCATCTAAATGAAAATTAAAAGCACAATTTACTGCACATCCCATAGAACAATTTACTCAATTTACTTTCGTGCCTTTGGTTCTGCTCCTCAGTTTGCTCTCCAGGACTGAGCTTAACCAAGCCAAGGAACCCCAACCCAGGCTCTGCTCAGCCCCCCAAGCCAGCACTGCTCCCACACTAACCAGAAACATTCTCCTGGAAAATCACTTTTGTTCCCTTTAGGAAGTTCTTGCCAATCAGAAAAACCTCCTCTTCACCCTTCACTGAACAGCTGTGGAGACTTTTCTTCAGGATCTCTGGAACTCCTGCTGGCTGAGCTGCAAGGGAAAAAACAGAGTTTGAGATCCAAGAAGAAAACTGACACAGCAATCCACTTTTACTTACAGGGTTATGAAAGAAAGGACAAAATAACTCCTGTCCTCCCTCCTTCACTACATCACCCACAACAAACTCTTCAAAAGACAACCATGTCTATTATTTCCTCACTAAATATAATTACCTCACAAAAATCATGCTTAGGTCAATGATCCACTAATAATATTTTCCTTTCTCTCCTGCATTTGTTAAATCTTCTGGATGAAACTTTCAGTGTTGGAGCCAAAGCTCAACAAGAGCAGAGACTGTAACTCCCTGGCACAGTCAGAGACCAACCAAGGCCTCAGCCACACCTGAAGCCTCTCTGCAAGTTCAGCCTTAAGGTCATAAAAACTTTGGGGGTTTTGAGGCTTATTTTGTTCTGCTCTGCAAAAGGGCAGAAGTTGTAACTCCCCTGTTACCTGGGGGGTTTGACACATTTCTTTTTTCACATGGTATCAGTTTTCTGGCTGGTGCAAGAACCCAGGGCTTGGAGCAACCTGGTCGAGCAGGAGGTGTCTCTGCTGGAACTGGATGGGCTTTGAGGTCCCTTCCAAACTCTTGCAAGAATAAATCCCCTGTATTTGGGGATTTTAGCAATTTATATCCAACATATGAGCAAGAGGCTGAGGTTTACAGGCACCCATCCCTGGACACTTCTGTGCCAGCCATGCAGGTGATGAAATCATCTACGTAACACTTATCACAAACTGTCCTTGCTGCAAACCATTCCTATTCTTCTGAAAGCCTAAATCATGTAAGACCACGTTGTGTTCAATGCAAAGGAGCACTGCAAGCAATTTGCACAGCCCTGTGTGTTAAAATAACCTGCTTTGACACACTTAGCACAAAATGATGGCAGTTCCCACCCAAGGCTGCCCAGCCACCCCTCCCACCCCGACACTCCCCGGGGCACACGCCCCACTCGTGCCCTGCTCCTGCATGGCCCACTCTGAGTGTTTAATGACAGTGTTCTCTGGGCTCACTACACAGCCCAACATACATCCTGTACCACTCCAAGTTATTTCATGACCTTTCAGAAAGGATTTCTCTACAACTCTCGCAGAGGGTTCCCAGGCAACCGTTACGCAACGACTGAATATGCTCAAGGCACATGAAAAGAGTAACTGGATTTAGGTTTGCTAACAAGTTAACAAAGCCTATTTAAAACACAGCCCTTAAATAAAGAGCCTGCAGCTACTTAATGCCTCTTCTGTGGTTTCAGGAACATTATTAGTTATAAAAGACACCGTAAACAGGCTGTGATGAGGGAAAATGCAAACCTTGCTGAGAGGGTACAGCACCCACCTGTAGTGAGGTGTAGGTAGCACAAACCTGGTGTAATGTGCTTGATTTAAATGAACCAATAACTTCACTAACAACATAATTTATGCCATTTTGATCAGCCAGAACAGATGTGCCAGCACTGCTGGGTTGGCCAAGGTCTGCTCAAGTCACTGTAACTTCAGCATGAGCTCTGACAAAGCACAGAATCCTGGAAAGAGCCCCAGGAATGCCCCTCTCCACCCTCACACCATGATCAGCCTTACCCACACATTCCCCAAAGACACAAGTCTGACTATTTTGTTCCTTTCTTTTAGACTTCCAGCATATAAAATTCCTGGGCAATCCCTTAGCAACTCACACAATTAAGGAGATTTTCTTAGCAAGTGACCAAACCTCAGCTTGCCAAAACTTAAACCAATTTATTCCTTACTGCATTAAATACAGCTTTTTTTTAGCTAAATAGCCTATTTCAAAATCAGTCTCTAAATGGTTCACCTCAGACTCTCAGCTTCTGCTCACAATAGTAAAGTTTGGACTGTTTTAAGAAAATGGTGGGGCGATGAAATGAGAAGAAATGAGCTTTAAGGTCCCTTCCCACCCAAACCATTCCATGGTTCTGTGATTCCCTTTTCCCCACTGGTCAGTGGAACCTCCCCAGCCAAGGCAGCCATCTGTGCTTGTGCTAAACAGAGCATTTTAATAAAGAGCTAAAAAAAGTTTTGTTCTTGCACTGAACCAGAACAGATTCAGCCTCTGGCCCATCCAACCACAGCTCAGAGAGCCAGGCCTGAGGAATTACTGCAAGTCCTTTCCAGTACTGAGAGCTGATGGATGAGTGTGACAATACAGAGATTAAAAACAGTATCAAAAAGTCAATATTCAAAGCAATCATAACAAAACTTGAGGAATTTTAAGAGGCAGAGATTCATTTCATTGAAGAGCATAAACGTATAACTATTTTTAAATAGTGGTCAATAATTTTAACTAATATTAAAATCAATCTATGTGATCTCAGCTACAGCAATTCTGAAATAATGACACAGAATCATAGAATGGATTGGGTTGGAAAAGACCTCTGAGATCATCAAGTCCAACCCTTGGGCCAACTCCAGTCC
>JAWWLZ010000022.1:20114918-20132111 GCA_035041345.1 Poliocrania exsul | reverse complement strand
CAGAGCACTCAGTGCCACAGCCAGTCCTGCCTTGGGCACCTCCAGGGCTGGGCACTCCAACCCTCCCTGGGCAGCCCTTTCCAGTGCCTGCCCACGGTTTCCCTGAGGCACTGGCAGCCAGCCCAGGCTGCCAGGGCAGTGCTGGTGGGACACTCACTGCACAGGATGGGGGACGAAGGCGTCTGCAGGGTCAGGGTGGAGCCGTCCTTGCGTGTGATGTTGACGCGGAAGACCAGCCGGGCGCGCGTGCTCTTCTTCTTGGACCCAGCGATCCCTATCCTGGCCTCCACATCAGCATTCCTCAGCTTCAGGATTCCCACACAGTCAACCCTAACAACACACAAGAGCACAGAGTTTAACAGCTGAGTAAGTTCAGTATCTTTGGTGATCTCCCGAGGAGCTCCATAAACCACAAAGCCAAAAGTCTTAAGATAATTACTGAAATGTTATTAATTTTTTTTTTATTTACATGAAATCTCTCTATGACCGTTCTCATTTTTCAATTCCACCCTGCATAATTTGGATGATGAATCATGGGAGAACAGCATATGAAAGCATGAACAATATAGAAAATGCAATATAATTCTGGTAAGCATTCAATTTAGAATAACAGCTCTTCATTCTTCCATCCCCAGGGCAAGATCTGGGTTTATAGGATTATTGCTACAAAATATTCTGCATTCACTTAAAGAAAGCAGGAGTAGGTGAAAACTTACTGTAGTCATATTACTTTTTATGTTCAGTGGGGCTTGGAAGTGACAGAAAGGTCCTACCACAAGTGTGGTCCTAGGGGAGACGTACAGGCCACGTGAGAGACAAGCAGTGCTGCCTTCAGAGACAAATGCTCCATGCAAAAAGGTTACAGGCAAAAAACAGCCCAAAAAATAAAAACAAGAAAAACAAACCAATCAGGATTTAGGGCTCTATGTCCAAAAAGCACAGGGACCTCCTGGTATCTGAGTACAACCAATTTCAGCAAGAGCTGAGGAGCAGAGAGGAGGGGACAGTGTGGTTCAGGCAGTGCCACTGGCAGTACCTTCAACAGAGGTGCTGCAGCAGCCCTGAAATACCAGCACATTTGCTTTAGAGACACCACAATACCATGAAAAACAGCCCAGGCAAAACTTTTCTTTCTAAATAATTCCAACTCACCTTCCTGGTATTGCTGCACTTCATATGGTTGGATTTGATGACCTTAAAGGTCTTTCCTGACCTTAACAATTCCATAATTCTTTGATTAACATCTGAGGACAATTATAAAATTACTCTCTAAGAGACAGTTTCCAAACTTAGGGGAATACATTTTTTACTAGAAGAAAATGAGACTGGCTCAGTCTATCTGCAAACTGCATTATCTTGCTTAGGAAGTGGACACTGTATTGAATAAAGGATCCTTCTCTTGATCCAAGACAAGTTTCCAGGTGCAGAGTGGCTGCTTTCAACCACAGACTCATTAAAAAATAGATGTTCTACTGCCACAAAGACTTTGAAAGATCACAGCCTTTCTGTGTATTGATACATGTGAAAAGGGAATCACTTCTATCGAAGTCTCCTCCCTGGGAGATCAAAACCACGGAGGCAGAGGAGGCCACTTTTCAAAGTCTCCTGCAGTGACCCAATGCCACGAGCCAGCCCATCCCTCCCTGCCCAGGGGGCACACACTGTCCCCATGCACCTGCATCCATCCTGGCTCCAAACCCTCACTGTGCTGGGCCACACCAGCTCTGTCAGGGTGGGCAGCACAAGCAAAGCAAGACAGCAGAAAAGCCAGAGTTCTGCTTCGCTATCCACAATTCCCAGTTTTTTGGGCCCAATATTCTCCTTCCCTCCTCCAAGCAGCAATTCTGTACCTGTTCAAAGCCAAGCACCAGCAGAACCAGTGATGGTTCAGCCAACGCTTCAATATGCACATTATTGATCAATCAGGACACGAAACCAACCTAACAAAGATAACTGATAAAGCCCAAGGAGGAGCAGACTAAGCATGAAGTGTAACAAACCAAGTGAGATTTGCAAGCTCTTCTCTCCACCTGGCCTCCCCCAGTGCCTGGTGTGTGCCAAGATGTTCACACTTTAACCACCAGCCCATCCAACAGAAAGAGGTTCCCAAAGCCAAGCTAATGAAGGAAAATAAACAAAGCTACTCACGCCAGTGTCATGTTGTTGCTCGGGTCCAGCCCCACCTCGATGACCGTGGTCCCCTCGATGTCCACCTCCTTGCAGGGGGTGGTGTTCCTGCCAGTGACCCTGCAGGCCTGGTAGAACCCGTGCGGTTTCACGCGCCCGGAGTCGTTCCCCACAAACACCTGCAGCACCACCGGCTCGTTGTGGCCCTCCAGCTGCAACAGTGCACAGGCAGGGGCTCCTTTAGTTATTATTGGCAGTATTTGGGGTTGAAACCACCTTGAATCCTACAGATCTTCACACAGAATTACCCCAACTGCAACTCTCACGTCTCTTACGACCCCTCACTCTCACCCAACAGTGACTATTCCCCATCCCTGCCCAGGATTCTCCTCTCCCACCACACCACCTACACCAGTCAGCCAGAAAGAACAGCTGGGGCTGCTTCCAAAGTGATGAGAATTTGCTGGTCAATACATGCATGCCCAATAATCACTGGCATTCCAGGATCCCACCTCCATCCCAGATGCACCTTGAAATCCTGGTGAAACCAGATTAAAATTGTCCAACACTTGCAAAACCACTGGAAGAGTCAGAACAGGATGAAGGGAAAGCAGAGATAAGAATGGACCAATCCAACCACACACCCCCAGCTTTCCTTCAGACACCAAAACAAAAATTAAAGATGGTAACTTGACATCTCCTACTTAAAAGTTTATGAGCAGTGTCCAGGTTCACTGAACATTCATAAATAAAGCAGGTCAAACATTTTAACATCTTCCTACAATACTGTGTGAAAGCCATAATTACTTCAGAACACTTCAGGGAAAAATACATTCATAAAATACATTCATGAAATGGTTTGTGTCCTTTTAATGCTTCTTTTATTAGTGGGATCCCATAGAGGTGGAGCCACAGATTAAAAATACTCTGAGGTAAAAGAAATTTTCAAGTAAACCTGGACACTGCATCTCAAAGGAAACCCTCCTTCTATATAGGAAATAGTTAAGAAAAATATTCTAAGTTCAAAGAAACTCTAGATTGCTGCCAAATTTCCAGGCCAGAGATGGAAACTCTTTGCCAGAGTATTCTAGGAAGAGATAAAATGAGTATTTTAAAGTTTCCACTACGACCCATTTGTTGCTTGAGGATTTCTGGGTGACATTGCTGTCTTTTGTCCCAGACCTGGAAGCCCAGGCAACACCTGCAGAAAGAAGCTCCATTTTTCTTAGTAAGGAGATGCAAATGAGAGCAGAATCCTCTGGAGGATCTCTTGGGGGATTAGGCCCTGACACACTCAGAAAATGTGGGTCTGCAGCTATTACCAAGTTTGAATAAAGGAAAAAAATAAATCAGCAAATAGTGATGAAATCACTGAGTGCTCCTCTTGTCTAGGAGGAACAAACAGCAAATGTGAGTGTTACAGATGGGCAAAGCCAGGAGAGCTCTGGAGGGGGCCCAGCACAGGCTCCCAACAGGAGCCACAGGTACAGCAAAGGGCTCAACAGCAGCTCTTGATTAAGATTTGTTTACACAGTTTTAATGTTACATGTTGACTGTGGAACTCAAGTTCTAACTCGTCAAGAAGAGTTTTATTTCAAAGGCCACAGCACTTGCTGCTCCCCTCGGTCTGTGCAAGAGGATGAACCCAAGCATAAAATCCCTGAACCACCTTTTCACACTATTCCTCCCCATCTTTAATCCCCACAAACAAAACAAAAAGCCCTCTTGTCCTTAACATATTTTTTCCCCACTAGCTCAGATTTCCTGAAGATTCACTGACTCATTTGCCTGTGAGCCCTGGCAGAGTTTTATCTGCAGGGTATGAACTCGTCTGCCGACTGGTAAAGCAAACTGGAACTTCCAGGAATTCAGTAACACGAGACTCTTCCAAACAGAATTTTCACTGATGGGTGCTAAAGGCTAACTGGGAAAGGAATTAAAAGGAAATTCAGATGAACAAAGGCCCATTAAGAAAATCCACATAAATGAGAACTAAATCCCCATAGCAACAGGCTGATATGAAAGGATTCTTTTCTTATGAAACTTTACTGGAGCTGTGCATTACTCAGGAGGACTGAGTGAAAGGCTGGTGGGGTTTCTAACACTGCTGAACAGGACTTTGAAGATAAGTCTACTTCTATATTCTGTCAGCAGTGGTCAGCACAAATTTCAGGGCTGTATCACAAACAAACACTTCTTTGTGGGCCCAGTAAGTTAGTTTGGGTTGAGAACTGCTCATGGATCACTGCCTTGCCATAAAACTTCCCTCCTCCTGTAACTCCGTAAGCCAGTGAGAGTTTTTGTGGCCTGCAGGACACCCAGTACAGTCTCTACAGCAGAGACACTGCAAAGTTTCCTTCCTTCCCTCTAGAAACAGAGACTTGGAGGCCTGTTTGAGCTGAGCCTGCTCCCACTCCACCAGAGCACCCCTGGGCAGGCTGTGCCCGTGCCCAGCCTACCTTCACCGTGGGGAAGCCCTGCTGGGTCCGGTCCTTGACGGAGCCCCGGCTGCCCTCGGTGAGGTACCGAGCCCGGTGCTGGGTCTCCGGCTGCACCACAATCTTCAGCTCCTTCCCCTCACTCTTGGTCGGGTACTGACCACACAACATTGGGGTCTTCTTCCCTCCAGCTCCCTTCTGGTTCTCTGATGCTCTGGGAAGTCAAAGAACACCACCAAGAGGATGTTAAAAACAGCTCCCCAGTTAAAACAAACCAAATCACAGAAAAGCTGAAAGGACAAAGAGTATGCATTAATGGATGGGAGATTTGTAGTTGAGAGCCAACTCTGGAATTCTCTGGCAGTGAAGGAAACCTGCAGGATGAAGAGGAATGGGGCTTTCCTGCCTCCTCCATCCAGAGCACATGGGAACCGCTTCTCAGAGAGCACACATAAAGGAAGGGAAAAGCAATTAGCATTAAATGATGTTAATGAGCAGAAGGCAGCTCATAACCCGCTTTTTCATAGTCTATGATACATCCTGAACAAGCTGTTTCACTGCTGTAACAAACACACACATGTCCACACACACTGAATGGAGTTAAGGTTAAATGGCACTCCTTTAACCAGGAAAACAGCCTCATGCCTGTCTCCACCTCCACCTGCACAACCATGCAAACTCCAACTCCAACTGTCAAAATAAATTGATAAATTTATGTTGAAACCCAATCAGTTATTGTGAAAGCTCTGACATAACTGCACCAGTTGAATCACTGTATGCACAAGGCCTTTCCTTCCAGGTGCATTTCGTGGGACATCGTGTCTTGTGCTCAGTTCCATAATTAAAACTGGGATGAAGGAGCCCCTCAAAGCCTTAACAGCACATGAGCCATCTCGTGTTCCCTTTCAAGTGCAATGGGAAATAACTCTTGATCCTACACAGGCCAGGATTTGATCACGAACCTGAAGTCCAATAAACCCTTTCCCACCAGGGAAGGTGAACGCGCCACGGCCCACGGCACAGGCAGGAAAAGGGCCCTGGGATTTACGCAAATGTCACACTCATTTTACTACCAAAAAGTGGTTTCTAACAGCTGATGCCTGGGAAGAAAGCAGCTTCAAATAACAGGTGTGAATTGCTTGAAAAACAAATCCTGTTTCAATGTGCAACCTACGGAAGTAATTTACTGGTATTTTTTCCTTCTCAAAAAGGGTGAAGAATGTTTTTTGTTCCAAATCATTTACTGGGAGCTTTGGCACTGCATGAGGTTCTCAGTGAGCTGGAGCTGAGCTAACCCAGCTTTCTGCCCAGTGATTTACAGTAACAAACAGATCAGCACCTGGACACAGCCTGTGCTCCCCAGTCATTCCCAGCCCTGCTCCTGCCAAGGGGCTTCTCCTGTCCTGGGGAAGGTCAAACTTTGACACCTCCATTTCACCACATCTCATAACCCTGAAAGTCATGGAATTATAGAACAGTTTTGGTTTGAAGGGACCTTTAAAGCCCATCCAGTGCCACCACCTGCCATGGGCAGGGACACTTTCCACTGTCCCAGGTTGCTCCAAGCCCCATCCAGCCTGGTTTTGGACACTCCCAGGGATGGGGCAGCCACAGCTTCTCTGCCCAACCTGTGCCAGGGCCTCATCACCACTTTTTCTGTAAAAAACTTCTTCCTTTTCTCTACTCTAAATCAACCCTCTTTTAGTTGGAAACCCTTACCCTGTGCCTACAGCAACAGGTCCTATTCGTCACACTCCTATTTCCATTGAGCCTTCCAAAACCCTCCACTGCTCGTAACAAATGCTTAAATCAGACAAGAGGTCAGTGCTTTGGGTGATTTCCATTCCCATTTCTCTGTCCTTGAGGGTAAATCACTTCACTGTGGGCAGCCCCAGGGAGCCCCCTCCTGCCCACCCAGCTGAGCCCAGCCCTGGCTGCCTCCCACACTCATCCTCAGCCACCAGAGAGAGACAGGATCTAGTCCAAAACTGGCATCAACCCCTGCAAGGGAACAGTGATACCATCTCATGATAAAACAATCTTCCTGCCAAGGAGTCCTGATTACTCTGCTTGGTGTAGTCACACAGGCTGCCTAAAAACACAAATACCCTGTACACAAACACACCTGCCTTTGGGGAAAGGGACAGAATGGTCCTCCAGTGCAGCACACAGAAAACCTGCCACACACTAAATAAACTGTAATTAACACCACTGTGCTCTTTGCTTCTGTACAAGGGAAAACTAATGGAATTCAAGCTCGTTAGACAATCACTTTCTATCTTCTTGTCAGGATGTCCCTCCAATGGACTAGGAATTACCAGGAACACATTTACCAGTTTTCAGTCAATATCTTCTCCTTTATCTTACTCAGAATTTTAAAATAAAGTGAGAAGGAATGCTGGGCAAGCTCAGCCATGGCAACACCACTGCATCCTTCCAGATGCCAAGCCTGGGACCCAGGGCACAGCATGGCTCAGACAACACCCCATGGAACGACTCCACAAGGCCTGCTGACTCTGACCTGTCACACCGGGAAGTTCCAGCTCTGTCAGCTGAGAGGGGACCTTGGGGTACAGTTGAGTTTTGAAGGGAAGCTTTGGAGAGCCAGTCATCAAAATGCAATCCACTTCTATCACTCAAAATGCCACCTTTTAGTCTCTCCATGAGCACTTTAGTCATAAATCCCAGCTACCTTAATAGTCAACATACTAACATTTTATACATTATCATATTTATGCAAAGAGATGCTCCTCACAATTATTGTAAAGTCTTTCCTCTAGAAACTTAATCACTACTTTCAATTAGATCAGCTAAACCTGAGAGCAATTTAAAGCCTTCAGCAGAGCTACTCTGTGGTCTTTCCTCTCAAATTACAAAGATATATAATTTATACATCCTTTTAATTCAGTTTATTCATATTGCTGATATTCACACCTGTACAAAACATTTCATACACACACATTTATTAATTTAACTGCCACCAGACAATGTCTCCTCTAATCTAGCAGGTTTTCTTTTTAAAAATGAATAAATGGCAAATCCCAAGACTATTGGAGCAGATGCCCTGAGTTAAGCCTGGCCTGGTCCTGCCCTGCCCTCAGGGCTGTTCCCAGGGCAGACGTGAAAGTGAAAGTGAGACCAAGCACAAGGGAAACCTGAGCCCCTGCCCTAAATCTCCATCAATTCAGCCCTTCTCAAAAGGCTTTCACAAATTCCAACTTTCCACAGGAATATGTTCTTTCTCTTCCTGCCCTTTAAAGACAAGTGTGTGGAAGTCTCTTTAGAGCCAAAAGCCAATTCCATTCCCCACGGAGCTGCTCTCCCTGCTCTCTTCTGAAAGCCAAAGGAACTGAACTCCCTTGGCTGGACTCCACCAGGCTGGGATGTTTAAAACCCCCATCACTACAGTGACCCAGATTTGTATTGCCAGATCTCCATATTCCAATGGCAAAATGAGATTTTCTAAGCTCTTGGCCACTTCTCATCCCAGAGTGTTTATGTCAAAGGACAGTTCTGTTACCTCAGCTCTCCTGCACTTCAGTCTGGCCTGTGTGTGACAGGAGCAAACTAATTCTGCTTTCTCCTCTCTGCACCCACAGAACCAAGGGCTGTTCCCTGGTCACCCCTAATGTTTTGGGGGATGTTACAGCCTTGTTCTGTTTTCAGACTGAGATCCCAGGTGTCATTCCAGAGTTTTTAAGTCTCCCTTTTCTGCCCTGAGATCACATTTGCCCTTCCACAAACATTGCCCAGTGCCAGGGAGAGCCTGGGCCCCAGGAGCTGGGCGGGCTCCTTCCTCATCCCAACCTTCCTGGGCTCTACCAGGTACCAGGATTTTCCTTCATTATCATCGATTTTCCCTGGTGAAACCCAGAGCAGCCAAAGACACAGCGGTGGCTCTGGAGATCCCAGGAGACCCCGAGCAGAACCAACGTTCCTGTCCAGCTCTGCTGCTCCTGCTGAGCCTGGGAAGGACCATCACACTGGGAAAGGTTCTCACAGTGAAATTTTAAGTATGGAACTGCACTGACCCTGGGAACACAGACTCCAGGCTCTTTCCCTTTGGAATATGAGAGGTTCATCATCTTTGCCATCAGTCAAATTTAATATTCCCCGTTGCTGTGATGAACGTCAGAATGTACTGCAAGCACAGACATAAAAGTAAAACCAAAATACACTCCTGCCCCTCAAAAAAAGCCCAAAATAAAAGAGCCAAATAGATTTGACCATCTTAAAAGTACTAAAGAAGCAACAAGTTGAAAAATAAAATAAAAAGATAAATGCATGAACACACTCTTGCAAGCTGATGGATTTTTCCTCTTCAAGCAGCTACTGAAATGCACTTAGTGAGGAGTGTGAGGTGGGAGATGAGAGGCCACCACCCAGGCTGCCCAGGCAGACACACGCACACAACCCAGAAGCACAGAGAGAAACGGGATTAGAGATTTATTTCTGAAAAGATCAAATACAGAAGTGAATTCACAAGGCAAAAACAAAACCTGGTTCACCATATTGTCTTCACATTTCATAAAAAAGTAAAGCATGTGTTAATTTAAATGATGAGAAATCCTAAGGAGCCATTAACCATTAACTTCTACTCCCATCCCTCTCTCTATTTGATAAATAAAGAGATGAACAGAAGCAGGTGAAGTGTAAAGACTGAAATCTTCACATAAAATCCTGCAAAAAACCATTTGGATTTAGGGTGTGCCCACTCCACTCTGCCTTTCTTTTTAAATACATTTTCCTTGCCATTTTATGTGGCCTTTTGGGAATTTCACTTAAGGAACACAGATGAGCTCATCAGTGTTGTGCCTAATTGCTGCAGGGAAGTTTAGCTTTATCTTCTAAATAAAGATTAACAAGTCTAATGAGAACTTAGCACAGAATCGTGGAATGGTTTGGGTTGGAAGGGACTTTAAAGACATCCAATTCCACCCTCTGCCCTGGGCAGGGACACCTTCCACTATCCCAGGTTGCTCCAAGTCTCATCCAACCTGGCCTTGGACACTTCCAGAGATGGGGCAGCCACAACTTTGGAGGGAAAGAACCTCTCCTGGGCTAGGACATGGTGGTGACAGCAGAGAAGGGAGAGGGTTTATGTGAGAACCTGAGCAGAACATTGGCCAGGGCACAGGGGGACTTTTATTAGTTTGGGTTTACATATGGAGATAGAACTTTTTATTCTTAAAACAAAACAAAACAAAAAAAAGCAGATACCAACCCATTTCCTGCTTTTGAGTTGCCTTTGCTGTCCGTGCTGAGCTGAGAAAGGACATAGTGAGGCGCTTTGGCACTGTCGGCATCAAAGATATCCATGTTGGACTCTTCGCAATCTCGGCGTTTGATCCCTGGCCTCTGCTTTGGGTTGCGCTTGCGCGATTTACGTGGCACCTCAGTGTTATCATTGTAGGAACTGGTACTCATGTTACTGAAGTTGGAGGGTGAATCCTCCATCCACATACTGCAGCTCTGTTCTGACTCCAGCGCACAGCCCTCATCCTGGCAGGACATCCGACTGTTGTCCAGCAGGTCCTCGGGTGGTGGCGAGATGTACAGCACTGTGTGGCGCCGCGGCGGAGGCTGGTGCTGCTGGGCTGTGTTACCGGTTATCTGCTGGTCACTTACCCCTCGGGTACTTACCCCCACGGCTGAGGAGCAGCTCTCCACTTGCATAGCCTTGCTGTCGGTGACTGAGGTAGAGTAAATGGTAGGACTGGAAGAGGTGGTAAAGGAGCTGCAAGCACCGCCCATGGAGGAAGAGGAGGGAGCTGAAGAAGCATCTGCGGTGTACAATTCACAAGTAAATAGCGGAGCCGCCCTGGGGGCCGTGCTGGCTATAGCAGTCCCAGTGAGAGCAAGTGATTGAGAACCGATTGCTGTCCCCCAAGAAAGGTTTGGAATTTGGGTACGTTTTGGAATGGAAGTGCTTAAAGCAAGACAGCCTGGCCAATACTTTGGAAATGTCCAAACGAGTCTCATCACATCGAATTTTACAACTTAATGTTAATTTGTACAAATGGCTGCGAGTAAACAGAGCTTTCATCGCCTCAGCTGGACTCATTATTGGTGTAGAAGCCATTTTGTCAAAAATAGCCCCAAAGCAAAATGCTTATAAATCCACATTCAATGCCAATTAAACCATTTATTGTTGAAAATTTTTATTTTTTTTTTAAAGATGGGACTGTGCTTAGCCACAAAATATTAAAATAAGTTTCTAACCTATGAAGCAGAGAACTACAGGTCATTTTTAATGCAGACACTCCCTGCTTCAGAGGCAAATCCTGGAATAAAAATATGAGAAAATAAATGAGAAAAAGAGCTGCTGATTATTCCATCATAAATGAGAAATAAAATATAAAATCAACTGAGTTGGTAGGCAAAATGGAACTGGTATCAGTCACTACGAGCGAGCTGTGGATTGTGAAGGCTCAAAACAGGGCTGGAGGAGCTGGGGTTGGTGCCAGGCTGAGCCAGGGAAGGGGAATTTCTGTAATTTCACTTTTCCAGTCACTGAGACTGATTTCTGTCAGTCCCTGACACAGAGACAGCCTGGGACAGACCTCGGAACAATTCCTGTTAAGCAGGAGATGATTTTCAGCACTGTGTGACTTTTCCAGAGGTCCCACAGCTCAAAAGGGTTTAGAAACATCAAAATGATTAAAGCAAACCCCTGAAGATTTCTGGAGAACACCGTTAAGTGTTGCCAGGGGAGAATTTTAATGGGCAGATCAGCTGTCCACGTAGGTTAAACATCCCAGAGGAAGCAGGATGGACAAATGTGGGGCTTTATTTATTTATTTCAATCAGTTGTAGCTCATTGAGGATTAACTGAAGTGAATTTTATAGGCAGATTTCAGCTTCCTGGGGGAAGATCATCCTGTTTCAGGTATTTCTGCTCTGCTGCCCACACCTGACAAAGCAAAACCACTGAAATAAGCTAATTTTGGAACAATTTGTACATTCAATATATACATAATTATACAATGTGTTTGTTCAGTTCGTTACTGCTGTCAGACAGGTAATCCCTATTATTAAAAAGAATATAACGTATTCCTTTGTTGGGTGGGATATTATAAAAATCCAAAATATGATATTACTCTCTCAAGTCTAAAAGATTTAAAGACAGTTGGACTATTTTATCCAGTTTTACTCAGTTAAAAGTAAGAGAATAAATGTTCAGCTGTGATATATAAATATATATTTAATTAACAGTAAAACTCAGCCAACCTTCCTATAAATCCACCTACTTGGAACTACTGGGGTATCAATGATTGATAATTAAGAATTTTGGAACCATTACTGGTTTTTACAGCTTTTCTGTACTAAATGAATGTTAAGGCAAACCTACATCATTTCAGACTGTAAAATTCAGTGGCCATTACAGTTTACCAATAAACTATTCTGCTTTTATCACTTTCTCTGAGGGAACCTCCTCCCAGTGCACCAGGAGCAGCTGAATGATACCAGTTCCATTTCCCAGTTTGTTCTTTGGCAAATACAGCGGCTGAAATTGGACAATTCAGTCACTTTGCATTCCAATTTAAAGGCAAATTTCTCCTTTCTATATCATGCATTAATGCAATGCTTCTTTCAAAAACATTTATAGGATTGGCAAGAACTATTAAATCTAGATACTCATTTCAGTGACAATATTTAGGAGCTGATTTGCAGCCACTTTGAGGTGAGAGCGCCCATCGCTGTTGGGGAGGTTTGTTTGGGTCAATTGAATTGGTTTCCATCCATCATTTCCACCCTCGGGGGAACCAGAGGGTGTTTCTGCAGGGAACGGGACACCAAGCACTGAGCTCACCCTGCTCAGCAAGTGCTTCAAGGCATCTCCTGGCCAGGATTGCACTTTTCCCTCACTTTCCTAGGGAAAAAAATAAATAAATCACTGAACACAATGTTTTTGAGCACAAAGCTAAAGGAGCTGGTGATGGCAGGGCTGGGTTAGGGCGCAGCACTGCAATACTGAACTCATTGCTCTCCAAAACAATCCCTCCTCTTTGCTTTTTTCTAGAAGTTAAAAAGCATTTATGTGTATGAATAAGTGTATGTGGGTTTCACACTTTTAAAAGGTAAATAAACATTGTCCCTTGTCCATAATAAATTGGTTCCACTCTCCTCCATTCACCAGAGTCACTCCTGTGTAATAAGATCAGAGTATGGAAATAATCCCAATTAAACAGTAAGGGCAAGAAAACCTCTCCTTATATATTAAAGGAATGCCATTACCAGCCACAAATATTCAAGTGTTTCAAGGAAGGTACAGGCCAGTGGCTGCTCAATTGTAATTAAGAATATATAACAAAGTGTGGTAAATATTACAGCAAATGCCACAAACTGTATTTGAACAAACACACAGCTTTAAAATCTGTTTGGGGGTACATTAATAATTGCTCAGTAACATTTTCAGTTATGCAAATACTAAGAAACATAATGAAATTTATGTTTTCTCAGTCTGCAGGCCTTGAGCCAGCTCAGCCTCCTCTGAACTAATAAATAAATTGGGTCAATCAAATATGAATTCACCAAGTAATGAATGAACTGTATTTTACATGGCTCCCACTTGGTTTTATCATTTTATTCCAAAGTCTGGGACATTTGTATCTGACACCCAAAGGAGATTTCTGGATGAATGTGATGCATTTGGGAAAAAAAAATAATAATTCAGTAATTCTGACTTGGCTGGTGCTGCTTTAAAAGGTGAGAGCACAGACACCTTCCCCACTCAGTATTGCTTTTATTTTATGGTCTTTAGACACATATTAATGGGAATTGTTTCAGGTGGCTCATTAGTGGCAATTTACAGTGTGCACAATGACAAAGATCTATATAAATGTTTTTTTCAATGAGTAGGTACAATTTGCAACAGAAGTCTGAATACATTTAATTTAACACAGCCTCAAAATCCAACTTGCCTTCAGAGCCAAGTGCTTGTCATGGCCTCGGACTGGAAATGGAACATTCACCAGAATCAGGGGCTGGTTTGCCTTTTTTAATAAAAAATGAGAGAAAGGAATGTTCCACTTCAGCTGGAACTAAACCTCCAGAATCTCCACAGTGCTGCAACATGTCAGGGAACTGAAATAAGGAATTCAGATTCTGTTGCCTGTCCTATAAACTTTTCCTCCCTAAAAGAGGCCGAATTCCATCAGGACTAAAACCAAGGGACCAAACCAGGACAGGCTTTCTCTCTCCAGCACCATAAAGCAAATTTATTACCTCCTGCATTAGCAACTAAGGCAATGACAGTTTCCATATCTATTCTCATGTGAAGCCAAACAAGGCTTTCAGCCTCAAAGAAAAGGCCTGAAAGGCAGGAGAGAGAAAAAAAATCACTCCTTGGCAGCGAGTGAGTCTTTTTAGGTAACACTTCTGTGGAGCCAACCCTGAAATCCTTGTTCATTCTTTTCAAATATCCTTAAATACAACAAGGATTACCAAGTCCTCAAAAAGAAACAAACACTGTCCTGATGACCTTTTTTTTTTTTAATTGCAAAAGCAAATCATTTCCCAGGCTGGAGAGTTTGAAATTGCAAAGGCAAATAAACTGGAGATATTTTTGGTTTCACAAGTTTTTCAGCCACCTGTGCATGGACAGCCAGGACAAGCAAAAAGCCATTAGAGAACTATTTCTTTTTTTCCTGAGAGCCTCCCCTGCATCCCGTGTGCTCCCCTACAGACTGTGCAGAAAAGAAGTGACCAAAATGAGAACTCACCCCAAGGGTGAGGAGTGGGTGCTGTACAAGCTCAGTGTGTGCACTACAACCTTGATTAAATTCATTAGTTTATCCAACATGTCCCTTTCTCAATGAGATTTTGTGTGTTACTTGGTTTATTTGAACCCCTGGACACAAAAGAACAATTTCAGGACAAACCCAGAAGGAAACTGTGCAAAATTTCCACCACCAACCTTTGTGTTGCCAAAGGTTTGAAAGTTAAACCCCAGAACTTACAAAGTGGCTGCAAACCTGCTTTCAACACCTCACATGCCAAACTTGGGGTTCTACTTTTCTTCTTCTTGTATTACTGATGTCATGTCAAAAACTTTTCCAAAAACTTTAGTTTCAAATCAGTATCAATCCACTATTCAGAAATAAAACAAAAAAAATTAAAAATAAAATTAAAAAAAAAAAAGGAAAGAAAGAAAAGAGACTTATGAAGAAGTCTGAAAACAAGACCGACCTATACCCTGGGTGAGATTGGATGGGTTAAGTGTCTCTGGCACTATTTGTCTTCACTATTGACAGACACTGTCACACAACCCACCACTCGATGCCTGTCTCTGAATGGCGAAGCTAGAATGCAAGTTAAGTGTATTAATAGAGAAAAAAACTAGCATCCCAGCAAATATCATAAAGCAATCCAATTCACCAGTTATTAAACACACTCAGATTCAAGACAGGTAGGTTAATTTAATTTACATTAAGCCCCACAGTGTAAATTCCCCTTTACATTCCCATGCTGACCCAAGCAGTGTATTTATTATACATCAATCATTGGGTTTGTTATAAATGACTCCCCTTATTCAATTAACACTCAGGTTTAGGTATCTGAGGAGAACTTTGGTTAGTGGCCCACACACACCAATTCCATGGATCTTGGATCCTTCCCAATCAGGGCTGAAAGGTTACTCCAGGCAAGCAGAACTCTGGGAATCTCAGCTGCTCTCCAAGCTCTCCCTGTCCCTCCCCAGCTCCTCCCTGAGTGAGGGTGTCAGGATTGATGGAGCTGGCAAAGAACATCCCCATTTAAGAAACAGATGATTTTATCTTTTAAATACAAGGCTGGTTTTTCCCTAAAAATTCAGAACTCCTCTTGGCCTTCTCAACATCTTCGATATTGCCACAGCGTGGAGGGGCCCAAGGAGGATGTTCTTACCCCTCCCTGTCTTGGTTCTCAATTATTCATTAAGGAACTGGGAATTCTCTTGTCACAAAGCAGTTCCCAAGTCTTTCTGACCTACTAACAGGAGACATTTAACGCAAGAAATTGCAAAAAAATCTCTCAGAATGACAAAACAACTTGTGCTTGATTGAGCAGTTCTGGAAAATTGGGTTTACTGACTAGAAGAAATTCGGGAAGACTGAAAACTACCTGAATTTAGGAAAAAGATATGAACTAGACATGAGCACCAGTGTGATCCTTTCATGGAATTCTAGGGAAGCTCATGGGGCAGGAGCTCAGGACACACAGTCAGCCCCACACAGCTGGAATGTTCTCACTGGGTTTGCAGTGAACACACCTGAAGAGTTTCCATAAAATGGAAACAGAAAGAAAAATCTTTTTTCCTTGGCATTTCCCAGCAAGGACTTCTCCCCAGGAGACCTTCAGAGTGATGAAGGAACCTCTGCACTCCCCTGAGCTGAACTAAACAGCAGCCCAACCTCTCCAGCCCAATTTCATGGGCTCCAGCTCAGCTCTTTTGGGTCATGGTCCTTCCAGGAGAAACAACCCAATGACAGCACCAGGAGGATGAGCTTTTAACAGGCATTAGGGCTGGTGGAAATCCATTCTGTAAGAAGGAAGTGTTGGCCCCGTGGCTGAAGCCACAGACACAGATCCCTGGGAGACATTCCCCATGGAAACCACAGGAAGGCACTTCCAGCTGGGAGGGTGGTGGGAAGAGGAAGGGAAAAGCCTACAAAGAAATGGAAGCTTTTACAGGCACTGGAGACCAGCTACAAAGAAGAATCTTTTTTTCTGCTCATTTGTTTACAAGGAGCAATCACAAGGCCAGGATAACAGACCTGGTACCAGCACTGAGATCCCCTTTGAAATCCCTGCTCATTATCTCTGTATCAACAGGAAAATCTGACTAATGACACCAGGAAGGATGAGAAATGGACAAAATATTTTCATTAAAAATAAAAATGAAGAAGCCTGGCTTTGGCCACTCAGGGAAAAACAAACCAGAACAAGCCCATCTCCACTGTGAGGCTTTACTGGAATCTTTAGTTGGAGAATGGTGAAAAAGCCTTATTTTGGCAGCAGCAAACATGAGCCCTGAGCACCCCAGAGATGATGCAAGTGCCCTTATCCATATCCTTATCCTCATCTCCACAGTAGCAATTGAGAAGTAAAGCCTTATTTTCATATTTAAAATGACCAAAATACTTATGGCAATATTTCAGTAACAACTCAGATCAAAAAAGCCAATTACACCTGCTTGGGACAAGTAGATTGTTCCTTTAATGAAGAAGAAGCATAAAAAGCAGCATTAAATCAATCCCAAAAAGGCAAAGCTTCATCATTTACCTAAATTTTCCTGGAAAGTAAGCACAGATGCCTGGGAGCCAGAAAAATCTCACAACATCACAGATTTGATGTATTCCAATGTGTATAATGCAAAAAAAGAGATCAGTAAATACAATTCAGTGGCATAAAATCTGCTCCCCTTTTGCTACAGCAAGAACATCACTCTGGAGAATTCCACTGGAGACCAGGAACTGGAAACTAGAGACCAGTATAAAAATATGGAAACATCCATCTATCTATCTATCTATCTATCCATCTATCCATCTATCCATCCATCTATCTATCTATCTATCCATCCATCTATCCATCCATCTATCCATCCATCTATCCATCCATCTATCCATCCATCTATCCATCCATCTAT
>JAWWLZ010000022.1:20101997-20114818 GCA_035041345.1 Poliocrania exsul | reverse complement strand
CATCACTCTGGAGAATTCCACTGGAGACCAGGAACTGGAAACTAGAGACCAGTATAAAAATATGGAAACATCCATCTGTCTGTCTGTCTATCTGTCTGTCTGTCTGTCTATCTATCTAATCTATCTATCTATCTAATCTATCTATCTATCTATCTATCTAATCTATCGATCTAACCTATCTATCTATCTATCTAATCTATCTATCTAATCTATCTATCTATCCATCTTTGCTTCTGTGGGAAATGAAGAGCAGCCTGAGACACCACCAAGAAGCTGAAGCAGCTCATTCCAAGATTTGCTGCAGGAAGAACGAGGGATGAGGAGCAGGGAAAGGAGTTTCTGGAACAGTCACTGGGACTGAGAAGGTTTGAGCATTCCTGGTATTGCAGGTAAAAGATGAAAAAGCAACACTTGTTTAAAGAATATGGTTGAAAATACTCCTGATCACCCCCAAAAACCACAAGAATCAGGTGCTACCAACCTTTGAGAAAGGACTTAAATTAGCAGAGTGAATTTCAAGCACTTGAAGGTTCAGTGTCTTGATCAGCACCAAAAAACTGTTCAACCTTTCAGAACAAGTGCAGAGACTCCAACATCTCTCCTTGCAACTGGAGCTCCCAAACACTCTGCAGAAGCACCAGGGAAGCTTCAGGCACATTCATTTCATGTGAGAGATCTCCAGGCTCAGCTCACAATGACATTTCTCAGCATGACACTCTCATGCAATTCAAGAGTCTGGAAGATGATTCATATTTAATGTGTTTATGGTGCTGCATAGGCAAACCCCTCCTGTTCCTGTGCCCTGAACAAAGACACTTGTAACTCAAGCACTGAGCATAGGGAATGGTTTCCAGAGGGAAGAGCAGATCCTTTCCCTCCCTGCTGCTTTCCAGAAGCAGCACAGAATTAAAAGCTTGAGACAGCAGCTCAAAATCCCAGAGTTCTACAGAATTACACTTGCCTGTTTGATATTCAGAGAGTGGGTAACACCTCTTTTGTCTGCATTAATGGAGTTACACATCTATTAACAAATTAATGAAAATCCAATCAGCAACATCCCATTTTCATACTCTTTCAACTGTTCCATAAATCACCAAACAAATTTCCAAACGGATGAACCAGAAGTCTGTCCCTGCAAGGTCATCACTGCTAAAACCAGCCCATCCTGCTCCTCCAAAAACCAGGAGTTAACTGCAGCAGCATTTCTAACCTATAATGTGATTTATGTGGGACAAACCCCCACAGCAAGGTGACAGGAAAGGCTTGAGCAAGCTGAATTTCAGCCAGATATTGCCTTACTCTGTGTTTTGGGAAGCAGAGAACAAACTGTGTTAATTACTACAGGAGTAGTGAAAGCTCTGAGCACTTTGGATCATTCCCTGTGACAGAATCCTCTCATGATACAGAGTAATCAGATCTGGAAGGGAGTTCTACACTCAGTGTGGCCTGCAGTTCTAATTAGCCTTTTCTTTTAAAAAGTACTAAATTAGATTACCTACAATGCTGTGGAGACTGAACTATCATTTCCCTCTCATTTCCCAAAAAAGGAGGTTTTAGAACAAGTAAGAGCTGACATAAAAATTTTAGAAAAGAGAGACTTGCACAAGACAAGGGAAATATTTCAGATACACAACACCAGGTTGCCCAAGTCCTTCCTCCTCTCCCTGCTCCTGTGCAGTGTCAGCTCCTCAAAACTCTGCCTACAGTCTGCAATTAAGCTCTTGGTGTATGCAAATGAACAATCATTCTTCTCAAATATGAATGTGGAATACATCTTTGCTCCCCTGTACAAGCACTAGGCATGCACAGACCCAGGCTGGTTTTCCTGTTAAGAAATCAGAGCCCAGCCCAGCCAGACCTTTTGTTACTCCTCCAGATGGGGGGACAGGGCTTGAAAATGTGGTGGCAACTTATCAAAGACACTGAAGAAATCCTAAAACAATTGCAGAAAATAGGGCAACACCCTTTTATCCACAAACATGGCCCAGCTGCAGCAGGAACAGCCCAAACCCTGCCACGTTCCCTCTCAGTGGGCAGTGCCACCAGCAGTGAGAACAGAGCCAGGCTTTGCTCTCTTTGGGGTCTGTCAGGTTGGCTGGGGGTCTAATTGCAATTTTTAACTACTTGGGGAAGAGCAGTTGCCTGTTCTTAATGCTTCTGATCTGGATTTTAAGGCACCAGGAACTTCACTGGCTCCCAAGTGCCTCCCCAGCTCTCCTGGAGCCCCTTTGGCACTGGGAGGAGCTCGGGGGTCTCCTGGAGCCCTCCCTGCTCCAGGGGAACATTCCCAGCTCCCAGTTTGGCATCAGCTTGGTCTTTGTGACCCAGCATGGTCTCTGACACTGAAATGTGTTCCAGGCCTCCTTTCAGTGTTAACCAAACACCTCAACACTATTTTTTTTGCAGTTTTTTGTACCAAAACTTGTGCTGCAGTTTAACCCAAACACACCTAATTCATTCCAGTGTTTTTTGAGGGGCTGGACTGGTTGTTAGCAGACACTAAATACCTGGAGGTAACAGACATTTAGTTCCATTCAAGTTTTTAAATCTTTTCTGTTAGGTACAGAATTAATTAGCAGTTCAGGTCTGTCTGTGGATTTAGAGTGTAACAGTGGTGGGGGGTTTTTTCTTCACTTTAAGACAGATGTTTCTGCAAGATTTGGTTGCTGCTGTCTGTGAACCAAACCCATCATTAAGCATCTTGATTTTAGCAATACATGCCCAAATTATTTTTTTAGTGAGTGATATAAAAGCATTGAATCCCTCCAATGTAATAAACCCACGACATTCTTTCAATGAGCAGTTCCACTGTGCACAGTTAAATCCACAGCTTCTCCCAGGAGAGTCTGGCAAAACATGAATGGTGAGCAGTGCTGTAAAGTTTCTCTGACAAATCTACAACCACTTCAGGTTCTGAGCAGGATTCCTGGACCATGCAAATCTGGGAAACATCCTCACACAAACATTGAATGCACATGGACTCAGAGAGAGAGAAAAAGGAATAATGCAGCTATTTGAATCCTCACCAGAAAAACAGACTTTTTTTTTTTTCCTCAAGAAACAATTTAAGGCCAATTAGGAAAGTGGAACATGACCTTGCAAGAAATATGGGGATCCAATTATGAAAAAAAACACAAAAACACCCTTATCCAATAGAGATTGCCCATCTATGGAGGGCAAAATGGTATTTTTTCCTCACTGCACAGGTATTTACTAAAACACACAGACACTGATAAGAGTTCCAGATGCAAACCAGCACTGAGGGCAACATCCCAAACCAGATCCCTGGCCTTAAATCCTCCCTTTTTTATGCTTAATGAAGATCAACAAGAGACTTTAAAGTCTAAAACATGGTTGGGAATAGAGAAAGATGAAGATTAAAAGGTCATGCCTCATTTTTATACATTGTCAATTAGAAAAATAACTAAACTGAGCAGTTTACAGCAGTTCCAGCTGACATACCTTATATCCTCAAGTATTTGGGGATTTTGTAACTCATCACACTAGATCTGTGTGGGAAAGCAGTTTAAATACTCCACTTCCTCAGGCCTCAGAGGAAAGTATGACCTTTCTTCCTCCTCTGCTTTTGGTAAAAGCTCCATGGCCCAAAATGTCATCTCCACTCCATTTTATCCCCACTAAAATCCACTGCTCTACAGTGGCTCAGCATCCTGCCTGGGCCCCACACAGGGGTTGATTCCCTCAGAGACAGAGTGCATTCTAGGAGTTACCAGCCTGTGTGGCACAACAAAACAGCCCAGCACAGGGTTTGTTTCTTCTGAAATGCACATGAAAACCACACAGCAACCACTGCCATTGAACACCTGGCAGTTCTGAGCGCCCACTTTAACTCCATCACCTGCACTCTCCTAGAATGAACTCTGCTCCCTCTCTTCCTCACACTCAGAACTTTGCCAGCACTGTTCATGTTGGCCAGAAGGTGACAAAGCCTGCAAAGCTCAGAGTAAAGCAGAGTCCTTACCAGCAGCAAGGACAGCCGGAGGCGGCGAACCGGCCTCGCCACCGCTCGTTTGGCTCATGGATGCGCGGGAGGTTTCTCGGGAAGGCGGCAACTGCAGCTCCTTGGGGAGAAGGTCATAGACAGATTCTGGGCAACAAAGAGAGTGTGAGAAAAAGAAAAGTTACTTGGTTCAGCACCAGAAAAGAAATAATGTTTTTGCCTAAAAGATAGGAGTTATAACCCAGCCCACTCAGGACCTTCGGAAGGAGTTACAGTAACTGCTTGGAGGAAGGAAAGAAGTTAATTCAGAAAACAAACAAAGATGAAGATCCACATTCTCAGGGCCGAAACAAAGGACACAAACTTGTTCAAACAAAGAAATAATTCAGGAACTTCCACAGAAATCGCTGACATTCAGAACAAGGAGGCTGAGGGCGTGTACAGCACATGGTGTGAGAATCAGACACAAACCTGTCCCCAACTCCAACTGTGTGAGGGGAAAATGCCTCGTTTAGCACCATCATCCCCAGAGCATCTATAAGGTCTCAGAATCAGGGAATGATTTGGATTGGAAGGGACCTTAAAGCCCATCCAGTCCCACTCCTTCCCACTAGCCCAGGGTGCTCCAAGCCCTGTCCAACCTGGCCTTGGACACTCCAGGGCTGGGGCAGCCACAGCTTCTCTGCCCAACCTGTGCCAGGGCCTGCCCACCCTCACAGCCAGCAATTCCTTCCCAATATCCCATCTATCCCTGCCCTACTCCTCATTTATAGGAAATTCTTATATATATTATTTAGGTGCTTGAGACATATATGAAAAAATCAATGTGAATTTCTGAAGGTTTCCCCCCTCACGAAACAACAATTACACTTAATTGATCCTACAGTAAAATACATTTCTGCAGCAATTCTGTACGAATTAGAAAAGCCACAGAGTTAAGTTAAAAAGCTTTAACTGCATTAGGGAGTAAGAAATGAGACTCCCAAGACCAAAGGCCAGGTAGACACAAACCCACCAACATTTGCTCACACTTTTGCTCCAGCTGCATCAGCATTTCCTCAGAGAGGAGTGGAGCAGTTTGTACAACTCCTTGTGAATGAGCCCCACAGAAACCTTTATAATCTGAATATAGCCTGAATATACACACACATACTTCCATGCCTTTCTCCCCAGGAAATCCTCTTTGAGGAGGGAGTTGCTCATCACCACCACTCTGTCATGACTCATAAAATATTCGGTGTTGATTACAAAAGCTCCTTTCCAAATCCCAAGTTATTGGGTAATTGTGAGAGTTTCTCTTTGGGTTGGTTCTTGGGGATTTTTTTGTTTAAGAAATTTATTTTTAACTCTCCAAGTGACGAAGGTTCTGTCAAGCTTTTTGCTTTAAAGGGATGCTCAGATCCAAAACACCCACAGGGTGATTTTGTCTCAGGCAACACATGATTTTTGCAGTAATCCACAATTCTAATCTTTGTGAATAATTCCACCAGTATGATAAAGAGGGAGGGAAGGAAAAGCCAGCGTTAGAACTGAAGCACATTCCCAAAGATCACAAGACCAATCAGAGTAAATCTTTAATTTCATGCTTCATTGATAAACACCAAGTTGTTTGAAACATGGTCTAAACTCCAACACTCAGCTTGTATCCTGATACACCCAAAGCTGGAGGTGAGCCCTTCACCTGGACAAGAGGAGCTATAAATACAAGAGGATGGAGCAAGTTCTTAGGAAGGAACTTCAGGAGGTCTCCTGGGTAACACACGGGGAGGAAAAGAGACCAAACCCATGGGATTAACACAGCATGGGGAAGACATGGAGCAATTCCAGAGGAGGCCATGGAGATGCTCCAGGGCTGGATCCCTCTGCTCTGGAGCCAGGCTGGGAGAGCTGGGGGGTCACTTGGAGAAGAGAAGGCTCCAGGGAGACCTGAGAGCCCCTGCCAGGGCCTGAAGAGGCTCCAAGAGAGCTGGAGAGGGACGTGGGACAAGGGATGGAGGGACAGGACACAGAGAATGGCTTCCCAGTGCCAGAGGGCAGGGACAGATAGGACACTGGGAAGGAATTCCTGGCTAGGAGGGTGGGCAGGCCCTGGCACAGGTGCTCAGAGGAGCTGCCCCATCCCTGGCCAGGTTAGACAGGGTTTGGAGCACCCTGGGACAGTGGGAGGTGTCCCTGCCCATGGGATCAGCTTTAAGGTCCTTTCCAGCCCAAACCATTCCGTGAATCTGTGAACAAATAACACAAGTTTATGGTCAAATCCAAACTTTCAGAAGTAAAACAACTCTCCTGGCTTTTCCCAGAACTCATGCAGCTTCACAGCCTAAAGCACATCCTCAGTGAACTGGATTCCAACACCTCCCTGAGGAATCCCAAGTGCCTGGTACCTTTAAGAACTCTCACTGCCACAAACCTGCTCCACACACACCACACTTCAAATGAAACTTTGTGTTTTCACCTAAACACAGGCCAATGTTTACATATGCTGCACTATAAATAGCATTAAAGCAAAAACTGACAAATTCCAGAAACATGAGAGTTGCTGCAAGGAAATTAATCCTTCCCCAGAGGATTCAGCTCCCTCCACGCCTGGCACTGGATTTCCCAGCTGAGGCTCCTGCTCAGCCCCCCTCCATCCCCACGTTCTACACACACCCCAACACCATCTGACATTTCCTGCTCTAACTTTACATTGATTCATGTGGAAAACACCCACTAAAGGGAAAGGCTGCCCTGGCAATGCAGCGCTGCACTGAAAGGCAAAAATAGTATTTCAGCATCATTAAGTATTTCTACATAATTAGGAGGGAAAAAGTGTAGACAGAACTCCTGCTTTCAGCAGCCAGTGCTGAATCAACGAGGGAAGTCTCAGCTGTCTGAGAGCACTAAATGTCTTGTAATTTATTGCTGATTTAAACTCCCTTGACGAACAGATTAGTTGAGCTCAAGTTTCTGGAGGGTTTTTTTCTGGAAGTAGCTCCATTTATACTCCATGTCTTCCTCAAACACATTTCTTTCTCCAACCAGGGCTCGAGGAACTCGTGTTTCAGGACCAGTGTTATTATGAAATACAAACAAGATAACACATGAACAAGATAAGGAAGCTCTAATGATCAGCCCAGAGTGCCACACACTCATTTCCCCACACAGCCCTCACCTGCACGCAGCTAATCAGTTATTAGACATCCTATCTACAGCAAACTTCCCCATCTCCTGCCTTCCCTCAAATGATCTCGCTCAGACAAGCCCAGCTTTGCAAATTCTGCTCCTGAACTCAAGGACACGCAGGGACAGCAGATTTGCAAAAAGTATTTTAAGTGTCAAATTTCTTCAACTGCCCTTTATCCGATTATCCTGCCCCTATAATCTCTCATCTGAGATCAGCTGCTCAGAACTTTGATCTTCCTGCCAGTTACACTGACAGGCCAGAACATTCCACTTCACATGGTTCTATGGACCAGAACTGCACCAAACACCAGACCAGGATCCAGCACCACAGCACCTGGCATACATCTGAGGAAGACAAGATTTCGTTGTGCACCACTTGAACCTGCACAAAACATTCAGAATTTATGCATTAATAGAAAATAATCTAGACATTTTAGGCAGAAGTTGCTCCCTGGGAGGGTGGGCAGGCCCTGGCACAGGCTGGGCAGTGAAGCTGTGGCTGCCCCATCCCTGGGAGTGTCCAAGGCCAGGTTGGACAGGGCTTGGAGCACCCTGGGCTGGTGGGAGGTGTCCCTGCCCATGGCAGGGGTGGGATGGGATGAGCTGTGAGGTCCCTTCTCAGCCCAATCACTCTGTGATTCTCTGAGATCTGCCCATTTTAAGTTCCAACAACTGCACAGAAGGTGCCTGTGGCAGGGCTGGACACATGACCATCAGTGCACACAGAATATATCCTTGGGTCAACATGGGCCTGGATCAGTCCCAGCAGCTGGTGACAGGAGCTCTGTCTTTGAGGGAGACAGGAGAGGCCTTGGAAATATTTAGGGAAAAAGTAATGCTGAGAAGGTAGAAAACCAGCAGGTGAAGCTGATGTGGTGTTACAGCAGTGGGAGTGCAAAAGGCCAGTGGTTCCTGATAGCAAAGCTGTACAGGCTCCCTCTCCTCCTGCTTCACTCACCTCCCCTGAGTCCACACACACAGCTGCCCTTTGGCAGCAGCATTTCTGGACTTCTCCACACAGCCTGACCAGGCTGAGCTACAAACACGGGGGCCCACAGCAAAATCCGAGTGCTTTGACCTTCCCCCACCCACCAGCAGCAAAACTCCTGCCCCATCCTCATCCTCCTTGCAGAACACACACACCCTGGGACCTGCAGCATCACATTCCTCCTCACTAATCAGGATGCTGGGAGTCCACTTAAACTTTATTTTGGGGACAGAGCAGTTAAGCTTCCAGGAGCAAAGGGAACGCGACACAACTGCTGCCTCCTGTCTGGGGTGCTGAGACAACTCTAAGATCCTGCGGGGAGTCTGAGGCTTGGATGTGTCCCACAGAAAGCCATGCTCTCCCCAAGAGCAGGGATTCCCACCAGGGAGAGTGCTCTCCCTCCTAACAGGAACCTGCATTCCACACAGGGATCCCCTCCTGCCTCACACAGCACCTGTGAGACGCTCTGAGCCCCCCACCTGTCATGACTCCTCAATGACTCTCTGCTTGCACCTACACAGACATTTCAGCTGGACAGGTTAAAAACTGATTTCTAGTAATTTAGTGCCCCATTAGCTCGTGCTGTGTTAGGACTAGAACTGGTTCAGGATGTTACAGAGCTTGTCTGTCCTCAAACTTATGTGACACAAATTAATTTGAGATCCTTCTGGTTGGTTTCTTGTAACTCAGCACCTGGTGTGGCTGAGGACACAGAAGACAGAAAACAGCAGGAATACCCAATTCCAATGCTTAAAAGCAACAGCAGGCTCACCCACGAGGGATGCTGACATCCTTGCTTTGCCAGTACCTCCCAATGCCTTAAACATCATGGAATTTTCTTTGGCTACACCAAAGACTTCCCTGAGCTTTGCTATTCTGCACCTGAAGCAAAGCCCTGTGCCCCAGAACTGCCATGCATGGAAGCCAAGTCACAGACCTGCCAGAGAAGTCTGCTCTAACCTGCAGGCAAATGAGGCTGTAATTAACACAGAGGGACGTGGCTGCAGCTCCAACCACACTCCAACCCCACTTCTCCAGGTTGTTCCCAGGTTGTTGAGGAGGTCACTGGATAAGCCCTGGCCCTGCCCCAGCTCACCTGAGTCTGCACCATGATGAGAACCCCCCAAATTATCAGCAGCAGAGGCAATAACAGGGCATCTTTGACTTGCTGCTGGCATTTTTTTTTACTTTAGGGGAAGGCACATCCTGGAAATCCCTCCCCACTTCCATGACCTCATGAAGAGCAGCAAAGTTAATCCTTGTCTTTTAATAAGCTCCCTGCACTGAATGGCTGCCCCTTTGATCCCCACTGATACTCCTCTCTCTCCTCAACATGCCTTAATACCCGCACAGATTTGGCTGCTTCTTCCAAAGCCATTTCCTTGCTGCAGCACATGACAGTCACACCAGAGATTACACAAAACCTTGGTGTGCTCCTCTAATCAGCTGGTGGCATCCCAGCAGAAATCTCTTCTAATGATGTACGCTAAGCTGATCAAAAAAACAAGCAAGCAAACAGGCCAAGAGAGCTGTTTATATGGAAGTAAGATTAAAAAACAATTAGAAATCATGAAGCAGCAAGTAGCCTCTGCTGCCCAGGGGGAGGTCAGGGAAGGGAAGGGGAGCAAACCTCAGAAACTGAGGAAACTGTAAAGCAAAAAATAATGGTGTCCACCTGAGGATGCACATTCAGGTTCAGAGCACCACACACACATGTAAAGGTTCTATGATGCTGATTAAGACACAGTTTGGGGCTAAACCTGCATTACCAAGGTTCCAAATGCCAGCTGAGGGCCTGACTGTCACTCCTCACTCCAAAGGCAGTGAATTTTATCAAACTATACATGTGACTTAAAATCTTTCAGAAACTTTTGTGGGTAAGAGATGCTAAAATCAGAATCTACTCTAAGCCTAAAAAAATCCAGGCCTCTGCCAGAAGACTTTGTGGTTGGTTTATCTGTTTATCTTGAATTTCTGTTCTAGTCAGAAGTCCATGGTCCACGATAAACACCAGTTTAGTGGTTGAGTTTATTGCAGGCCACTGATTCCACCACAATAGTTTAGTTCACAGAGAGTTTTTAAAGAGAGATGAGGGGGCACTGGGGAGCTCTAAATATTCCCCATGCAATCAAAGCCTCACTTTGTTTAAAAATGTTGGTGTCACGTGACCCTCGTGGATTTTTCTGTACACAAAATCTTGGGGGCAGGAAGACTTTGAAGCAAATTATTTTGCCCATCAGGAAGGACCTGTAAGAACCAAAGAAGGAGCCCTCCAGTTCTTCACCCTCCCCAGGCTCCCTCCACACACCCAACACAAACAGGTTCTCCTGCAGAGCCCAGGAAAGCATTGACAGTTTGGTTATTACAGCACAGAGAGTTCAGAGAATCACAGAATCATGGAATGGTTTGGTTAGGAAGGGACCTCAAAGTTTATCCAGTGCCACCCCTGTCATGTGCAGGGACACCTCCCACCAGCCCAGGGTGCTCCAAGCCCTGCCCAACCTGGCCTGGGACACTCCCAGGGATCCAGGGGCAGCCACAGCTGCTCTGCCTAACCTGTGCCAGGGCCTGCCCACCCTCACAGGGAGGGATTTCTTCCCAATAATCTCACAGAATTAAGGATACCCTTCAGAAAACTCAGGCTACCCCAAAGTCCAACACACATTAGAACCACTGGAGAGTCCCCATCTCCCAGAGGTGACTGCTCTTGTTTCCTCAAGGCTACACAGGGAGAAGTAACCTCAGGATCCACCGGAGCAAATCCTGCAGTGAAAACATGACAGCCAGTGCCTTTTGGCCTTCAAGTGGGCAGACAAACCATTCCTACAGCTGCTCTGAGATCACACACCTGTACCCTTGTGCAAGGGAAAGGATTTGCCCCCAGCCTGTGGCACACTCAGGGCCTGCTGCCCCAGATGGCACTGCCAGTGTCGGGCTGGCACAGGGAACGCGCGGCCGGAAGCCAAAGCAGGATAACAAGGATTCAGTAAGAAGCTCAACAGAGGAAGCTCTGAGAGTCTGAGAAAGGCAACTATGAGAGACAGAGAGCCCAGTGCATAAACCAGAACAGAAACAGACTGAGACAGGCACGGCCCAGACGGGTCGGTGACCACTAAAGCACTTCCTACTCCAGTGCGGCGAGATTGTTGTTGTTGTTGGGGTTTGGGCTCTTTCCTGTTTCTTTGTTTGGTTGGCTTTTCTGAGCACTCTGCAGGAGATCCAAACTCTCACTTGCAGAAGTGAGAGTCACCCACACCAACTGCAGGCCATGGCAGCTCTGCTTAAGGGACAGCAGAGATTTCCTATTATAAGGTTACAAACAGAGATTTGGAAGAAGAAAAGAACACACAACAAAGAGTAACTCGGCTTTTGTTCTGCATCTGTCAAAGAGAATTTAGGACATATTACAGACTATCACAGCTCCTGTACTTCCAACATCTTTGCAGCTTCACTAGACTTACCATCATGTGCTGAGCAGCAGAGAAAAGGAGGCAAACAGCCCTGAAAACAGGTTCAGGTGTCACATGGAGCAAAAGGGAAAGACCCTGCTTGGGCTACACAGAATAGATAAAATACAGCGACTGTTCAAAGGATCACAGAGTCAGTAAGGTTGGGAAAGACATTTGGATCATTGAGACAAACTGTTAACCCAGCACTGCCAAGTCCCACTGAACACTGGGGATACAGATTTAGATGGGATATTGGGAAGAAATCCTTCCCTGTGAGGGTGGGCAGCACAGCAGACACTGCTCAACAGTCCTGATGCAGACACCCTAAAACATTTTACAGTTACTGCTCTGATCACTCCTATTTTTGCAAGAGTACAAGTTGAGCCACAGTAAGAGCATTACTCCCAAGGCTCCCAGTCCAACCCAGCCAGCCAGTGCCCAATCCTCCAGGTAACACAAACACTGCTTTCATTCCATATTTTTGAGTCTGTCTCAGAATATGACTGAACACAGGACCCAGCTCAAATTGAGCATGCAACCTAAAATACATAAAGACTAATTCCTTCTGTTCCTGGAGACATTCACGTGTTCTGCCTGACTGCCCAACACCGCCCATGGTTTTCCACAGAGCTCCCAGGTGGAGGGAGGTCTGTCCCCAAAGCCCTGCCATGCTCTCCTGACAGAGGGAACAAAGCCCAGAGCCCACTCCCTGTCCCTGCCAGGCCATGCCCAGTCCCTGGTGCTGGGGGAGCAGTCCCAGACTGGAAGCAGCTCTTCCCACCAGAGCTCCTGTTATTGTCAGCCCTGGCAGGGCTGCATTGCTGCTACAGCAACAGTGGCAGCTTTTCAAAGGAACTGCAGTGTACACAAGGATGTTTTACACAGCCAAACAGAAAATCTTCCTTCCAGTTCCCCCTGGCTTCAGACAAAAGCAGCAACCCCTAAACCAACAGGCTGCACAGGGAAGGGCAGATGCCACAATGCTGGAAAACTGCAGCTTTACAGAGCTCGTGTTGCTGCAGCTTCACGGTGAAGGACCAGCAGAGGAGCTGAGAACCCCCTGGGGATGACACAGAACCAGCAGAGGAGCTGAGAACCCCATGGGGATGACACAGAACCAGCAGAGGAGCTGAGAACCCCATGGGGATGACACAGAACCAGCAGAGGAGCTGAGAACCCCATGGGGATGACACAGAACCAGCAGAGGAGCTGAGAACCCCATGGGGATGACACAGAACCAGCAGAGGAGCTGAGAACC
>JAWWLZ010000022.1:20091864-20101897 GCA_035041345.1 Poliocrania exsul | reverse complement strand
GTGGGGATGACACAGAACCAGCAGAGGAGCTGAGCACTCTGTAAGGATGACACAGAACCAGCAGAGGAGCTGAGCACTCTGTGGGGATGACACAGAACCAGCAGAGGAGCTGAGCACCCTGTGGGGATGACACAGAACCAGCAGAGGAGCTGAGCACTCTGTAAGGATGACACAGAACCAGCAGAGGAGCTGAGCACTCTGTGGGGATGACACAGAACCAGCAGAGGAGCTGAGCACCCTGTGGGGATGACACAGAACCAGCAGAGGAGCTGAGCACTCTGTAAGGATGACACAGAACCAGCAGAGGAGCTGAGCACCCCATGGGATGATGTAGCACTGGGCACTAAATTCCAAATCCTGCCTGCAAGTGCTGCTACTCCCTGACAGGCACATTATAGTATGTCAGTGAAGGAGAGTTTGCTGAAAGAGACACTTCTGTTCTAGAGAAAGATGACCAGTAATATATTATTAATGACTGAATCATTAAAATTTGACCACAGCTGTAATATCATAGAATCACAGAAAGGTTTGAGTTGGAAGGGACCTTAAAGCTCATCCAATCCCACCCCCCTGCCCTGGGCAGGGACACTTTCCACTCTACCAGGTTGCACCAAGCCCTGTCCAACGTGGCCTTGGACCCTTCCACAAGATCATTATTTCTTGTACCTCAAAATAAAAACGAAAGCTAAAAGTTGTTTCTTGCATTTCTTTGAAGAACAAGTATTACTACCAAGAATGCCAGTATTAGAAAGGCAATTTTAGAAGCAATTTGTAACTGAGTAAGAACCAGGTCCTGCAGGATCCCACCAACCTTCAGAAAAGCTGCTAATCTCAATATTCAGGATTCTGCACAGCAGGGTAGGGTTGAGAAATTAATCCTTTTAAAGTTGAATTTCAACAACTGACAAAGGCATGTGTTAGCTGAGTTCTATTTATGGCATTCTTCCAAATGTCAAATAAAGCTCTGCTGGCTGTGTTTCAGTCATCCCCATTCACAGCTCAAAGAGGACTTTTATAAATGTAGACAGGCAGTATAAATCCTGGGTCTTGCCTGCATCCAATTTTACACATATCAGAAAGAGAGAACAACATTATTTAGGAATTGTCACTTCAAGGAACAGCCAGTAATGACTTACTGAAACATCTGTCCTATGCAATTGTAAACTCCAGACAAACCCCAAGGACTCAAAAATACTCCTACAATACCACTGTGGCCAAGAGAGCACAACCAAGGGCTGACAGTCCTGCAGGTGCATGAACAGGGAGTTATGGAATCATGGAAACACACACCAGTTTGGGCTGGAAGGGACCCCGAAAACTCATCCCATTCCACCCCCTGCCATGGGCAGGGCCACCTTCCACCATCCCAGGCTGCTCCAAGCCCTGTCCAACCTGGCCTTGAAATGTTCAAAGAAACCCAAACACTGTGAGATCAAAGAATATCAATAATAGCTCTTTATCAACCCCTTTAAAACACTGGTGTTGTTTCCAAACCCAAAGTTCACCAGAAACACAGAGGAAACCAGGCAGTTCCTCAGGAATACAGGGACACACAGAATCCACCTGACCCAGAATTTATTATTGTCTCACAACAACATTTCTCAGCCTTTCTCAGCTTGCACCATTTTTTCTAACGGGGTTGGCTTTGTCCTCTCTTACACTGGCTGTGGAACAAGAGATGCAACAGCAGCAATGACAATACAGGCACTTCTTCCTTTTGAGGCTGTACCTCAGCCGCAAAATTTATTTTTGCTGTGAAAAATAAAGGCATTCTGAGATTTCCAACCCATGGCAGCCATCTCTTGGGTTCAGTTTTTCATTAGAGTGCACAGGCTGTGCTCATGAGACCTGACCTGTCCCAGTAACTCCCAACATGCCCTCCAGCACCTGGAGCCCACACCTCCCTCACACCTCCCTCCCTTGACTCCTGTTCCTCAGACACTGCCATGAAATGGTATTTTCTTTCAGCATCACCAAACCCAAGCAATAGTTATGCTTCCTACGATCACTTTGCTTTCTACCTCTAACCCAACTGTGTTTGATGATAAACATTGCTTTTAAAAGCAAAATGCTGTTTAACAAACACCACTCCTTGGCAGAGTTGAACAGAGCTCTGGTGAAAGCCTGGACAGCTCTGACACCTCCACCAGCCCCACAGAGCAGCGCCATGGGGAGCACACTCACACAACCTGGGGGGTTACTGTGGCACCTGGAGGGCATCCCTCAGGGAAAGAAACACCCAAGTTGTTTGCAAAGCCAGGTTTTCAAAGCATTAAGTAAGTTCTTCTCCAAATATATCCACACATGGCTCCTCTTTTCTCTGACAATACCAAACTACAGGTAAGGGGTTACAAACACCAGGAAGTTCAGAAGAGTATTTCTGTTCTAACACCTTCCAAATGGTGACAAACAGCTCCAGACTCACTCCCTGGTTTACAGGAGCCTTCAGACTCCCTGGCTCAGGGAGCACTGCTCTTCCTAAGGGAATTCTTTTGCTTTTATGTTACTCTATGAAAATACCTGCAAGAGGAGGAGCACCCAAAGGTGCTCCAACCAACCAACATAATCCTTCCCCTCTATCACACCTCCAAAAGCACCGTTTTCACTTAAGCAGCAGCAAACAACTGAACTACTGAAGCTTACACTCAATCCTTTCAGGCCACAAAGTAACAAAGCAAATTATTTTCCCCTGTGATTAAAGGTCCAGTGCTGTTGGGGTGTCAAGGCAAGGCAGACAGCCCAGTGGAACTCAGACACAAGGTGGGATCTACTCCTAGGTGAGACCTGCTGGGGTCGGGCACTGCCCACAGCACAGACAGAGAGGACAGAAGGCCCTTCCTTCTCTGTTGCTGCCAAGCAGAGAGGAGTTGAAAACTGCTGAAGATGCTGAGTGTGGTTGGAGCACAGAACTCCAGGAATGCCCTAAAAGTCCCTTTCAAAGGCACCCCCTGTGATAAACCCCTTTGAGGGGTCTCTGGAGGTCCCTGCCAGCCTCAAGGACAGTGACAGAGCTGGCACTGCACCCACACACTCACCAGCTCCTCTCCCACAAGAGACAACTGACTGTTTTCACAAGTTTAACCCAAGCCCAATTCCTGGGCTCTGCAGCATTTATTTATGAGATAAAACCACAGAACTGTAATTATAAATTCCTCAGTAAATCTGCTTTAATAGGAATACACATTCCAAGCACAGCCACCTTTGTCCTCCCTAAGAAACAAAGCATATTCAAATATGCTCATTCCTCCTCATTCCTAATACCACACTGAACAGAGAGAAAACCTCATGGAAGACAAGAAGTAATTCTTCACCATGTATACAACCAGACTGTGGAATTTCTTGCTGAATCCAAAATGAAATCAAGAGTCCAAAGAAGATCTGAGTCAGAGTGTAGATACTCCTGTTGTGCCCCCAATGGGAAGAATTTGCACACAAAGGAGCCTCACTGTAAAGGCAGAAACTGCCCCAGTTACCAGGGGCACTCCATGGATGATCATTCCCCACACACAGTGAATCCACACACACAGAGGTGAGGCCTCCCCACAAGGAGGGTCTCAAACAACTTGATGCAGAGTCACTTTTCTGAACAGGAGTGGAAACTCTGACATTTGAATACTTTTTAGGTATGTCTTTAAATCCCTCTCCCCCACATCTTCACTTTGTTCTGAGCATCCACACCAACCCCTGTCCATCCTCCCCCTGTTTGCCGAACCTCCTGAGCTTCATCACAACCCAAACCTGCTTTCAGGATCAAAGCCCTGCGTTACTCCAGCTCATCACATCAGTTTTATAAACTTTGTAAGATGACCCCAAATTCTTTCTGATTATTTACAAAGCAACCACAAAGCCTTTCCAAGGCAGGGAGGGGAATTGAGAGCCATTTACAGAGTGTATTTATGTAAAGAGTGACAGCATTCCTCAGTCCTTGCAGGGGTATTCACCTCACAGATCCCCCAGAGCTACACATCACAGTAAAATAATGTCCTGAAGTTGGACATTTACACTTCAAACGCTGCTGAAGGAGCACTGCCTGCTTTGCAAAGGCAGCTTCTGAAGATTCTGCTCAGTGCCCATCAGCACCTGCTGTTGCCACACCATTCAAAGCTGGGTCTGAGAGCTCAGTTCAGTCAGATCCCCAAATAATTGCTAATAAGAAAGCCAAAACTCATCTGAATATTCCCCCTCCTCAGTTTACCCTTTCCATACACACAGAGATAACAAACGTGGTAACAGCACAGACATGACCACACATCTGACTTCACCTGCGCTTTGGCCAAGCACCAAGTCCTGCTGGGGTTCACCAGCACTTCCACACCTCACAGTGAGCTCAGGCCTTGCCTTTTTGTATGAAATAAAAGTATTATTTGTATTATTTCTCTTCCATTTTCACCATCCCAAGGAGTGACTGGACATGGCACTCAGAGCTCTGGTCAAGCTGACAAGGTGGGGATCATTCAACAGTTGGACTCGAGGATCTGGGAGGTGTTTTCCACCCTAACTGGTTCTGTCAAATACATTTCCCATAAAGCTGCATAACCCACGTACCAGTGCACAAACCAGACCTCCAAGCTGACAACCATTTTTAGTCAACAGATCCCAAAAGGTAACTGTGCTGTTGAAAACTTACAAATAAGGATCAGATGCTTCATAAAAATGAAAAACCTTAAGCTGCAATCTCAGCAATGTATGACGACGAAACTCTACTTCTTGGTAACAGTAAAACTGCAGAGTAGAATCACAGAATCCTGGGATGGTTTGGGTGGGAAGAGACCTTAAAGCTCATCTCATTCCATCCATCTCCCACTACACCAGGCTGCTCTGAGCCCTGTCCAGCCTGGACTTCAGCAGTTCCAGGGACAAAAGAATCGGGCAATGTACAGAGATTCTCTGACAGAAAAAACTACAACTTTCATGGAACTACATGAAGTACCCAAAATGAGTCAAACTGCCACAAAAGGACCCAACTAGTCTCAGAACCAAAGGAAAAGCTTATTTAATTCCTCTTAATTTCCCCTACTCCTTGCTCCATACCCCACATTTCTCCCTGGAAAGCGCTGCCCATCCCTGGCACAGCTGCCCAGGGCAGTGCTGGAGTCCCCACCCCTGGAAGTGCCCAAAAACTGCAGATGTGGCACTTGGGGACATGGTCAGTCATGAACACGGTGCTGCTGGGCTGATGGTTGGACCTGGGTATCTTACAGGTCCTTTCCAACCATAACAATTCTGTGATTTCCACTCAGGTCCAGGCAGGGGAGCCCTGGAGAGCCCCAGGCAGGGGCAGAATCCCACTCCTCCACCCACACCTGAACAGGAGCTGTTGTGTTGTGGTGCCCTGCCCAGCTCACCCAGCTCCAGAAATGGATTCCCTCAGCAATTCCCAGGAGACCAGCCCCAGCAGGAATCCTGCCTGCCTGCTCTGGGCACAGCAAACACTACACAAGGCACAGTGTGAGGAGGATTTCTTTCCATGGCTGAGCCAGGACAGCAGCTCTGCCTCCTCCGCTCCCACCTCCGAGTCAATCCCAGCCCTCCAGACCCCCTTTCCTGCCGTGCCACCCCTCCTTGTGCAGCTGCACAGAACCCAGACCAGGAAGCAGAACAATGTGAGAAAATCCCATCCAAAGCACAATATAACCATTCTAGATCAGCTCCCCAGGGCCATTCATCTCCCAGCCACAAACAACAATTGTGCTGGCACCACTCAGAGCCCAGGCCAGGGCTGGAACAGCCCGTGGGGAGGAGAGGCTGCTCAGGCAGCTCTGCCACAGGAATATTCAAATTACACCATGGAAAGCTGTGACTTCCCAACCCTCCCCTTCCCCAGCACCACAAGCACCTTGTAGCAACACAGTCCAGGGTTTGTTTCTAAAGCCAATGAACGAGTAAGATCCCAAGGAGAAAAGGACATCTGTGAGGCTGACACAGAATTTAAGGAACTTTGGTCAAATCCATTTGGTCAGAATGTCCTGAGGCAGCTGAGGAGCTGCAAGAGGTGGGTGTGGGAATCCATGCCTGGTGGAACACTCAGCTCAGCCCACCATGGCACCTTCCACCAGCCACAAAGAGAAGATAAAAACTGCTACAAAAGGAAGCCAAGTCTGATTTCTAGTCCTAAAACCTGCTGGCACCAGTCTGGAAGTTCAAAACCAACTGTTTTTATAAGGCACCTCTTCCACCCCTCTTTGACAATTCAGTCACTTTCTTACCAATGTTATCCCTGGGATCATGGGAAGAAAAAAGCCCTGGCAGGAAAAAGAAACTCCCCAACCCCTGTGTGTTGTATCCCAATTCCCAGCACCCACAAGTGGATTACAGTCAGCTCACATTTAAGCAAGAAGAAAAATTGAGTTTTGGTTACATGACGTTTTTAGGGCAAAAGAGCTGTTTATCAGACTAGCAACATTCCTCTTGCTGCTCCCAAATTCCAGGAGGTCTCACAGTTTTACAGTCACCCAGCTGTGGAAAGCAGAATCAGGGGGGATAAATAAAAACTCCTGATGGCACTTGCTGCAGTGCAAAAATGCCACTTTATCAGTACACACACATTATTGTGTAATTTAAAATAATGTATTAGCCAAATTAATCACACAGTTAATCAGATTTGGTACCTGACAGCTGATGAGCTGCTTTAATTCCAGGTTTTCACCTCCGCCTGCTGCCAACAAAGAGCCAACTTTGCTCCATTTGAATGTTGCAGATGACACCAAACCACAGGACAACCAGCCTGGAGGTTTTAGGTTTTATGCTCCAGTGGTTTTTCTACTCCATTACTAATCTGTATGCACATTTGGGCTGGTTTATCCCAAAAAGGACAGTGTGTTACGTAAAGATGGGAAAGAAACATCCTACAGCCTGAATATTTTCTGCATGAGGTGGTGCATCCTCCTCTAGCTCTCTGTTAACCTCTCCTCAGGAGATGCCAGCACTCTGCAATGGCTACAAAGCATTTTCTTAATTGATTATATGTTATTTAATATTGATTATACATTAAAGGCTGGGTTTAGTCCTTCACACAAGTCAGCAACTTGGGAGCAGTGGGATGAGCTCCAGCAACAGGCCTTGGAACCCACACTTGCCATTTCTTCCTTTTTAGCAGCTATAACCGATCTATAAAACATTTATAGATCCTGTTCCAGAGGCTGCAAGTTCAGCACAGCTTCACTATCACTTGAAGCCAAAACGAGCTGCTGAAAGAACCAGTCCCACCCTCCCCACGGCCAGTTCCCACAGGTCCCTTCCTTGAGTCAGCACGAAGACCCAGGGCACACACAGGACACTCACCCAGTCAAAACTCAGCATTTCTGCTCCCCTTTTCCTCTGGGGAGGAATAAGGGAGGAGCTGAGTTCATTTTCCATCATCAGCTCAGTGTGGCCACCTCAGTGCTGGCTGAGGAGCCACAAGGAAAGGACAGGGACACAACAGCCCGTGGGAATTCCCTGCCTGGAACTGCCCCTGGAACATCCACGAGGGTGAAAAGTGGAAGATGATGAAGTATTCACATACTCAAAGAAAATACTCCCTGTCCCAAGTGCACATAAATGCAAAGGAATTATCAGCTCAGAGTTCAAGTTAAGGACTCCCACCTCTGTTCCATCGGAGGTGTGGGAGCTTTCAGAGTTTTGTTTAACATTTTTAAGGGAATATGAAAACAAAAACCTGCCGAGATGGCCGTGCAAGCCAAAACCTTCACCCAGGGCACAGGACAGGCTGATGACGTAACCCTGCCTGTCCAGAGAACGGGACAAAACACACCATAAAAAACGGCTCCAAAAAAACTTCATTCACTGGGGTTTCACACATGAGCTTGCTGGGTTTAATCAGTGCACACAGACTCGGCCACTTTCAGGACAATGAACTGAAGTCTGCATGTTGGAAACCCCGGTAACTGCACAGCCCACCCCAACCTCAGCCTCTCTCATCATCTCTGTGCTCCCCAAACACCCCAGGAGTGCCCCCAGTGACTCCCAACCACAGCCAGCCCCAGGGCACAGGAATGTGATGGAGAGGAAAAGGGACTGGCCCCAGTTCAACCTGGGGCTGGACTCGGCCCCCGGGCGCCTGCAGAGCTGAAAGCAGAGCAGTTCTGAGAAACTACTCACTCTAACACACCCTCATCATAAATGCATAGTTGTGGTTCCCTCTCTGTGTTCAGACCTCTCCCTTTATCTCATCGGTTGTACTCCTACTCTCAGCCAGAGCACTTGGCCACGGGGTGAGTTTATTTGTGTCTCTCGAGGAAGCCAAAATGCCCAGTGCAGTGAGCTCTGACCAGAGAGCCACCAACACCTTCTCCCAGGCCCAGCTCCAATCCCACCAATACACCCCACAACTGCTCCATAATTCATATTCAAAAAGTGTATTTATTCCTTAGCTCTAAAGTTTAAATTGCTGTTCAGGTTATCATCTCCTGGATCTTTCACTGTGACAAAATACAAGAAGCAAACCTGGCTTTTACAACCCTTCTGTGCTTTACACACCTCTGGCAGGGCCCCTCGGTGGGATCAGGACCATCCTCCCCTCGACCTCCCCAGCCCCAAAGCCACCACCGCCAGCAAACACACATTTCATTATCACTTTGAGACCCTTTTCCTACCTGAAACATTCAACCACTCCATTAGATTTAAAAAAGTGAGAGAACTCCCAGTGAGATTGGGCAGTTTCAAAGCTCTGCTCAATTCAGGAGACCTTGAAGAAATTTTGTGGCTTACACTGAATGTTTTTATTTTCAAAGTGCTACAATTAACAGGGCACACCTCCTGAACTTCCTCTGCCGTAACTCTGATGGGATTTATCACCTGAATTGTTAATTGAACTGCCCTGTTTCAAAACACTTCTATTGCCCTCGCTAGGGCTGAAACCAACTGCAATAAATACATCGTGTTGGGTAACTGAGAGCCTTGAACCCCTCCAGGAACATCCTAAAAAGAACTTACAAAATAGCGGTGACAACTTTAGGCATCTAAACACTGAGACAACGACCGAGCAGTCTGAGAGCTTCCAAGAGCTTTGATTCATTCAAGTCTTTATTTCTTCTACATTCCCCTGTAACAACACACAGCTTTGAGCTAATGACCGTGTTACAACCACTTCTAAAAATCCTACACAAGTTTCATTTGCTTTGTAACAACACGGCTTAAACTTTCACTTCAGGGCAACAAGAGACTTTCAATTTCTTCACTTGCAGAGACCCAAAATCGCCTCCCCCACCAGCTGCACTGTGGGCAGGTGTGTTCAAGAAACTCTTAGTAAACTCCTAGTAGGAACCACTACTACCACAAACCACTCCGAGTGACTTTCATGTCTTTTAAACAGGAGAAAACGAGTTAAAAACTCCCGTGGCACACAACCCTTATCCCGATGTACTTGCCCGTGCTCTCGTGCACTTGTCAGAGCTCATGTTCGGGTATTAAATAATAAAAGCAGGTATTAATTTAATTTACCCTTTCTGGGCCCTCCATACCCTGCGTTCCGACTGCCCGCACCGATGCGGCGCTCGGGGGGGACCCGCCCGGGGGCGCGGAGCATCCCCGGGGATACTCCGGGTCCCCCAAGGATGCTTCTCGCCCCCAAGGATGCTCCGGGCCCCCCGGGATGCTCCGCGCGCCCCCGGGGATGTCCCGAGCCCCCCGGGGATTCTCCCTCCGAGCCCCATAGGATGCTCTGGGCCCGGTCTCACCCCGACCCGGGACGTTCCACCCCAGCCCTCCGAGCCGTCCCGCTCCGCCGAGCCCCGTTCCCGGGAGCCTTTCCCGAGCGGCGGCGGAGGGAGGGCCGTGCCGGCCGGCGGTGCCCGTTAGCTGCCGCTCCAGGCCGGAGCGCGCCCGGGGCAGCTCCGGGGCCGGGCGGGACCCCGCGGGCCGAGCCCCTCGCCGGCCCCGCCGCCGGAACCTGTCCGGACACATTCTTGCGGCGGCCGCGGCCGGGCCAGGAATGCGGCCGGGGGAGCCGGGGCGGCCCCGAGGCCCGCGCATCCCGGCGCGGGGGCGGCGGGCGGGCGATGCCTGGGGCGGCCCGGGGGGTGCGGGCCCGGCG
>JAWWLZ010000022.1:20053061-20091062 GCA_035041345.1 Poliocrania exsul | reverse complement strand
CGCCGGGAAGGCGGAAAATCCTGGAATTTCCAGGACTGGGGATAAAACCGGGGCTGGGAGCGGCGGGGGCGGAACGGTCGCGCATGCGCACGGAGGGGGAGGGGGGAATGGGCCCTGTGGGGACACCCCGGGGAGGGGCCGGGAGGGGGAACCCTGAGGGGTGAGGGGGCCGGGCCGGGCTGGGCCCCTTGGGGAGCCCTGAGGGGTGAGGGGGGCGGGCTGGGCCCCGAGAGGAGCCCTGAGGGGTGAGGGGGGCGGGCTGGGCCCCGAGAGGAGCCCTGAGGGGTGAGGGGGCCGAGCTGGGCCCCTCAGAGAGCCCTGAGGGGTGAGGGGGCCGGGCTGGGCCCCTTGGGGAGCCCTCAGGGCTGAGGGGGGCGAGGATGGACCCTCAGGGGTGAGGGCGGCAGAGATGGCCCCTCAGGGAGCCCCCACCCCAGGGACCCCCGGGGGAGGCGGCAGCTCCGCTTGCCCCAGCTCTGTCCATGCCCGGGGCCGGGCCCGCCCTGGCGCTGGGGCAGCTCCATCCCCGCTCAGGGCCCTGCCTTGGAAACCCGGCAGGGCTGTCATCACACCCGCCGGGAGGTATTGTCCAAAATAACCGGCTGTGCCCAAACAAACCAGAGGGAAAGGCCAAAGGAGGGTCGGCAGTGCATTACCATTGCTACAGACACGGCAGGTGCTTTAAGAAACAAGTGCCCCAGGTGGGCAGTGGGAGAGCACGAGCACTGAAAAGTTGGGGTGAGTGGATGGGGGAGCCCCTTCCCCTGACACGGTGCAAGAAGGGGGAGCAGGTAAGGAAAGGTGACCCACCCAGATGTCCAATTGCTTTTCTAAAGTGTCCAAAATCTGCTTTGGGAGTGGGGAAGGGACAGGGAAGCGAGAGAGGTTGGTGTGAGCGGTTGGAGTGCCAGGGGAGTGCTTAAGCTGTGAAAAATGGAGCAGGAAGGAGCTGTGAACAGCTGCCGCGTGCCTGCCGCGCCGGCTCCGGTTTCCCTGGGGCCTGGCAGTGCCAGCCCCTGTGCCAGCCCACTCGCACATCCCGGCAAAACCTCCCTCCAGAAACACTGGGCAGTTCCATGTCATTGCCATAGCCCCACAGCCAGGGACCAGCCCTTCAGCCTCGTGTCCTGTGCCAGTGGGTCAGACACCGTGGGATGGGCAACCTGGTGCCTTCCCCAGGCATCCAACCACACTCTGGTGCCTTTGACACAGCTGAGCTGGTTCCTGGAGCTCAGTTCCACCTTAGACACCGCTGAGCTGGTTCCTGGCTCTCAGTTCCACTGTGCTCCTGTCACACCTCTCTGCTCTTCCTGGGGCTCAGTTCCACCGTGTTCCCCCAGTTCTGCTGCTGTTTCCGGGTGCTCAGCAGTGCTCACCCTTACATTGCTCACTTGCTTCAGGCCAGGCATGAGTGTCATCCCAAGTTTATAACCTTCCAAAGGGGTTTGCTGTGATCTTTGCATCCCTCAGTGAAACACCCAGGGATGGGGCAGCCACAGTTTCTCTGGGCACCCTGTGCCAGGGCCAATCCCCCCTCACAGGGAAGATTCTTTCCAAGTGTCCCATCTAACCCTGCCCTTTGGCAGTGGGAAGCCATTCCCCCTTGTCTTATCCCTCCAGGCCCTGTCCTGCGCCTCTCCAGCTCTCTGTGGAGCAGTCCTGCTCAGGAGAGCTGCAGGGAAAGGTTCCCTCCTTTGGCAGCCTCACACCTGCCAGCTCCCCAGGGAATTCACCTGTGCCAGGCAGGGACAGCCCTGCCCAGCAAGGGAGGAATGGCTGTTCCATGGAGAGAGAGCTACTCCTACCCTGCTTGGGAAGCATCCAGGGAAAACAATGCAAGACTGTGCAATACTCACCTCCTGTCTGAGTGAGGAGGGAGACAGAGGCTCACAGAGAAGGTACCACCAACAGATGGGCTGTGGTGGGGAAGGAAAACAGATCTTAGGCCTGAAAGGGGAGTGATGAAGGACAGAGTGATCAGGGATGAGCGGCTGCCTTTGAGGGGCACAGGAAGTGGTGGCTGGGCAGTGAAAGGACATGTCCAAAAGTTGGCACAGCAGCACCAGCTCCTGCTGGAGGGTGTTTGGCTGTGAGAAGCAGAGCTGGGGTAGCACAGATGACAACACAGAATGGGGGTAAAAGTAGAGAAAAAAAGTCCTGGTGCTCTGTGGAGCGAGGCAGGAGCAGTCTGGCTGTGCAATCCTGCCTGTGCCCACCCAGCCTGGGGTGAACTTCCAAAGCACAGCCCTGGTAACAGCTGGGAAGGGGTGACATGGAAAGGAGACAGGTCTGGGTGCTCCCAGCACTCTGAGAGGGAGAGGCAATGGGCAAAGGCCCAATTTGAAGGAACAATTAATAATCTGTTTTAGGGAGCAGAGGGCAGTCCTGGACAATCAGAATTTCAGTGACTAAATACACTTAGTCCGGGGAGCAGCCCGGAGCAGTGGGACTGGGGGGAGTAACCACACAGAGAGGTCAGCAAAGCACATGTACCGGGTTCCCTGGGATCCAGGCAGAGCCACAGTCCCCTCCTGTGGGGCCCAGCATGTTGAGAAGCCCTGGGAGCAGGCAGAGCGGTTCTGTGCCACTGATTGGGAAGTTCCTCTCCTGCAGAGGCAGCTGGAGAGCAGCACATGTGAGGGGGAAGGAACCTCAACCAGGATCGTGGGGACAAATTAGCAGGTGCCTGTGGAATATCGCTCGCTCCGTCTGCCATTCCGGGGCCTCCGTGGGTGGTGTATTTTCCAACGGTGCGAGAAAGACTGTCAGAAAATAATTAGGCTCTGTCAACAGTTCCCCTACTCCCAGATTACGACTTCCTGACTCATTAGAGCTGCCGAGGTTGGCAGGAAACTTGTTTTATAGTAATTTCTGTTGGCGGTGTCCCTGGAGAAGAGACAACACGGTGCGTGTGACACCGGCGTGTGACACCACGTGTGACACCACGTGTGACACCACGTGTGACACCGGCATTGGCCTTGGCGTCACCTCGTGATGAAGCTGCCGGGGCCGTCAGGTTGCCCAGGGTGGCAGGAGACACCATTCCCTCTCCATCCTCGTGTGGGGACAGGGCACAGGACACCTGATGCTGGGCAAGGTCCACCTTTAGCACCAGGAGCTGGTGCGCAGGACTTGCCGATTTCATGACTATTTACCTGGTTTGTGAGGGGTTTAAAAAAGAAGGGACACATAAATCCCATTAAAGAGAGGGGTCTTCCCACTCAGTCCTGGGCCCCTGCAGCATCCCTGTCCGAGGGTGGCAGCTGTGAGGTGCAAACACAAGGTGGCTGTGCCAGGACTCTTCTGGGGCCCACTGCCCTCTAATTTACCCTCTGTCCTGGACACCCTGCAAACCCTGCTCAGAGAAGTGAGATTACACTCAGTACTGACCCTGCAGTGCTTGGAGAGAGTTTTAAAAAGAGTTCCAAAATCTTCTGTTTATTTCTGTGAATTTTGGATCCAGTTCCTCTAGATCAAAGATAAATAAAGTTTACAGTGAGACAGTGCTTGCCAAGAACACAATTCCCAACCTTCCTTCCCCAAAACCTTCCACTTCCCACTCAGTTCATGCCCTTTTTCTCTACGGTTACTTCAGCTGAAATCCAGGACCAAAGCAAATGGTTCCCACTGACTTTCTGTGCCCTTTTCCTGAGTTAGCACCTTTGCTGACCTCCTACTCCTTCCTGGGATGCTCTGACCAGGTACCCCCTCTGTGAGGCTGCAGCAGCTTCTGTGAGATCCATGATTAGGAAATTTTAAGAGCCAGATTCTGCTGACAGTCACAGAAACAGGATGTTACATCCTTTTATAAGCAGACTTGTAAGTACGAGAGTTATTCCATGGTCCTTTATGTCATCCATCCATAGAAAACAACCCTCCCATGTGCTGCTCTTGCACAGGTGTCAGCATGGAAGTCCCCAGAGTGCTGCCTGAGTGTGGCTGAGCTCTGGGGGCACAAGGGGATGGTGCTGCTGTCACACACCGTGTGGCTTCTTTCCAGGCAAAGCCCGTGCCCAGGGCTGCTCTGCCACTTGCTCATGGCACTTCCTAAGACTGGGATTATCAGGATCATGCAGGGAGCCCTCCCAGCTGCCCTGCTGCGGTCGTTAAAACTCCCATTGTAATTACAGCATGGAACACTGTATGGGCTCAGGAACTGAGGAGTGGCCCCAAACTGCTGCCTCCCCAACAGCCCGCAGGGACCATGTGTGGCTCAGCCACACGGGCTGGGGCTCATCCTTGGCACAGGCTCAGCACCAACTCCTGGCAAACCCCATGTCTGCCAGAGCCCAGGAACGCTGGACATTCAAGCCCTTTAACACTGGGGTCGCACACCACAAGGTAACAGGGATGGCATAACCAAACATTCTGCACCTGTTGGAAGACAGAATCCTGCCCCTGTTTGTTGTACACCTTTATTGAGCACAGCAAACACAGCCTGGCACCTCTGCCCAGGCAGACAATCTCCAGGTACAAGAAATGGCATTTTGTGGGTGCTCCTGTCTCAGAACAAAACATCACACCCTTCCAGGAACACCCTCAGACCTCCCAGCACTCCTCCAACAAACCACCAGCCCAATTAACAGTTACATTCTGCTTTGTCAAGGCATTTGGGGTGGTGCAGAGGGGAAGAGGCCAGCACAGCTCAGCTGGTGCTCCCGGGCAGCCCCACCTCACCCACGCTCACCGTGGGAGCTGCCCTGGGCTGGTGTTTCCAGCTCTTCACCAACTCCTCCTCTGCAGCACCTGAAGGAAGCAGAGCACGGCCCAGCTTGGATTTCACCCCCAGAGGTTTCTGGGGGGTGGAAGCCAAGCCAGTGCCAGCATTGTGCGGGAACCTGGCGGCAAACGTGGGCTGTGCAGGGTCAGCATAAGGGCAGAGCTGTGGAATTGTCTGCTTTAATCCTCAAACAAAACGAGTAAACAAGCTTTGTTAATGCCTCTGTTGTTGTCTGAGCCGTTTCACACCTGTGGGACCCTCCTCGAGCCAGGCAGAAGGACAGAATGAGAAGAGGGGGATTCACAAGGACACTGGGCCCACACCAGTCCCCCTTCATCTCAGACATTCCACTCCTTGTCATCAATGGAAAAGTGGGAAGACTTCAATGTGGCTTCTGTAAATGCATCTCGAGGCCCTTGAGGAGCCAGCAGAGCCTACAGGGCAGGGGACAAGGATCCCACCCTGAGTGACCCCAACTCACCAGGGTGATGCTTTGGCCAACATGTGCCTTCCAGCTTCAAAACCTTCCTGATACAGAATCCACTCTACAATTCCCCAAACTGTGTTCATGGGTCACAGGTTTGTGGTTAAAGTGAAAAAGAACCTCTTTCCAGTTTGAACTGCTCTGGTTTTAACTGGTGGCCTTTGTGGGACCACCGTCCTCAAGACCAAAAAGCCTCTGATAAAGTTTGGTAAGATCTATTTTCCATTCCCTTGCAGTGCCTGATCCATTTTAAGAGCAATGTTAACATGGCTGTGTGGCCTGGCACCCACCTTTGCCCTGTAAAATGCAGCTGATCAGAAATTCCCAGGTCTTTCCTCTGGGATTTTCCCTGGCTCAGATTTACACCCTTCTGCCACACTCCTGTCAGGGAAGAATAAACAGAAACTGGACCCCTGAAGCTGCAGGGCAGGAGCAGGGACAGATGGAGCTGCAGGAGATATCCAAGAGCCCCTTCCTCTGGGAACTCCAGGTTTCCCTGGAAATTCCCTGTGAGACAAAACCATCAGTGGGGGTGAGAAAAGTCCTGTGGGAAGACAGACCTTTAAGGGGACTTCTGCACCTCCTAAAACCGGGAGTGCCAAAGCCTGGGATGGTGCTGTGGCACTGGGGCTGTGCCCATGGCAGGAGGGGGCACAAGGGAGCCCCGGCACGGCTCTCACTCCCAGCTCCTTGGCCTTAATTTTAAAGAGCAGAGCGAAATTCCACACCCAAGAACTTTTTCTACATGGCCTTCTGGGGAACACAGGAAGTTTCATGCAAGAGAAGAAAACCTACAACCCACAGGAGGTTTTCACAGGAAGACCCTGATGTATCACTGCCCTTTCTGATGGAATTGCAGATGATTAGCTGAGCTGAAGGTTTGGACTGGGAGGCAGTGCCAGTGGCACAGCCCTCCCAAAGGGCAGCAGCACCAGGACATCAGCTCCCTTTATTTAGCAGATCCCAAAGCCACAGAGCAACGTGCTGGAGGAGCTGGAAGGTCTCCTGGCCCAGCACAGGAAGCAAACCTGTGTTGTCTGTGCTGCAAGGCCAATTGCACAACACACACCATCAGGAGAGGAGGGAAATCTCCTCTGTCCTGAGACAAACCCAACACTACCCACAAATCCCAAAAGCAGAGCTGTTCCCTTTTCATTCCGGGAGAAGGGACCAGATCTATTTGTTTCCCCCATCTGGTGCACATTCACAGTACGTAAGAGGGAGTTTTGTTTCCAGTACATGTGTCAGACCAAGACCTCAGGCACAAAGAAGAATCTGCATTTCCAGAAGCCACACGTCAGTTCCCATTCCTGGCTCCGCCACACACAGCACGAAAGCCCCTGAACCAACCAGGACTCAACAGAAGCTGTTCACAGGACACACATTCCAAAGGGACAAGTACAAATAGTACAAAATGAAGAGAATCACTTTTAAAATCCATGTATTTGTTTAACCGTTAAAAACAGACACGTACAGAAAGAGGTGGCCAAGCAAACAATTCCCTGCTGCTCCAGTCAGTGTTGCCTGCACGCACTGGGAACCTTCCCACGGAACCAAAGCTCTGGATATCTCTCCTGGGAAGGGCTGGAGACCACAGGCAGGTGATTCCTGACTGGGTGAAGGGCTGAGGCAGAGCCACAGGCCCAGGGCAGCTCTTTCACCGTGTCTGGCTTAACGAAAAGGCATTGAGAGATAAAGGTTGTGTGGGGGTTACATCAGAGAGCGAGAGAGAGTGAGAGAGTGCATGAGAGAGACCACACCAACGTCAGGGAACACTGGGAGGTTCCTCCTTCCCTGCCACTGCAAGAGGAAAGTATGGCAGATCTGTGGGTCCCAGATTTAGGATAGGGTTTGGAATTAGCTTGGTCCCATGGACATCAACATCACTTGACAGAGATAAAGCAAGGCAGGCAGGCTAAGGGCAGCAGAGCTCCCCGTGGTTGCAGACATACATACACTCTCTCACTCCCTCCTGTTGGGCTCGCTGAGGTCCCAGCAAGGCCAGCTCAGGAGCTTTTCCCATCCACCATGTAATAGCGATACATTAAACCCAAGACCAGCGCGCCGACGATCGGGATCAGCCACGTCGACCAGAAACTGGGGAGAGAAGGAGAGACAAACCAAAACATACACACCACAGACACCCAAGAAAGCAGCCAGTCAATAATTCCTTCCCTATTACACACCAGGGAAGGCCTGGGCGCTGTGTCCCCCAGGGTGAGCCCCCCAGGCCGGGCAGGTCCCCCTGTCCTCGTGCCCAGGCTCTGCAGCCCCCGCGAGAGGCCCCGGCGTGGCCTCGTGCCTTGGAAAACAGCAGCTGGATGGCTCAAGTTTCCAGCTTGGCACACACAGAGACCAATTTGGGCTTTTTGTTGCTGGTTTGGGTTTTATTTTCCTTAAATAAGTCAGGCTGTAATTTGTGTTGTACAAACAGTGGAGCTGACTCAAGGATGGCTGTGCCACAGTCAATCTGCCTCGCTCTGACTCCGGGGGCCATGGGCTCACCCTCTGCAGCCTCCTGAGCAAAACCTTCTGCACCAGCTGCAAAAAACCTGTGCTGGGTGTAAGGATCTTCAACTAAATGGGGCTGGGCACAGTAAAATCCTCCAAAAAGGCACACACCACTGTGCTGTGTCACCCCACGGCCCACAGCGACCACCCAGACAGCCCCTGTGGCCACAGGGAGGCAGCCACAGCCGTGCAACGCCAACACAGGGGCAGAGAATTCCAGAGAGCAGGATGGTGGTGCTGCCCAGCAAGGAGCAGGGGATGGGGGCTCCAGGATGGTGGTGCTGCCCAGCAAGGAGCAGGGGATGGGGGCTCCAGGATGGTGGTGCTGCCCAGCAAGGAGCAGGGGATGGGGGCTCCAGGATGCTGGTCCTGCCCAGCAAGGAGCAGGGGCTGTGGCTCACACCCCACAGAGGAGCTGCACCCCTGGCAGCTGTTCCTTTGGCAACTTATTTTGGAGTATCTGCTTGCCACAAGGACACTGCAGCAGATCCCCAGGGGTTCTCCTGCCCCTTGCACTTAACATGCAGTTCTACAAACAGAGCCCCAGCCCGACCATTTCCTACTCTTATTTTCAGGAGATACTATACCTTGATTGGCCTGAGGATGTCATACTTGGATTCTGGAGGAGGAAAGGGAGAGTTAGCAGGGAAAAAAGCAACACTAAACATGTGCTAACAAGACAAACCTGAGCATGAGCTTAGAAACACAGAGGGAAAACAACCCTGCCCTCCCAAGCCCCCTCTGTCACCAGGGGATGTTTCTGGGGATGTTTGCTCTTGTCTTCACCTCCAAATTCTTTCCAACAATCCAATCCCTCTCACCCAGTCACCAACTCCATGCTGGAGCTTTCAGCCCTCTCAAAACAAGACCTTGCTCATTTAAATCAGAGTTTTGGGGGGTTTTGTGCTTCTCCCCTGTTTATTTGTACATTACTGATTCTATTTCCTGCTGCCACCTTTAAATTACACGGGGACCTGCTTTTAAAGCAGATTTTTCCCACTGGAGAGCCCTCAGCTCTGTATAATGTGCTGGACTTACTGCTAAGAAGTGAAAAACCCTTGGAAAAAACTATTTGCCTCAGATCTGAGGGAGACAGTTGGAAGATCACTGAGTTCTGAGCACAGTTTTGGTGTGTGATTCTGTTTATCAATCAGAGCTGACCCAAACTATCAGTTTTAAGGGAATATGTGCATGATCACATAGTCCCTGTTGTAAATAAGCACAGGCTTTACCCAGCCTGAGCTACCCTTGGTTTCCCTGCTGAGAGTTCCCTCCTGGCTCCTGCTGTGACCCTGCTCAGGGCAGCATCTCCCGACAGCCCTGCTAAGGCCGAGCTGTGCCCTGCCCAGGCCTCCCAGCCCAGGCAGCTCTGAGGCACATGTTTACCTCCCAGCTGGGATTCTATTTATTGCCTTTTCCCTCTTCCCATCCCTCCCAAAGGCAGTTTTGCAACTGCTCTGCCCTGTTCTAATCCAGGAGTACCTGAGTGTGAAGCAACAGCCCTGATCCCCGGGGCAGTTAACAGAGAATCCCTGTTTGCCAGCCCTGCCTGGAAGGGACCAACAAAGGGCCCAACAGTTCCGTGGTCGGGACACAAATGTGAAAAATGGTCTGTGGCTCGAGGTGTGGAAACAACATCTCTGCTGCCAGCAGAGAAAGGGCACAAAAACCCACTTCCAATTTCACACTGAGGTGCCCGCTGAGCTTCAGAACAAAAACAAAGGTAGAATTTGCTTGGGAGATTTAGTCATGACTGTAGTTTGTGTAAACACAAAGCCACAGGCTCCGCAGGGGAAAAAAGGTGGGGGGAAAACCCCAAAAGGCAAATGGCATGGAATTAAAGCAGAAACACTGAGAGCTTACCTTGGAACCTTCTTTTTTACGATCGTGCTGTCAGGGGAAAAAAGGAGCAGATCAAAGATAAGCGCTGACTTGAAGGGGAAGCTGCGGCCTTTATGAGGGAATTGTTCTGTGCACAGTCCTTAGCACCAGGTAATTGCCTGGGCTCAGTTTGCAAAGCAGTCCTTCCCTCAGTACCCAAGGCGGGCAGGGAGGAGGTGTTTGTGTCCCTGGGATCCCTCACCCTCCTGAGCTCGGAATTCCAAGGCAAAGGGTGGTTATGGCCCCACCAGGGATGGAGGGAACCCACGAGATCAGCTGAGCTGGCCCTGCCTTAACTGAAGCAAGGAATCTGTTCTGGATGGTGGAAGGAGAAGTCTGGGTGAGTTTTATTTCCCCAGGGACTCCCTGAAGCCCTGAGGTACCAACTCACTTCCCAAGCCACACCTCAGTCCGTGTTTGGGGTCCCAGGAGGAGCCACCCCAGCCCAGCTGGCCCTTACCGGGTGCACCTCTCCAATGTAGTACTGCTTGAGCATCTCCCTGGCATCCATGGAATGCCCCACATCCTCAAAGCTCTCCGTGGCATCTCTGCCAGCCTGCTCCAGCAGCACCTCTTCTCCACCTGGATGCTGGAAGAGAAGACCCCAGGTGAGCCAAGGGCTGGCTGCAGAATGGCCCTGAGTGTCAGCAGCCTTCCTCCCAACCCCTCCTGCTCATCATCAACGCCTTAAACCACCATCATCAATAAAATCTGCCCAAGAGTTAATTGTCCAGCATGTCCTCAGGAATTCAGACACCAAAGCAAAGGATATTGTGTTTCCTCAAGCACCACAGAAATGGCAGTGTTTGGCTGATGGCCCCTCTCTGCACGTGGATGAGCAAGGAGGAATGGGGAGGAGCAGAGAGAAGTCACAGCTCTGGTGTAGCCCCAAAAACACTGACCTTGATCCAGTCTGAACCACCCAGTGACGTGGGGAGAGGAAATAACAAAGCTCCACGAAAAGGACACTGTTTGACATCACACACTGACCTCAGGGATACAACAACCAAGCCCCCAGGGAGCTCCCCAGAGACGCTGCCCTGCTGGGGGGGCACGGGGGCACGGCTGACTGTCAGACCAGGCAGGACAGACTGACACAAACCCGGGGCAGTTCTGTTTCCCATGATGGGCTGGGCTCTCCTCTAGCACTGTCAGTGCCACAATTCCAGGAAGAGCTCAGCAATGGGAAGCACTAACCACAGGCTCAGCAAAGGACAATCCCTTTGCAGCCTGAGTGTGAACAAACAGTTCTGTGTTCAGCTAATCCAGTTACACCATTACAGGGGTCACACATCCCAGGGACTAACCCAGTTTTCCAGATTATCAGAGAACAAGCCCTGAATTGGAAGGAGCTGTTGGACTGTGTTTCAGAACAAAGGACCAACCCACCTGTTTCTCTCTGCAACATCCCTTCCCTTCCCACAGGCACAGAGCAGTTGCCATTGCACCTCTGCCTTCAGCTTGACTGGTTTTGCCCCCAGAGGTCTGAATCCCACCTGGCTATCCCACCTCACCCAGACACAGCGAGGACCCAAAGCAGCCCTGCTGGTGACTCTGGGGAGCTGCTGCAGCCAATCCTCAATCCTCACATCAGAGCTCTTTATTCAGAACGAATAAATCCCTTTATTGCCCAGGTATGTCACAAACCCACCACAGAACCTCCTCAGGAGCCACGAGGGGCAGAGTCTGCTGGGGGGCACACAGAGTGTCACCAGGCAGACCAAGGGGGGCTCCACAGCTCATCCCTGGGCCTGCCTGCAGCTCCTCCTGCCACCTCTCCCACCCCAACCCTCTGCCCCTCCTGGTCCCAGAGGAGTCGGGTCAGGACCTGCTGGATGTTGTCTGTGCACAGTGCTCAGATAACTGTCCAATTTCCACCCAAGAGCTACAGAAACCAGGGCATGAAAAGCTGCCCATCTGTTTAAGCCTTCCAGGAGAAGCCCTCAAGGATGTCCCAGCAGAAATCTTGTACTGCAGATGGGAAAATATCAAAACTGAATTGTAAGCAAACAACAACCTTCCTTTCCTAACCATCCACCCCGAAAGGAGACACAAAACCCCACAGGAACAGAGAACATGAAGTGGATCTTGGCTTCAGTGACATCCAGTCTCTGCACAGACAAGAGACAAGAGGAAGGATAAAGTTCAAGAGAGAACAGTAAAGTTCACTTCTCTTTACATCCTTGGCTCTGAAGCCTTTCTCTGCTCTTGCTGAATCCACAGGTGATAAAAACAATTATTTATTCATGCCCATCTGTCCTTTGCTGCAGCCTCCAAACCTAAAAGAAAAAGACCTTAAAAACCTGTTGCCACCTCCTGTTCCTGAAGGCCCCCCTGCTCCAGACAGCACCACCTCAGCCAGACAGTTCCTACCTTGTCCTCCCCCAGCAAACACAAACCCAGACTATTTGTACAGGAAGTCATTGACTCTGCCACAAAACTTCCCAAAGCTGCAGCTCCTGCAGGAAAACATCGAAACTGAGGGCTGCAAACTATGAAAGGGAAAAAAAAGCACTTCCAGAGGAAACAATGGCTGGGAAATGTCGGTTTCTGGAAACAAACAGCCCAAAGCAAACCAGGAGAGTGAGGGCACATCCCAAAGTTCCTGCAGGAGGAGAGAGCCTGGAGTCACCTCTCCAAGGGCCTGTCTGGCTGGGAATGCCTCAGGGCTAATTAGCTGACTCTGGCAGGTAAGACACAGGCTCATCAGGTTGAGGAGAGCTGCAGCTTTTATTGCTAGAGCCCATTGTGCCTGGCACAGGATGAGCCAGGAGAGGGAAGAGCACTCCTGTGCAACAACAACGTGCCCCAGCACACCAGGCAGAATCAGGGAGAGCAACCCTGCAGCCAGGAGGAATAACGTGTGTCCTGCTGCTCCAGGGTACTCAGGTTTGGGAGAAAATACATCTCCATCAGGGTCTCTCAGATGTCAAATGGTCCCATTTCATTTCAGGCACTCACAGGCTCTCTGAAGCACAGGGGGTTGCAGCTCTCAGAAACACACAGGACATCCCAGCTGCCATCTCTGCACATCTCATCACACACTCCTGGCCCCCCTCACACATCCCTGGCCCCCCTCAGCCCCTCCTGGCCCCCCTGAGACCCACCTGCCCCCCCCAGCTGCCCATTGCTCTCAGCAGCCCCGTGGGTGACACACACAGAGGATTTTTGCCAATCCCTCAGGCCTTGGTGCCCGCCTGCAGTTCCCCTGTGCCAGCCAGGGGTGTGCTCAGCCCAGCCCGGTGTCAGCCACGCTGGCACAGCAACAGTGCCCTCATTCTTCTCCCCTGCCCTCGTCCAAGTAGGTCTTTTCACGTCAGGAAAACACAAATGGGGCAAAGGGCCTGGAAAGGGCAGAGTGAAATATCATCTCCAGGTGAAACACCATCTCGAGGTGACACTCAGGGCTCTGCTAACCCTGGTTTGCTGAGGGGCTCAAGGGCTTTTCTGGGCTCCTTTAAATTCCCCAGTGCCCCAGGGAGCAGGTCCAGGCTGTCCCTGACAGGGAACCCCGAGGTGAGGACTGAGACCTCTCTGAATCACAGCAAGGAGCCCCAGATAACACAAAACACACTCCTGCTCCTGCTGCCCAACCTCACCTGGGGCTGCTCTTCCTGCATCCCACCCCAGCCCTTTGCTGTTCCCAAACCAGCAGGGAATTGCTTTTCCATCTTTTTGCCAGGTCTGCCCCTGAATTTACTCAACCTTCGTGCACCCACAACCTGCTCCTGCTGCCAAACTCTCCTGCTGCCACCTGGCACGTCCCATCCCACCCAACTGCCCTGCCTGGAGAAAGGAGGCTCAGGGGGCACCCCCTCACTCTGTGCACCCCCTGACAGGAGGGGGAACGGGAGGGGGGTCGGGCTCTGCTCCAGGAACAGGGATGGGACAAGAGGGAACCTCAGGCTGTGCCAGGGCAGGGGCAGGTGGGGCATGAGAGGGAATTTCTGCATGGAAAGGGTGGTCAGGCTTGGAAAGGAGCTGCCCAGGGAGGTTTGGAGTGCCCAGCCCTGGAGGTGCCCAGGGAATGACTGGCTGTGGCACTCAGTGCTCAAGGTGGGCATCGGGCACAGGGTGGGCTCCAGGGGCTGGCAGGGCTTTGCCAACCTCAATAATTCAGTGATTCTGGACCCAAAGAACAAACCACTGTCCAAGTTTATAAATAAATCCCCATGGTGCAGAGCAGGCCCAGCCTCCAGCTGGCAGGTGACCCTCCCTCCTGCACCTGCACCCTCTGCCAGGCAGCTCTGCCACCCCAGCTGGGGCTCCACCACAGCCAGGCTGCAGCCACACGTGCCCAGGGCGAAAGCAGAGCCGAATTTAGAGAACCAACAAGCTGGAACGTGCATTTCAATGAAGTGTCTTCAGCCCAACCTTTGCACATTGCCCTGCAGATGGCACAGAGTGTTTGCTGTTATTTTAAGCCAGGATAAAAACCCTTTGAAATTCTGTTACCGTTTCTTCCCACTCAGTTTCCAGCTCCCAGCACTCAGGACATCACTCTCAGCCTTCTCACAAACAGAAGTCAACAGCATTAAACTATTAGGAAAACATTCTTTAGGAATATTAAGAAAATACTAGGAAAAAATTCCCTCTGGCAGGGTGGGCAGGCCCTGGCACAGGTTGGGCAGAGCAGCTGTGGCTGCCCCAGCCCTGGGAGTGTCCAAGGCCAGGCTGGACAGGGCTGGAGCAACCTGGGCTGGTGGGAGGTGTCCCTGCCCAGGGCAGGGGTGGGATTGGATGAGCTGTAACCCAAACCATTCCATGATTCTGTGACCACATTTACACCAAATATTTCTCCCCATGTCCAAGGGAACTGGAGATGGGGCAGAGGCTGCATCGCTGCCAGGCCCAGGGCAGGGTCCCCTCTGGGCAGGCAGGGGCACCATCACCCCCTCCTCCTGCAGGGCCCGGCTGTCCCTGTCCCTCTGGAACGGCCGCTGTGCCCCGGAGCGGGGCCGTGCTGGGCAGAGCCGGGACACCTTTACCGGGACACCCTTCCCTGACACCTTTCCCGGACACCTTTACCGGGACACCCTTCCCTGACACCTTTCCCGGACACCTTAACCGGGATCCCTGACACTGCCCCACCGACCCGGGGGGCTCATGGCCCCTGCTGGGGCTGCCCAAGGGCCTCCTGGGCGGGGCCTGCTCCCCTCGCACCGCTCCGGGCCCTCCATCCAGCCGCCTCCCTCGGCCCGGCCCGGCCCCTTCCCCTCAGCCCCCTCAGCCCCTCAGGGCCGGGCCGGGCCGGGCCGGGCCTCACCTCCTCCAGGAACCGCGTAACGTCGTACACGCGCCCATGGATGACCAGCCAGGCCTCGCGGCTGGAGTTGCGCTTCTCCACCTCCTCCAGGGTGAACACGGGCGCGGGCCCGTCCCCTCCTCCTCCTCCTCCCGCCGCCGCCGCCGCGGCCTCCCCGCGCCGCCCGCCCTCCATGCTGCCCTCCGGCCTGCGCCGATCGCGCCGCGGGGACCACGCCGGCCGCCGTAGCGATGGCGACGTCCCGGCGGCCAATGGGAAGGCAGCGATCCTGGGGCGTCGCTGGCGCAGCCAATGGGAGCGCGCGGCGGCGGGCGCGGACCAATGGGGAGCGGCCGGGGCGGAGGGCGGGAAGTGGCGCGCGAGTCGCGCCTCAGACAGCAGGACCGGCCCGGGCGGGCGGGACATGGCGGGGACACGGCGGGGAACACGGAGGGACATGGCGGGGACACGGGACACCCAGCCCCGGTCCTCAGCCCCAGCCCTCACCCCGGCTCCCCCGGTGCCACCCCCGAGCCTTCCTGCCCCTCCCGTGCCGCCCGCAGCGGGGCCCGAGCCCAGCCCCGGGTGCTCTCCCCGTCCGGCCTGGGCCGCGCTGGGAGCCCCGAACCCCCTGGGAAGCGCCCGATCCCGCCGGGGCCGGCCCGGGGTAGCCGCAGCCCGCCGTGTCTCCGTGCTGAGGGGCCCGCGCTCCGCCCCGGGGCTCGGTACGAGGCTCCTGCGGCGGGTGCGGGCCGGGAGCCCCGGGCAGGGCCGTGTGAGCGGGGCTGGGCGTGTGCGTGTGCCGGAGGAACCGCTGGGCAGGGCCCGGGCAGAGCTGTGCTGCTCTCTGATGGGATTGGATCCCCGTGGGCACAGCTGTTCCACTGCTCCTTTCGATGTGGTTCTTTCTCTGTATAAAGATCTGTGTAATCCCACAGGGCTTGGAGCACAGCTCGGCTCTCACTGCTGGTTTTTAGCGCCCTCGAAGCAGAGTCCACAGGCAGGGCTGGTGTGAGGTGCTGACAATTCTCCCTCCAGCCACTCAACAGGCTCACTCTGAGAGGCCCTTTGGGAGCTCAGGGGCTGGGGGAGCTCGTGAACCTGATGGGTTTCCTTCAGGAACTGGCATTTGTGGAATTTATTTCCTTGCTCTTGCAGCGCTGGGTGTTTGTTTAACAGCTGCTGAGGAGGCAGAAACGCTGAGCTGTCCGTGCTAAACTGTGACCAGCACTGGCTAAAGGTTAAAGGTGTGCAGGGACAGGCCACGGGCTGGGCAGGCACTGAAATCCCTCTGGATCTCCAAGGGAGCTCAAGGGCAGTGCCTGTTCCTGCTGGATCTCTGGGAATGAGACATCCCCAGTGCTGCAGCTGAGGAGATGTGGGAGCTCCTGCTTTCCCTGTCCGTGCTGTGTGTCACAGGCTGCACACACACACACAGACAGACAGACAGAGCTGCCTGCAGGGCCAGGCTGGGTGTCCCAGACCTGCCAGGTCCCCCTCTGGCAGGAGGGAAGGGCATTTCTGATTGCTGGAGAGAAAGAAATGGCTCAGTGGTACCACAGCCCCTCTGGGCACAGGGGCTGGTTGGCTCCTGCCTATCCTGGTCTGTGACAGCTCTCCAGGCACAGCAGTCACAAGGATGGTGGTACCTGGGGGGCTCTGTGTGGGCTCACTGGGGGCAGAACTCACCCAGAACAGGCCCAGCTGTGGGACCCAGGCCCTGGACAGGGGCTCCAGCCCTGCCTGGAGCTCCAGCACAGCGAGGGCCGAGCGGGGCCCCGGGAGTTTCCTGGCCTGTTTCCCACTGCAGCTCATCCAGAGGGATGTGACAGGCACGAGACTGTGACAACGTGCAGAGCCTGTTCCCTGGAATGTTTTCTCTCAGCTGCAATCACTGAATCGAGAGCCATCAATCAGTGAGGGGAGGCTCACACTCCCCAGCACGCCTGCAGTTTGTGCCTTCCTGCCCAGTGTTTTGTTTGGCGTGTGAAACTCCAAAACTTTTCCTGAAAAACTGATGATGACACGGGGTGAGGATTTGCTGACCCTGGAGAGTGAGGCCACGTGCATTGCAGGTCCTGCTCCCACCATCCCTGCTCCCCTTTCTTCATTGTGGAAGATGCAGGCAACGACCCAGTGGGTTTATTTCTGTGTTTACTCTGGAATTCACCGTTCCAGGCTGGTTTTCCAGCCCTGGCTGCTGATAACAGGCCCAGACAGACCTCCCTGTCACCTCCTCCTGCATCCTGTGACAGAGAAAGAGCAAACCCACTTAGCCCATGGCAGAGCACAGGGCCCTGTGAGCTGCCCTAGCCCAGGCAGCAGCCAGGGGGTCACTCCCACATCCTTTGGACCACCCTGTGTGACATTCCCAGCGTGTCCCCAGGGCAGCCCCCCCGTCCCCAATGGCCCTTCTGCCTCACTCTGATTATTTTCACCTCCCTTTGTTTGCCCATAAAAATCCCTCCCAGTGTTACTGTTTTCCATCTGCCTCAGGGATTTTTCCCGTGTGTGTTTCCTCCTCCCCTGGCCAGGGCAGAGGGAAGGGAGGATCCCAGATCACCTCATGGCAGAGGAATTTTCATGTGCTTTTCCACCTCAGGTGACAGTCCCCAGGACAGTGTCAGGGACGTTCCTGGGGCCGAGGAGTGTCCCAGTAGGACACCCTGGAGTGGCAGAGAACCACCCCATGATCCCAAGGACCTGCCTGGCGGTGCCCTCGCCTCTGGGCACCAGTTGTGCTTGGGAATCACCGGGAACAGAGACCTCTGATTGATTACCCTGAGTCTGAGTGACTGTGGGACAGTCTCTGCCCCAAAATCCTGCCCCTGTGCCAGGGGAGGGGAGGGGGATTGGCAGGTGGCCTGAGCACAGGGAATGGGGGGGGGTGGGAGCATCCCAGTCGTTTGGAAGACCAGAATAAAGCAAAAAAACCCTGAATAAATTACGAAGTCCTGTGTACTATTTGGAGGGTGCTGTCATGGCTGCCAGTGCAGGTCCTGGGTGCTCCCTGTCCCTGCCCAAGGAGCCCAGTGCCCGATCCTGCTGGGAATGATCCATGGGGATGGCTCGGCCCTCGGAACACACCTGGCCCTGCCCCGTGCCCATCCCGACAGGGCAGCACCGACTGCTGTGGGCAACCCAACTTACACACCTGGGCCTGAGCAGGTGAGACACCCACCTGGGGGCTCGGCACTGACAGGTGGGCACTCCCCTGCTGTCGGTGCAAGGTGGGGAGTGGGACATTCCCGAGCCCCAAGGGACACGGCTGTGACCCCGCCTGCAGTGCCCTTTCCCACTGTCCCATCCAGCCGTGTCCATTCCCCCTGTCCCACCCTGCACTGTCCCTTCCCACCATCCCACCCTGCACTGTCCATTCCCCCTGTCCATTCCCCCTGTCCTACTCTGCAGTGCCCATTCCCTCTGTCCATTCCCCCTGTCCCACCTTGCAGTGCCCATTCTCGCCCACCAGAGGGCGGCCATCCCTTCCCGGTAGGGCCGGCGCGGTGCACGCCGGGAGCTGTAGGCGGTACGTGCGCGGTGCACGCCGGGAACTGTAGGCACAGCCCGCTATAATTTCCCGCCCCGTCGCTGCATTTCGTCACTTCCGATGCGATGGCGGCGCGGCGTACGCGGGCGGCGCAGCGAGAGCGGGAACGGGAACGGTCCCCACTCCCGGCCGCGATGGGCGCGCTCCGCGAGGAGAGCATGAATGGATGGGTCCTGCACTTCTATTTCTATCGCGCCATAGAGGCCTATCGCTCCGGCCGCAACCGCGACTTTCGCCAGTTCCGCGACATCATGCAGGGTGCGCGGGCCGGGCCGGGGGGTGCCGGGCCGAGCCCGGGATGGGCCGGGGGGTGCCGGGCCGAGCCGAGGGTTGCCGGGCCGAGCCGAGGAGGGGCCGGGCCGAGCCCGGGGTGGGCCGGAGGGGGCCGGGCCGAGCCCGGGGGGTGCCGAGCCGAGCCCGGGGGGGGCCGAGCCGAGCCCGGGGAGGGGCCGGGCCGCCCTGCACTGCTCTGACCTGCCCCTCGTCCCACAGCGCTGCTCGTGAGACCCCTGGACAAGAAGCCGGAGGTGGCGCAGATGCTGCGGATAATGCAGGTGCTGTCGCGGGTGGAGGAGGGCGAGAACCTCGGTAAGTGCCCCGCGTGCCCCGGGATGTGCTCGTGTCCCTGGGCAGGGCAGGGCTCCGGGATATGGCTGGGGAGGCTCTTCCTGGGGGTGAGGGGCTGTGTCTGTATTCCCCGGGCAGGGCTTTGGGCTGTTCCCGTGTCCCCGGGCAGGGCAGGGCTCGGCTCCAGGCTGAGGCTGGGGGGCTCTCCCTGGGGCTTTGGGCTGTTCCCGTGTCCCTGGGCAGGGCAGGGCAGGGCTTCAGGCTGTTCCCGTGTCCCCGGGCAGGGCAGGGCAGGGCTCCGGGCTGAGGGGGCTCTCCCGGGGGCTCCAGGCTGGGCCGTGTCCCCGGGCAGGGGAGGAGCCCCTGCCGTGCAGGTGGATAACCCGCTCTCCGCAGGGCAGAGCCGCAAGCCGCCCCCAACCCCCTGGATGTACCTTGTAGATTGTACCTTCGACAAGGAGTCGGAGCTGACGCCGCTCGAGTCGGCCCTCGCCGTGCTGGAGCTCTTGCACAAGGAGTTCTCTGTGTCCATCAGGACCGTGGAGGCCATGGAGAGAATCATAAAAGAGGCTGTAAGAGCTTTTCCTTCCTTCACAAATGCTTTTTGCAGCTTTTGCCTTGGAAGGGTCTGGTGTGGAGGATGGGGGAGCCGCCCCACGCGTGGGGTTCCCTCGTGGGCTGCAGACTCATGTTGGCACTGAGCTGATCCCTGTGCTCTGCTTCACACTGCTCTTGTTTTCTCTGCAGGCTGTTATTGTCTGCATCCAAAACAAAGAGTTTGATAAAGCTGCAAAAATTGTCAAGAGGCTCATGGGGAAGGATCCCAAGAACCAGGTAAGTCTGTGTTGGAATAAAGTGGGGGTTGGCTGATGTGTCCTGGGGGGTGTTGGGGGGAGGATGCCAGAAAGGAAACAGTCCTGGAGTGCTGGACCCCCAGTACTGCACATTTGGATCATCACCCTCTGTCACTCACTTTCCCTCACACACATCCTTGGACCTTCCAGGCATTCCCATTTATCCCCTGACAAGCCTCAAATTCATACCTAGGGCTGATTTTGGGAGCAGCTGGAGTTGCCATTCCTGTTTCTGCAGGTGAAGGGAGTTCCTGAAAAGAGATGTCTCTGCTGTTTGTCTCCTGTTTCTCTGGTCTTTTCCCAGCCTCACCTCAGTGTAACTTGGCTGTGCCTGGAGAAAGGCAAACAGGAAAGGCCTGGTCCTTGCCCAGATCCTTGCTGTGGTTGTCACTGTGCCCCTTGTCCTTGCCCAGTGTTCCTGATTCTGCCACTCCTTCCCCCAGAAAAAGAGGAACGAGTGGCTGGCTCTCATCCGGGAGAAGAATCTTTCTCATCCAAAGGTCAAGAACTTCTCCTACGAGGACTTCCAGCAGAGCATGTTTGAGTTCCTGAAGGTCTACGTGGATGACTCGGAGCCGCTGCTGCTGACGGTGCGTGGCCTCCCAGGGCCCTGGGGCTGAGCTGCCCACTCAGTGGGGGACTGTTAAAGCCACAATACTTTACATTCAGTCCATCCTGAAACAGTTATATGGCTGAACATACACTGTCAATCCATGAAATGCCTTTGGGAGGGGGTCCAGTGGGATGGGAGCATAGGGAATCATCCCTAATGGTGCTGTGTGTTTTTTGTCTCCAAGGTAATGAAAAAGACTTTGAATTTGGAACATGCTGATGAACCAAAATCCTTGTCGGTGACTCCCAAGTTTACAGATGGGCCAAAGGACCAGGCAGCAGCTCCAGAGGCCTTGGGAGGAGCAGAGGGCCCGGCAGCAGCTCCAGAGGCCTTGGGAGGAGCAGAGGGGCAGGCAGCAGGAGCAGAGGGGCAGGCAGCAGCTCCAGAGGGCCCAGGAGGAGCAGAGGGCCAGGCAGCAGCTCCAGAGGCCTTGGAAGGGGCAGAGGGCCCAGCTGCAGCTCCAGAGGGCCCAGGAGGAGCAGAGGGGCAGGCAGCAGCTCCAGAGCCTGCAGGAGCAGCAGGAGAGCCAGGGGGAGCTGCCAGCCCTGCAGAAATGGCAGCAGATGCTGCAGCAGCCCCAGAGCCCATGGAAGGAGTCAATGGCCCTGCAGCAGCAGTGGAACCCATGGAAATAACCACTGATTCAGCAGCAACTCCTGATCATTTAACAGCAGAGCTTGATTCTCCAGAACCAGTGGAAATAGTTAAAGAGCCACCAGGAGTGGCTGAAGAACTCCCAGGAGTGTCCTGCAGGGGCTCAGAAAGGTGGGCAGAGGAGTTTTGCCCTGGACTGTGGGTGAAGTGGGGCTGCATTCCTCTTCACAGGGTAATGCTCTGTGTCCAGGCAGCTCCTAACTCCCCAAATGCCAGCCCAAAGGTGTTGGTGTGGGACTGCATCCCAGGAAAGGTGCTGAGGTGGTTTGGTTTGGTTGCTGTGGTGACCAGGAGTGGGGCAGTGGCTGGGGAAGGTTTGCTCCCGTGGGGCAGCGCTGGAATCCCTGGGGCTCAGCCCTTAGTGGGGAATGGCAGGACAGCAGCGGAGCGTGGACATGTGTGCTCCAGACCTGCTTCCTGGGCCACTGCAGCGTTTGGGAGGGTGGAGCAGAGGGCTGGGAATTGCCTGTCCATGAGAGGAGTCCATGGGGCAGGTGCCAAGGGTGCCAGCTTTGGGCAGGGCTGGCTGGGGGGCAGCGGAGCTCCCGTGGCGGTGCCCCTACAACCCGCTCGGTTGTGTTTATTTTGTAGGCAGCCCCCTGGAGCTCTAACCTCGTGTGGGATTTCTGTCCTGAGAGAAGCTTTCAAGATCCTGTCGGACTCCCAGGACTCTGATGTGCTCTTCACCAAACTGGACGAAACAGACCTTCCCTCCCCCAAGCAACTGTCTCCTTCTGTATCCCACAGAACCAAGAAGCGGAAGACAGCGGAGAATGGAGACACTCAGATCCCAAAGCCTCCTGAAAAACGCCCTAAGGGCAAACGCTTGTTCACCATAAGCAAACTGGTGATGGAGACAGACAGCCAGTTCAGCAAGTCGAGTGAGAGCCCCGACTCTTCCCAGGAGGCCGTGGTCTCTTCTGCTTCCAGACCTGCACAGAAATTGCCTGACCAGCCAGTGACTACCGAGAATGACAAGTATGGAGCCCCTGCCTTGTGGTATAGTCTGCTCTGCCCTGGTCTTGTCTTGCAGCTGATGTTGGTAGCGTGAGCACCAGATCCTTGCTTTTTAACCCAAAATGAGTATTGACCTTGCCCACCAGCACACGTGGAACTGGGCACAGCAAACTCTGTCTTGTCCTTCCATTTGGCTTTAAAATTAGTTATGGGTTAATGGAGAGGAGAAAATGATCCAGCTCCCACTGGCAGGGAGGTGCTGCAGGTAGTCCTGGCAGGTGATTCCATTGCAGGTAACAATTCTCTGCACTTTTCCCAGCTTCAGCATCACTGGCTAGAGTTTGTAGGAGCATCCTGTAGAACAGGTTAAACTCTGCTTCCCTCCTCTTGAGACACAAAATGTCCACAGGCTGGCTCTCTGTGCTGGGTGGCCCTGCAGCTCCTCCCCGAAAGCCTCCTGAGCCAGTAGCCAAAGTAAACCCTCACCTGCTTTCAGGTCCTGCCGGGGAAAGTGGAACAGCTCCCATGGCACAGAAGAGAAGGACAGCTGGAGTGAGGAGGATGAGCTCTTCGCAGATATAGGTAAGAACAGAGTCCCCTGGCAGGAGTTACTTGGTGCTAATCCTGGCCTGGAGGTCACTCACAAGGGTCTTGCTACTAAGGATGACTGAACTTTGAAACCAGAAATCCAGTGGAAAGGCTGGGATAGAGGAATTGAGGTTTGTTGCCTGTCACAGGGTGCTCTGACTGCACAGCTCTGCAGCCTCTCCAAGAGATCTGTACCTCCCAAATGATGGGAAGTGTAACCCTGTGCCTTGTTTTCCTGCAGCACTGGAGACAGACAGCAACCACACCAATAGAAGCTTTGGCTCCAAGAAACAGGTATGTGAGGCCTTTGGTGCTTCCAGCAGGGCCTGAAACGGGGCTGTGTCCATGCAGTCTCTGGGGTAGAACAGCCCCCTTTGGAATTTGGCTGGAGCTGTGCCCCTCCCACCTTCTGGGCACTGGGAATGTGCTTCAAGTACCTTTGCCTTGATGGCTCAGAGCCAGGTTTGCCCAACTCCCCTTGTGCTGGGGGGATTCACAGCCTTGCTCAGGTGAGGGACACGTGGCTGGCAGGTGTGTTACCTGGGAAAAGGTCCCCATGTTGGTGCCACCAGGAACTCTGCCCTTGAGCCATAGGAAGGCAGCTGCTGCACCACGTCTGTAGTGCTGCAGTGTTGTGTGTGCAGCTGCCAGGACCTGTCTGCCTTCCTTGCTGGTCCTGCCACAGGGCAGGAACGTGCCAGCAAAGAGCTGCAGCCGGATCTCTGCCAACACTGCTCCTCCCTGACCCTGCTCACCCTCTCCTTGTAGAAATGGACCATCCAGGAGAGTGAGTGGATCAAGGAAGGCGTGAAGAAGTTCGGAGAGGGCCGATGGAAGGCCATTTGCCAGAAGTACCCGTTCCAGAACCGCACGCCGGTGATGGTCAAGGACCGCTGGCGCACCATGAAGAAGCTGGGAATCCTCTGAAGTTGGGAGGCATGGGACCTGTGCAAAAACCTCCTTGTTTTTGTTTTTTTTGGAAGCTGGACTAGAGTGCTGGCACGGGGAGGCTGTGCCAGGCAGTGTGGGGAGCCCCTTTGGCACCCTGAAACCATGAGCTGCACAGGTCAGTCTGGTGCAGGTGGCAAGGGCTGTGCAGCCTCTGCCTGTGCTCAGAACTGCCTCGATTGAGACTTCCTTGTTCACCCTGACCACTGTGGCCTCGCTGGAATGAATCCCAGCTGGATTGCCCTGCCCAGGTTCTGTTAATCAGTGGAATGATCCCCTCTGGGGACTATGTTATAGTTGTCTGATCTCTGAATCACTTGTTTCACCTTTTTGCCATCATTCTCCTGGGGGGGAGAGGCAGCCCTGAGTCCCAGAGCTCCTCGGGGGAACAGAAGATTTAGGCAATGGGACCTGTTTACATTTTTTTTTCCCATTTCTTTTTGTGTTGTAAAGGATTGGGAGGGGGAAATCCTCCTTTCTAGCTCTGAGGCTTTAACGTTATTTTGTGTTTCAGTACTTAAAAATGTTGGTTGTTTGCAGTTTAAAAGTTCCAGTCCTGCATGACTGGCCATGTTTTCTGGCACTTTTCCTGTTAATGTCCTCCTGCCACGTGCAATCCCTGCACACTGGTGAGCTCCGAGGGCACCGTGTGTTCCTGTCTTCAGCTGCCAAAGCTGGAATCCATGTTCAGGCAGTTATTTGTAGAATAAAGTCTATTTCTTGTTACATATCAGGAGCTGCAAAGGTGTCAATTTGTATCTTGTGGGTGGAAAGGCACCAGTGTGGGGCATGGACCACCCTGGGAATGTGGGGCTCCCCCTTCCCCTCTGGGGGTGTTGGGCAGGAGCAGCACTGCCCTGGATGTGCTCCATGCAGGTGTAGTTGGGAAACAGCAGTTTCTGGATTAGATTTCTGTGGAATGAGGGCAGGGGAGGTACAGGGGTGTTTTCCAAACTCGATTCTCTGGCTGTGTTCCAGCAGAGCCAGGGCTGGGAGAACTCTGTGTGGGAACACCTGCTTCCCACTCTGTCCTTCAGCCTCAGGTGCTGCACTGAGTGTCCCTTGTGCCCTGGCTGTGGCCACGCGTTTCCCTCTGCCTGGAAAGGGTTTACTGGAGCAGCCCTGGGCACCAGGAACATGAGGGCAGAGAGGCTCTATGTGGGCCAGCAAGGGCCATTGTGAGGCAACACCAGTTGGCTGTGGCCTGTTGGGAAGGAATTGTGTCCTGTCTTCCCTTCTCCACGCACAGGGAGAGCATCCCAGAGCTCCTGCTGTGCACAGGGATCACCTTGAGCCCTGGAGCTTGTGCCGGGCTCCTCCTGGTGCTGGGGCTCAGTTAATGATTACCCCCCTGCCACCTCGTGCTGGGAGCGAACACCAGAGCCCAGACAGCAGCAGCAGCAGGAGGAGGAGGAGGAAGATGCTGCTGGTGCTGGTGCTGCTGGCCCTGCCGGGCCCCGCCGGCTGCCCCCGCACGGAGCCGCTGAGCGGGGCCAGCCCCGAGCCGCTGTTCCGCGGGGCCGATCGCTACGACTTCGCCGTCGTCATCCCCGCTGGCACCGTGGAGTGTTTCTGGCAGTTCTCGCACCAGGGCGGCAACTTCTTCTTCAGCTACGAGGTGAGTGTCGGGAATGTGTCCTGGGAAGCTGCTGCCTTGGGCAGGGAATGGCTGTGCTGGATCAGTGCCGTGCAGCAGGTCCTGTGGCACATCTCCCCTCAGGGCTGGGCTTTTTCTAGGCAGTGTCACAGAAGGGTTTGGGTGGGAAGGGACCTTACAGCTCACCCCATTCCACCCCTGTCATGGTCAGGGACACCTCCTACCAGCCCAGGTTGCTCCAAGCCCTGTCCAGCCTGGCCTTGGACACTCCCAGGGATGGGGCAGCCACAGCTTCTCTGGGCAACCTGTGCCAGGGCCTGCCCACCCTCACAGGGAAGGATTCCTTCCCAATATCCAATCTAATTTCTATCCATCATCAGTCCCATGTATTTTTTTGCATACCTGGGTTAAAACCATGAAGTGATGCCAGGAGCTCTGCACGTAGGGCCTGAGCACCTGGAGCTCACAGAGTTCTGTGGGGTGTCCTGGCACTGTGGGGAGCTCTGCCCTTTGCCACCTGGCCAGAGGCTGTGGCACAGCAGGAGGTCTCAGCACAGCATATCCCCTCGCTCTGTCCCCTTCCTGCAGGGAAACTCCAGCCCTTTTATCTCCTGTTTACACTGGGCTGGCTGAAGGAGAGCCAGGGCATGGCTGTGCCTGGCACTGGCAGCTTCCCCCCAGCACTGTGCTTGGCAGAGCAGCCCCCCAGGAACACGGCCTTGAGGCTTGGCACAGCTCCCCAGCACACCAGAGGCCCCAGACTTCCCTCAGGTGTTCTCTACCTCCAGGTCCAGCGGGCGACGGGGATCGGCAACAGCAGGAACATCCTGGTCACAGCCAGTGACCCCAACGGCTTCCAGCTTGGCGTGTCCCGGGACGTGCGAGGGCAGATCAACTTCCTCACCAAGGACACAGGTGCCCTCTGCCCCTGCAGCAGCTCCGAGCCTGCCCAGCCAGTGCTACCAGAGTGCTGATCATTCCCACACGGGAGGGAAGAGGGTTGAGCACTGGGGATGTGTCTGCCTGGTGTTCTTCTGCCCATTGACCAACAATCCCCGTTTCCCTCTGCAGGTTTCTACCAGCTGTGCCTGGACAACCAGGAAAACCACTTTGGCTTCATGCAGGTGTATCTCAACTTCGGTGTCTACTACGAAGACTTCAACATGGAACACAAGCAGCCAGCAGAGAAGAAGGAGCTGAACGACACGCTGGAGGCAATCAGGGTGAGGGTCAGGGTGCCCCAGCACAGGGGGGACGGGCACGCCCTGCCCAGGGGACCGAGAAGGTGTTTGCTCTGGCTGAGCTGCAGCTGAATTAAGTGCTGAGCAGGGCAGGCAGCTCTGAGCACGGCTCTGTCTCTCCACAGGTCAGCATCCAGAGGCTGCAGATCCACACCTTCCACATGTGGCGCTTCTACAACTTTGCCCGGATGCGCAAAGGGGCAGACTCCTTCCTCCTGGAGTCCAACTACAACTATGTCAACTGGTGGTCCATGGCCCAGAGCTGTGTCATCGTCCTCTCGGGGGTGCTGCAGCTCTATTTCCTCAAGAGTCTCTTCCACACACAAACCTCTGGCAGCCCAAAGTGCTAGAACAGGGCAGGGCCCCGGCTGCCACTCTGCCCTGCTGTGGAGTGGGAGGGAAGGTCAGATCCTACTTCCTGAAGCAGGTTGGAGAGTTCTCCCCATTCCTGCTTTAGCCCTGAAATCCCCCTCAGAGAAGCCAAGCACCACACTGTGTCACCTGAGCTTTGTGTGCCAGATGGGTTTGTCACATCCCTGCCTTTTCTACCAGACTCACAATAAAAGAACCCCTGGCACACTCTGGGGAGTGACTGCTGCCTGCTGCTTCTGCCCAGCCTCTGGGAGCCCAGGGGGAGCTGCCTGCCCCTCTGCCCCTCCCTGAACCTCAGCCCCAGGCTCTGAGCTTCCCTCAGCCTCATCCATCCCCCAGACATGTTGCTCTCCCCTCTGGAGTGGTACCCCCTTGCACTGCGCTGCCCCACGAGAGCAGAGCTCCAGGAGATGCAAAGGTTGAACCTCCTGAGGCTCCCACCAGACAACAGGCACTAGGAAAAAGGAACAGCTTTATGTGACAAGGCTGGGGCAGGGTATCCTCCCGTGCTGGCACAACCCCAGGGCTGTGGGACTGTGTGCTGGCAGCTCCCACTGTCTCCATCCCGTATGGGGTGGGCTCCCTCCAGCTCCCCACACCCCTGGTGCAGGACAAGGTCCATTCTGCTCAGGAACACTTGCAGAGCCTGAGGGTCCCTGGTGTCCCCTAGGTCAGCGTGTCCTCGTTCCGCACGTACTCCCCAACGTCGGCTTGGTGGAACACCACGATGGCCAAGGGATCCACCTTCCGGCACTCCTGCGTGGACTTGGCAGCCACCCCAAAGCCCTGGGGGGATGAAAGTGGGGTGAGGGGGAGTTCTCCCACTGTGTACCCCCTCCCAGCCCTGGCAAGCACTGAGCACTGACCAGCGGGACATCGGCCATGGAATACACCACCACGCCCTGGTACTGCGCCGTGTTCTCCGTGATGCGGCCCAGCCCCGACTTCAGCACGTGGTTGCCATAGAGGAAGGATTGCTCCGAGCCAGGCTTCACCCACACCTTGTACTGCAAGAAAGACAGAGCGGTGAGGGGCTGGCACGGGGCTGCGGGCTGGCACTGGGGCTGGGGGCTGGCACAGGGCTGGGGCTCTGTCCCACCTTGGCATAGGGTGCGAGGAAATCCAGGGCCGTGACGCTGAGCCGGAACTTCTGGGACTTGGTGAACTTGCCGAAGCAGGTGCCCGGGGCCACCAGGCTGTCCCGGGGCACGCTGGCCGCCAGCTTGAGCAGCTTCTCACTGCGGGAGCAGCGCAGTGCTGGGGGGCTGCGGGGCCGGCCGAGCCCCCGGGCCCGCCGAGCCCCCCGCGCCTCACCTGAGGTAGTAGACGCGGTCCCGGTGCAGGCGGAAGCAGTAGGTGCCATCGGGCCGGTCCACCAGCAGCTGGATGTTCTCGCCGATGCTGCGGGCACGGCCCCCGTGAGCCCGGCCCGGCCCCTCCGCTCCCAGGTGCCCGGCCCGTGCCCGCTTTTCCCGCTGCCAGCCCTCCCGCTGCCCACCCCGGTCCCGGTCCCGTCCCTGGGACCCATCCCCTCGCCGGTCCCCTGTGTCCATCCCTCCCGGGCTCCAGCCCCTCTCCGTGCCTGGTCCCGCCCGGTCCCTGGCGGTGTCCATTCCGTCCCGGGCCCAGCCCTCCCTGTCCCTGTGCCGCTCCCGGTCACGGGCGTCCGTCCCGTCCCGGTGCCCATCCCGCCCGGTCCCCGGTGCCCAGCCGGCCCACCCCTCCGGAGCCCGGGTGCCTCACTATTTCCCGAGCTTCTCGAACACGGCGCGGGTCTCGGCCTCGGTGAGGGGCCTCATGTCGGCGGCGGGGTCGGAAGTGGCGGGGCCGGAAGCGGCGCAGGCGGAAGCGGCGGGAGCGGCGGCGATGGCGGCGGCGGCGGAGGAGGCGCGGCTGCTGTGCTGGCTGCGCGGCCCGGCCGCGGGCCCCGCCGGCCCCGAGCTCGCCGCCTACGTGTCGGAGCTGGCGGCGCTGGGGCTGGCCGAGCTGGGCCGGGAGCCGGCGCGGCTCGCGGCGGAACGGGCGCGGGTCGGGGCCGAGACGCGCCGCCTCGCCTTCGAGCACTACCGGGCCTTCATCCGCTCCGCAGAGTGCACCGGCCGCGCCGGCCGCGGCTTCGGCGGCATCGAGAGCCGCCTGAGCAGCCTCCTGGAGCGGCTGCCCGCGCTGCAGGACGCGTGCCGGTGCGGGCCGGGGATGGGGCGAGGCTGGGGCAGGGCCGGCGGGGCAGGGCAGAGGGCCCGGGGCCAGGAGCGGCTGGGACCGGGCTGGAGGCGGCGCTGGGAGCGGCCGGGGTGGGCGAGAGGGTGCCGAGGCCCACCGGCTGCAGGGAGGACCCCCGTGCTGACCCCACGCCACCCCCAGGACCTTCATGCGCGATGCCGAGGAGATCGCCTGCAGCCGGCGCATGAACAGCCTGACCCTGAACCGGCACACGGAGATCCTGGAGATCCTGGAGATCCCCCAGCTCATGGACACCTGTGTCCGCAACGGCTACTACGAGGAGGCGCTGGAGCTGGCGGCCTACGTGCGGCGGCTGGAGAGGAAGCACAGCAGCATCCCCGTCATCCAGGTGAGCCCCACTCTGCCCCTGCCCTGTGATCCAGGTGAGCCCTGCACTGCCCCTGCCCCATGGTCCAGATGAGCACCACTCTGTCCCTGCCCCAGCATCCAGGTGAGCCCTGCACTGCCCCTGCCCCAGCATCCAGGTGAGCCCCACTCTGTCCCTGCCCCATGGTCCAGATGAGCACCACTCTGTCCCTGCCCCACAATCCAGGTGAGCCCTGCACTGCCCCTGCCCCACAATCCAGGTGAAACCTGCCCTGCCCCGTGATCTGGGTGAGCCCTGTGCTGCCCCTGCCCTGGGATCCAGGTGAGCCCTGCGGTATCCCTGCCCCATGATCCAGGTGAGCCCCACTCTGCCCCTGCCCTGTGATCCAGGTGAGCCCCACTCTGCCCCTGCCCCGTGATCCAGGTGAGCCCTGCCCTGCGCCATGATTAGGGTGAGCCCCACTCTGCGCCTGCCCCATGATCTGGGTGAGCCCCACTCTGTCCCTGCCTCACAATCCAGGTGAGCTCCACTCTGCCCCTGCCCTACAATCCAGGTGAGCCCCTCTGTCCCTGCCCCACAATCCAGGTGAGCCCTGCCCTGCCCCTGCCCCACAATCCAGGTGAGCCCCTCACTGTCCCTGCCCCACAGTCCTGGTGAGCCCTGCCCTGCCCCACACCAGCCCCACTGAGGGCCCCATCCCCTCGCAGGGCATCGTGGAGGAGGTTCGCCAGTCGGCACAGCTGATGCTGACGCAGCTGATCCAGCAGCTGCGCACCAACCTGGCGCTGCCGGCGTGCCTGCGCGTCATCGGCTTCCTGCGCCGCATGGACGTGCTCACCGAGGCCGAGCTGCGCGTCAAGTTCCTGCAGGCGCGGGACGCGTGGCTGCGCTCCATCCAGGCCGCCATCCCCGACCACGACCCCTACCTGCACATCACCAAGACCATCGAGGCCTGCCGGGTGCACCTCTTCGACATCGTCACCCAGTACCGCGCCATCTTCTCGGACGAGGAGCCGCTGGTGCCGGCCGAGGGCGCGGCGCCGGCCGAGGGTGCCATCTTCCACGGCTGGGTGCTGCAGAAGGTGTCCGAGTTCCTGCGCACGCTGGAGCGCGACCTGGCGCGCGGGGTGGGCGGCCGGCTGGACTCGCTGCTGGGGCAGTGCATGTACTTCGGGCTGTCCTTCAGCAGGGTGGGCGCCGATTTCCGCGGGCAGCTGGCCCCCCTCTTCCAGCGCGTGGCCGCCGACACCTTCAGGAAGGCGGTGGAGGAGACGGTGGAGAAATTCCGGGAGGAGATGAACTCCTACACGCTGATCTCGGCGCCTGCCGTGCTGGGCGGTGCCGCAGGGGCCCTGGTGCCCTCGGCCCAGCCTGGGACGCTGCAGCCCCCCATGGTGCTGCTGGACTTCCCACCCCTCGCCTGCTTCCTCAACGGCCTCCTCGTTGCCTTCAATGACCTGCGGCTCTGCTGCCCCATCGCCCTGGCACAGGATGTCACTGCCTGCCTGGACAGTGCCCTTGGCGAGGTGAGTCTGGGTGATGGAGCTGGGACTTGTCCTGGGAGAACATGGGACAGGTTTCTCCTGGCCTGAGTGGGTTGGAAAAGCTTCTGAGATAATGGAGACCAAACACTCCCCAGCACTGCCAAGGCCACCACTGACTCATGTCCCCAAAAGCCACATCCATGCAGCTTTTAAATCCCCCAAGGGGTGGAGACTCCACCACTGCCCTGTGCAGCCTGTGCCACAGCTTGACAGCCCTTTCCATTAAAAAAATTCCCAAATATCCACCCTAAACCTGGTGCAACTTGCGGCCATTTCCTCTTGTCCTATGCCTTGTTCCCTGAGAGCAGAACCTGTCTCACCCTGGCTCTCCCCTCCTGTCATGGAGTTGCAGAGAGTAAGGTCACCCCTGAGCCTCCTTTTCTCCAGGCTAAGCAGTCCCAGCTCCCTCAGTTTATTCTGGTAGTCCAGCCCCTTCCCCAGCTCCGTTCCCTTCCCTGGACACTTTCCAGCCCCTCAATGTCTTTCTTGGAGGGGCCCAAATCAGGCTACAGAATTCCATGTGTGGCCTCACCAGTGCCCAGCACGGGGGCACAGTCACTGCCCTGGTCCTTTGGCCACGCTGTTGCTGCTACAAGCCAGGTGCCATTGGCCTCCTTGCTTCTCTGGGCTCATTTTCAGCCAGTCACTCCCAGGCAACACCTCTGCCTCTCTCCCCAGGTGACCAAAACCATCCTGGCCTTCCACCGTGCGGAGGAGGCGGCTTTCAGTGGGCGGGAGCAGGAGCTCTTTGCCCAGTTCTGCACGGCCTTCCTGGAGGACCTGCTGCCTTACCTGAACCGCTGCCTGCAGGTGCTTTTCCCTCCGGCACAGATCGCACAGGCACTGGGTGAGATCCTGGGGTTGCCTTTTGTTGGGGAGGGGCAGCAACAGGTGGGGCAGAGCTGTGGTGGTGGCTGTGCCCCCCAACATTCAGTGGCCCTGCCCTGCTGCTGCCCCTCTGTGTGGGTCCCGTTGCCCGCAGTCCCCCCGTGACCCCGCTCTCCCTCTGCCAGGCGTGCCCCCCACGCAGCTGCAGCGTTTTGGCCGCCTGGGCCGCATCGACGTGGCCGCGCTCAGGGAGCCGCTGGCCTTCCTGCTTCCACCGGCCCCGGGCGAGGAGGAGCCGGCCCAGGAGCCTGCCCCGTGCCCGGAGGGGAAAACGGCAGCCATGCCCACCGAGCCCCCCGAGAGCCCCCTCGGTGGGGCTGCGCTGCCGGGTGACCCGGTGGCCACGGGGTAGCCGGAGGGCGGCGCGGCCGGGCCGTGTCACCCCGCGGCAGTGACACATCGCCCAGCCCTGCCCGCGGGACCCCCGCCCGCACCGGACACCCCACCTCCCGTTTCCTGGCCGCACCGGGGCCGGCAGGGGGCGCTGCCCCGCGGGTGCGCGCGCACCCGGTGCGCGATGGCGGCAGCGCTGGGCCGGGCGGCGGGCCGGGCCCGCCCGGTGCCCGCGGGGCTCCCGATCTCCCCGGGACTCCCGATCCCTGCGGGGCTCGCGGTCGCCCCGTGCCGCGGGTGCGGGGACGGGGACGCGGCGGGCTGGGCCCGGCGGGAGCGCTCGTACTGGCGGGCGCTGCGGCGGCAAGTGCTGGGCCCGCCCGTGCCGCCGTTCGCGGAGCCGGTGCAGGTGGGCGCGCCGGTGCTGCGCGGGGCCGCCGCCGCCGTCGCCGCGGAGCAGCTGGGCTGCCCCGAGCTGCGACGGCTGGCGGAGGCGCTGGCAGCGGGGCTGCGGGCCCGGCCGTGCCTGGGGCTGAGCGCCCCGCAGCTCGGGGTGCCGCTGCGCGTGTTCGCCGCCGAGCTGCCGCCCCAGCGCTGTGCCCGGTACCCGCCCGCGCTGCGCCGCGCCCACCGCATCGAGCCCTTCCCGCTCCGCCTGCTCGTCAACCCCGCGCTCCGCGTCCTCGACACCCGCCTCGTCACCGCCCCCGAGGGCTGCGCCAGCATCCACGGCTTCTCCGCGTACGTCCCGCGGCACTGGGCCGTGCACGTCTCCGGTACGGACCGACCCTCCCGCGCTGGGGTTCTGCTCTGCCCTGCACCGGCTGCCCCTCCTGCCCGGGCCCCCACGCTCACATGGGTCCCCCCTATTTATCCCCACTCTCACATGGGTCCCTCGCTCCCACACAATCCCCCCATTCTGTCATGGGTCCCTCCACTCTCACACAAGTCCGCGGTCCTCTCACACGGGTTCCCCCCGCAACACCCCCAGCCCAGTTTCCCCCAGCCCCCCAACCGGTTCCCGTGGCCGCAGGCGTGGACGAGCTCGGGGCACCGGTGAGCTGGGAGGCGACGGGCTGGGCCGCCCGAATCATCCAGCACGAGATGGACCACCTGGACGGGATCCTCTACATCGACCGCATGGACACCCGAACCTTCACCAACGTGGCCTGGATGGAGCTCATGGACTGACTGCTCTGTGCCCGCCCCCGGCTGCCCCCCATGTGCCAGGGCCCTCCTAGAGCAGTGCAGAGTGCCCACCCTGACCCTGGAGAAAGAACCAGCGTGGAGCTGCAGTGTTGGGGCTCCCACTCAGCTTTATTGCAGCCAATACAGACCTGTGGCCTCAGTGTGGCTCCAGCCCTTCCTGTCCCCAGCACCCTGGGCACACAGGGGCAGCGTGGGGGGGTCCGGCCTGTGCTGCCCCAGGCACCAGGAATTGCTTCAAGGGTCTAGGAACAGCCTGCTGGCAGGGCTGTGCTGGGGAGGGATGAGAGAATCTTCCCCCTCTGGGGCTTGCTTGGGGCACAGCATGTGGGGCACCTGCCTGGGGCTGGGGGGGTCGGTGGGGCTGGGGGGAGCCCAGGGGAACATGGGAGGCAGGGTGAGTGTTATGGGCTGGTGGCTGCCCCAAGCAGCCTCTGCTATAGGCACAAATCCCTGTCTGGGATCGCTGGAGCATGGGGAGCCCCACACCCTGCTGGGGACAGGCAGAGGCCTGGGCCCTGGGGCAGTGCATTTCAGGGGTGGGGGGCCGGGCTGTGCCCCTTGGTGTGGGCAGAGCCTCGGGGAGCGGCCGGGTGCCAGCTGAAGCTGTCGGATTGTTTTTATTTTCATATAAACAAGACAGAACCCAAAGCAGCATTAATTTAAAAAATAAAAAAGAGCAGGGAGAAGAGTGGGGTGCGGCCAGAGGGGACACCTGGCTGCCCAGGCCATGCTCAGAGCCCCCCGTAGTGTGAGCCCCCCCAGGCTGTGTCCCCACACCCGCAGGGCGCTGCAGTGCGATGGGGGGAGTGAGCGAAGATGAGTCGGTTTGGCACGGCCAGGGAGGGGGGACAGAGCAGGGCCTGCAGCTGCCCCAACCCCACCCCCCTTCCCCCTTCAACCCTCCTGTCCAAAGTCCTCCGTGAATTTCTTCACCTTGAGGAGATCCTCGCTGTTGACAGTGGGGCGGGTGGTGGCCAGTGAGCGAAGCATGTCCGACTGCAACACAGGTGGGTGGGCACATGGCTCAGACCAGGGGCACAGAGAAGGGACCCCTGATGTGGCAGTGGGACAGCTCTGCCCATGCTGGCACCTTTGTCCCATGGCAGCACCCCTGGCTCAGCAGGTGGGAGATGCCCAGAGGACCCAAGGCCCTCTTCTGGCATCCAGCTCTCCCTGGGGGAGCTCAGCACCACAAGGGGGTAGACTGTGGGACTGTGCCCACCCCCAGGAGCCACAGCACTGCGGGGCCCTTGGACTGGAGGAGGAACAGGGAACCGGTCGGGCCTGAGCCACAGCATTGCTGTGCCAGGCTGGGTGGGGGCCCAGCCCCACATCCCAGAGGTGACACTCACCATGCAGACAATGGGCTCCATCAGCTTGTCACTGGGCACCTCCATCCAGGTCATCTCGATGGCCGCAGGGTCACCGGGCGAGCACGGTGTCAGGAGGTCATCCACGAGGGTGCCGGGATTGGTGCGGGAGGGGCCGCGGACCTGTGTGGAGCCAGGGGCAGGTGGGACAGTGCTCAGGATGGGACAGCAGCCACGGTGACCACCCACCTCAGGGACCCCCAGCACAGCCCTGGCCACAGCAGTCCCACTGCCCACCCATGCTAGGGACCCCCAGCACAGCCCTGGCCACAGCAGCCACGGTGCCCACCCACCTCGGGGACCCCCAGCATAGGCCTGGCCACAGCAGCCACAGTGCCCACCCATCCTGGGGACCCCCAGCACAGCCCTGGCCACAGCAGTCCCACTGCCCACCCATCCTAGGGACCCCCAGCACAGCCCTGGCCACAGCAGCCCCACTGCCCACCCATCCTAGGGACCCCCAGCACAGCCCTGACCACAGCAGCCCCACTCACCTTCTTGAAGTGCGTGGCCGACTGCACCTTGCGCACGGGCTGCATGAGGGCATCGCGCACGATGATGCTGATGTCGGCCCCCGAGTAGCCGTCGGTCTTGCGGGCCAGCTCCTGGATGTTGGCGTCCGACAGCGAGTGCGGCGTGTTGCCCAAGTGCAGCCGGAACATCTGCGCCCGCGCTGCCTCCTCGGGCAGCGGGATGTAGATCCGCTTCTCAAACCTGGGGGCAGGTGGGGGTGAGCCCAGTGCCAGCCTGGCTGGGGGTCTTGGGGACGGGTGGGGGTGAGCCCAGTACCAGCCTCACTGGGGGCTGCGTGTCCTGCTCACCTTCTCCTGATGGCCGAGTCCAGCACCCAGGGGATGTTGGTGGCACCCAGTACCAGGATCCCGTCGCTGCTGTTCCCCACACCTGCGGGCAGATGGCTCAGGGCAATGCCCGGGGGTCTCTGTATCCCCGGTTTCTGCCCACCCCCTCCCCAGGACGGGGCCCCACCCACCCTGCATCTGCACCAGGAACTCGGTCTTGATGCGCCGGGCTGCCTCGCTCTCGTTCTCATTGCGGGAGCCACAGAGTGAATCCACCTCATCGATGAAGATGATGGAGGGCTTGTGCTGCCTTGCCAGCTCAAACAGGTTCTTCACCAGCCTGGGAACAAAGCGTGGGATGGGTCCCCACTCAGGGACCCTCCCCAGCATCCAGTACCCATGGCAGCCCAGGGTGAGGAGCCCCCCATTCCTCCCACCATGGAAACCTCGCACTGGTAGTGACACACAGCCCCTCGAGGGGCCCTGCTCTCCCTGGAGACCCTGCCAGGGATTAAAAGTTTAAATATAGGATGTTAGAAATTAATTGAGTAGAGTTAAGTTTAATTGTAACTTGCTCAAAGCTTGGCAGGGGTGGTCCCTGCTCAATGCTTGGTGTAGGTGAGCTGTAAATAAACTCAGCATGGATGGCCAAGCAGGAAAGGAAACACAGACGGGAAACCTTTGGATAAGGCCAAGACCCTGGAGGGCCTCAATGCTGCTCCACACTGGAGGATGAGAATGGAGAAAGAATCCCATGAGGGCTTAAAAGACCCCAGTCCACAAATCACTGTTGGACTGAGGGGTGTGTGAAGATGTGGGGCACAGGCTGTGAGGGGACAGAGGCCCAGGGATTGCTTCATTCAGAGTTCCCAGCTCCCAGTTGTTACTTTAACAGTCCCATTACCAGGGTTCACTGGTGCTGCTGGTTCCTGCCCCAGCTTGGCCCATCAGAGCAGTGGGAGCAAGCCCAGAGCTGTCCCTGAGCCAGTCCAGAGCCAGCCCCTGCCCTGTGTCCCTGCTGCCAACTTACTTCTCACTCTCCCCCAGCCACTTGGACATCAGGTCAGAGGACGACACGGAGAAGAAGGTGGAGTTGTTGGCCTCAGTGGCCACGGCCTTGGCCAGGTAGGACTTGCCGGTGCCGGGCGGCCCGAAGAGCAGGATCCCGCGCCAGGGCGTGCGCTTCCCTGCGGCAGAGCCCACCCTCAGCACCCCAGCCCTGCACCTGGATCCGCACCGGGACCACCCTGGGGCGGGGGTCACCTCCTGCATGGCCCCTCCCCATTGCCACGGCCTCACCTGTGAACAGGTGTGGGAACTTGATGGGCAGGATCACGGCCTCCTTCAGGGCTTCCTTGGCTCCCTCCAGCCCAGCCACGTCGCTCCACCGCACATTGGGCTTCTCCATCATGATGGCACCTGCGAGGGGGCAGCTCTGCTCTCACAGCCCCACAGAGATGGGCACCAAGAGCTGGGAGAGCCAGAGCCCTCACCCCACACCTCCTTGCCCCCAGCCCCACCTCCCCTCAGCACAGCAGCTGTTTTGGGGGTGGCCACACTGCAGCAGTGCCCCTGGACCCCAGTCCCACACCTGCCCCCCTCCCCACAGCCACTCCCTGTGATGGCCAGTGGGGACTCTCTCCTCCTCCACCCCAGTGGTCCCTCACCCATCAGCTGCTCCTGCAGCTTCTTCTTCTCGGGGTTCTCGCCCTCGCTGTCACTGTCACTCCTGGGGACGAGGGACAGAGGTCAGGAGCGGGACAGGCCCTGGTGTGGCAGCAGGGCCCTGCCACCCCGCGGCCGGGCAGGGGGTCCCTCGCCCCCCGGCTCCCCACGCACCCTTTGTTGTCATTCTGGGCCTCCTTGACCGGCCTCTTGCCGTGCCTGTCCTTGCTGCGCAGGTACTCCTTCAGCTTCTCCGCCCGGTCCAGGTACTGCACACACTTGGCTCGGATGCTCTCCTTGGCCTTGTCGCTGTGAGCCTCATCTGCGGGGACCGGCAGGTGTCACCGGGAGCCCGCCGAGCCCCGGAGCCCCCCGAGCGCCCGACCCCGGCCGGCCTCACATTTGATGGCGTGCAGGAAGTACTCCACGGCGTGCTGGTACAGCCGCAGCGCCTCCTCGTAGTTCTTGGCCTTGTCCTCCTCGGTGGCTTTGGTGACCAGGTCGATGGCTTTCTGCGGGGGGGGCAGCGCCGTGAGCACCGGGCACCGGGTCCGGAGGGGCCCCTCCCCACGGCCGGCACCGGGCCGGGCCCCAGCGCCCGCCTCCCTTCCCGCCGCGCCGGCACCGGCGCTCGGCCGGAAGAGGCAGCCCCGGCAGGGCCCGGCACCGGGCCGGGTGCGGCCTATCCGCGGCCAGCACAGCGCCGGGCCCGGTGCAGCCGGGCCGGTGGGCGGGGCGGAGGCCCGGGGCGGGGCGGGCGGAGCGCCGTGCGCGGCGCCGTGGTCGGTACCTGCAGGGTGGACGTGGTCATCGCATCGCCCGGTGCGGCCGCTCCGGCGGCCCCGGGACGGCGGCGGAG
>JAWWLZ010000022.1:20010643-20046473 GCA_035041345.1 Poliocrania exsul | reverse complement strand
AAGGGAAAGGAAGGGAAAGGAAGGGAAAGGAAGGGAAAGGAAGGGAAAGGAAGGGAAAGGAAGGGAAAGGAAGGGAAAGGAAGGGAAGAGGTGGCTGCCCCAGCGCCCATGCCCATGGCGGAAGTGAGGGACAAACACACCACGGGGCTGGCGGCTCCTGTGGGAGGAGATCAAAGGCTGGGCAGTGTGAGGAAGGACGTGGTGGATCCGGTGAGGGTCCCGTGGGGATCCGGCTGCCTCCGCCGGTGGCCCTGGCCCAAGCACCGAGCCCAAAACCGCAGCTCCACCTCAGCCCCCACAGCGCCCCAGCTGTGGCTGAGCCACACCGTGCCAGCTGTGCCCATGCCAGGGAGCCCACCCATGTCCCCTCGTGCAGGAACAGCATCCCAGGAGCAGTGGGGCGAGCAGCAGCACCATCCCCGTGCCCAGTGCCTGCCAGGCACTGTGTCCATGGAGCAGCCTCACACACTGGAGGACAGATGGACGTAGCAGGACACCAGGACGGCGTGTGTGGCACCACGGACCTGCACGGGGCACCCTGACCCGCATCACAGGGGGCTCGTGTCCTTGCAGTGCCCCATGGCACGAGCCCCGTGCCGTGCCAACGGGCTGGGCAGGTCCTGCCCGAGCTTGTCGGGCTGCCGGGAACAGGTCGGGCAGGAGCCGGTGGCTCCGTCGGGCCAGTCCTGAGCCAGCTGTGCTGCGGGCACGGGGCCCACGGGGACGCAGAGCCCGCGGGGACATGGGGCACACCGGGACATGGGCAGACCCCAGACCAACCCCCGAGGCCACAGCCCTCCCGGGGGACACCCCTGCCCACTCAGAAGGTTCCTTCAACAAACACAGGCTGAAGGGGGACTCTGCAGCCAGGGCACCCCCAGCCCATCCTGGAGGACCACAGGGATGCCCACTCAGTCCCCGGGGCCCCCAGCTCTGTTCTCGGGGGACAGTCAGTGGGATGTCCCCTCCTTGTCCCCAGCTGTGAGGGGTCCCTATCCCACCACAGAGGGAACACCATGACTGGGGAGGGGACAGCCCAGTCCCTGTGCCAGGGCCAGGGGGGCACCCCGGGGCTGGCGGGTTTGGGGACACACACACGTACCAGGACCGGGGTGCGGGGAGTGGCGTCCCGCACCCGGAAAAGGAGCCCAAGCGGGGGTCCCGGAGCCCGGTGACAGCGGCAGGGCGTGTGCTGGGACCCGGTAACGGCTGGGGGCAGCAGGCAGGAGGACGGGGGAACACCGGGCACCCGTGGGGTGGATTTAGGGGAGAGAGGAGGGGGTTTATGCGTTACCTTCGAGGATGACCTCCCTCCCGGCTCTCTTCAGCGCCTGCACGGCTTGATCGTGGGTGGCATCGCGGAGATCGACGCCGTTAACGGCGAGGATGGCGTCGCCTAACCGGAGCGCCCCGCTCCTTTCCGCCGCCAATCCCGGGAAGATCCGTGAGATCAGCACCGGCATCCGATTCTCCCGACCTCCCTTAATGCTGATCCCGAGCCCTCCCGCCTCCGCTTTCACCACTCGCACCCTTCTCACGCAACCGGGTGCCGCCGCCGCCGCCGCCTCCGCGCTGCCGCCGTTCACCACGCCGTTCACCACCGACGCATCCCCGCTCCCCGGTTCCGCCGTTAAGCTCAAGGTCTCCCCGCTCAGTTCCGCCGACACGCGGACCCAACGCTCCCGCAGGAGCAGCTCCAGCAACCCCGTTTTACAAGCCCGGGTCCACACGGCCATGCCGACTCTGCCGCCACCGCCGGTAACCGGGAGAAGGGGCGGGGCTTACTGCATGGGCGTGGCTTTTAACCACGCCCCCGCCCGCATGGCGCGCTCCGGTAGGTTCGAGGATATGGAGCGGGACGGGGTGGGGAAGCTCCGCCCTCCCCTCTGGTGCGACCAATCGCAGCAGCGGCGGCGGAGCCACCGCTGCTGCGATTAGGCGCGCCGGAGGGGGTGGGCGGGGAAGCCACGCCCCCGCGCGCCATGTCTCGCGTTGTGATTTATTTGGCGCGCTGCGATTTATTTCACACCACCCAGAATCACAGACTATTCTGAGCTGGAAGGGACCCACAAGGATCATCGAGTCCAACTCTTAAGTCAATGGCCCACACAGGGGATTGAACCCATGACCTTGGCATTATTACAACCTCCGTCTCCCTTATTCCCAGGGGATCCCTAATTTCCCTCCTTGCATCCTGAGCAAATCAGGCTTCCCTGCCCCACGCAGCACCCACAGAGCCCCATCCTTAGAGAGTGAGGCTTCCCTGCCCCAAACAGCACCCTCAGACCCATGCAGGTGCTGGGCAGAGGGAAGGCAACACTGGGATTTGACACTGCCAGGGAGGAAGTTTGGAATTTGGGGGTCACCTTGTCCCTTGGCTCTGGGGAGGAGAAGCAGAGAGATGTAAGGATCAGAGTGACAGGGTGGTGTCACAACACTGCATGGATGAGCCCTGAGCCCAGAGACGTACAGAACAGAGAGGTTTTATTCCTACAGCACCCTAAGAAAATTCCTACAGTGCCCCAGGAATGCAACACAGAGGCAGTTACTGAGGTTGGAGCAGCTTGTCCTGCTCTCAGGTGCCAAATTTCTTCTGTTGGACAGGCAGGGGCAGCTGGGTTTTGAAGTCCATGATGGGTCGTTCCACCACAACCAGGGAGTTCTCGTCCAGTAGATCCATGAAGAGCAGGGGCTGCAGGGCAGGAAATGGGAAGTACAGAATCAGGGAATGGTTTGGGTGGGAAGGGACCTTAAAGTCCACTCTGTTCCACCCACTGCCATGGGCAGGGACACCTTCCACCAGCCCAAGTTGCTCCAAGCCCTGTCCAACCTGGCCTTGGACACTTCCAGGGATGGAGCAGCCACAGCTTCTCTGGGCACCCTGTGCCAGGGCCTGCCCACCCTCCCAGGGAAGGATTCCTTCCCAATATCCCATCTAACCCTGCTCTCTGGCAGTGGGAAGCCATTCCCCCTTACTCTGTCCCTCCAGGCCCTTGTCCAAAGTTCCTCTCCAGAGTCCACGCACCCTCCTGACTCCGCTCCTCGATACCATCACCCACCTGGAACTTCTTGCAGATCTTGAAGGCGTGGAGCTGCCGCTTCCTGGCTGTCTCTGGGAGCTGTTTCAGGGTGCTCTGGTTCATCAGGGGGGTGTTGTCGTCGGGCAGGGGCTGTGGGGAGCGGGCATGACTCAGGTCAGCACTGCCCAGGCCACCCTTGCTCCCACAGGGACATACCCTGGGCACCCCCAGGCTCACCAGGGACTTGTCCAGGATGCAGAACAAGTAGGTGTCGTGGAGCAGGATGTGTGAGGGGTTCTTGGGGTTGAAGGTGATGTGGATGATGGGCGAGTCACGCTCCAGCCAGCAGCGATGCAGCCCCCGGCTCTGCACTGTGCGGCTCCAGGCCGTGTACTGCTGCTCAGGGATGCTGAACTCCACCAGCTGCACGGGCACAGGGGGGCACAGGCAGCTCAGGGATCTGCTCCTGCCTGGCATCACCCCCACACCAGCACACGGGCAGCCCCAGCTCCAGCGACAGCCAGGTGGGCCCTGGAGTCAGTCCGGAAAGCCCTGAGGGCAAGGAGAGTCCCAGGGAAGGGACCACAGCCACAAGGGCTGGAGCAGGAGAGCTCCTACCTGCTGGTCTGAGTAGGCAATGACGAGGTTGTTGGTGCTGGGGTGGATGGCAAGGGCTGTCACGGCACAGTTGTAGGTTGGCACCACGCAGTGATGCTGCAGGAAGGACAGTGGCTGATGGGACCCATGGGGGCTGCCTCTGGTCCCTCTGCCCACACCCCCATGCCCAAACCAGAGCCCCCAGGGCCACCTCTGACCCCCTTTCCCATACACCACTCCTAACTGGAGTCTGGGGATGCCTGACCCCTCTTCCCTCACACCCACCCCTGGAGTTTCCTGACCCCCTTTCCCACACACCCACCCCAGCCCTGCTCCAGGGACACAGCGATGGCTCCCAGGGAGGAGCCCTGCCCACTGAACCTCCTGTCCCCTGAGGCAGGGGAGCAGCAGGGGGTCACCCCTGCACCCACCTTAAAGCATTTCAGGTTGTAGACATGGATGGCCCAGTCCCCACTGACAGCTGCCAGCCAGTGCCCGTCTGTGCTCGGTGCCAGCAGGTAAACAGCCTCGGAGCACCCTGCAGAAAGACCCCCCAGCTGTAAGGGGTGCTGGAGCCCCAGATCCCACCAGGGGACACCCAGACCCACATTTCCGCTGCCCACCTGGTGCCAGGCCACGAGGGCAGCACAAACACCCCCAGGAAGGACCCTCACACCCCCCTCTCTGTACCCACAGTGCAGAGGGGATGCAGAGTCCAGGGACCCCCCTGCCCTTGGCCCAGGGACCCCCCCCTGCCCTCAGCCCAGGGATCCCCCCTGCCCTCAGCCCACACCTGAGGGTGCCTGCAGTGTGTGCAGGTGTTTGCAGCCCCCCGGCTCCAGCAGCTGCAGGACGTGGACAGACCCTTGTGCAGAGGCAACGAAGAGGCTGTCGGAGTCCGCGGAGAACTGGAGCTGGTAGGCTGGAGGCAGCACCTTGGGCACCTGGACCTGGGAGAACACAGCAATGGCAGCCACGCAACTGCCACCAGTGCTCCCTCCCTGTTGTGACACTGCCCACTGGACCCCTCTGCCATCCACTGCTGTCCCTGTTGTGACACTGCCCACACCAGCCCCCTGTGACCCTGCAGCCCCTCCACCCTTGCACAGCAGGGCCCAGCACTCTCCTGACCTTCCTGAGGCTGACGCTGTCACCGTCGCAGCGCACGCGGTACAGGTGGAGGCGGGAGGCGGTGGAGTAGCCGAGCCAGGTGCCACAGGGTGAGACACAGCTGCAGTAGATGTGCTCCGGGCCCTGGGAACATTGCAGGGCTCAGAGGGGCCCAGGGCACCCCCAGAGCCCACCACACACCCCTTGGCTGCCTGAGGGGGACCCCAGCCCTGCTCAGCCCTACCTTGCTCTTGATCTGCACGAGGTGCTCGGGCATTCGGCACAAGGGAAGGACCTCGCCGTCCTTTCCTGGGACAAGAAACCACACAGAGCATCAGTGGTGGTGGGAAAACCACATGGGTCCTGCTGGGTAGCTGAGGATCCTTGGGGGAGCAACCAGACCCTTCCCTGAGGCACAGGACAGCTCAATCCCAAAATTCTGCCACAGGGCCAACATCGCAGATCTGCACCTGCAACTCACCACTCTCTTCAGTGGAGCCAAGTCTCCAGAGCTCGAGGTGCTGGGAGAACTGGAAGAGGAGCAGTCGGGCTTTCCTGGCACAGGAGACAAGGCGTCGCTGCGTGGAGAAACAGGCAGGATGTCACAGAAATGGCCAGACTATCACGGACCCACAGCCTGACACAACGGGCTGGGGCACCCTCAGAACACATTGGGATGCTGGAGACTCCAAGGTGGGGAGGACAAGGAATCAGGTCCCATGGGACGGGAGCCTGGAGACAGAGACCTGGCAGAACCAGCAAGACCAGCTTGCCAACTTCTACCTCTCCTTGGCAGAAGCCTCCAGATGCACCAGGTCAAAGGCAGGGGGCACAATGGGGCAGGGAAGGGACCCTGTCAGGGCAAGGAGGGCACCCAGAGGGGGAAGGAGGTCCAGCTTCTCCCACAGAAAGATCCAGCCCTGCCCGCCTGCCCCACCACCCACAAGACTCCACTCCAAGTGTCACTCACATGGGGGAAGGTGAATTTCCGGAGCGCTGCATCGTAGCCCTTCTTCTGCACCTTCTCCATCAGCGGGCGGATCACCAGCTGGGCATCCAGACCTGGAAGCCAAACAGGGATCAGCCCAGTCGCTACTGGGAGGGGAGGTCCAGCCCACCCCAGTGCCCCTGGCAGTCCTACCCCCCGAGATGAGGGCGGTCGCGCTGTGTGCCACGGCCCGCACGTCGTGGCTGTGGTACTGGAAGGGCTTGGTTCGCACCCAGCGCTTCTCCGACCCGCCCAGCTTCACCGGCAGCAGCTGCAGCTGGTAGGTGGCCCCGGTCGAGGTGCCCACGACCATGCTGTCCTCCCTCTGGGGATGAAAACGGGGATGGGGTTGTGGGAGCAGAGTGGGAGGGCACTGGCAGGAGGCACCAAGCCCGCAGACCCCCATCAGCTTGGGGGGATACGGGGGTCTCACCCACCTCTGACACTGCCAGCGAGAGCGCGGCCGAGGTGCTGACGGTGTGGGACTCTGCCAGCGTGCCCTGCTGCCAGTCCCAGAACTGCACCCTCCCGAAGGAGTCGGCAGTGACCACGCTGCCTTTGGAGAGGAGGGCGATGGCCCAAACCACACACTCGCGCTTCGTCTTCTCCATGTGGTAGTTCACCATGATCCTCTGCACTGTCTGACCTGCATGGGGAGGACAGCTGGGGGTGGCTGGGGATCCCCCAGGGCACAGCAGGGCTGGCAGTGCTGTGGGACAGGCTGGGGTTACCCCCCAGGCAGGAGGTACCTGAAGCGACGTCGATGACACGGAAGACGTCGATGGAGCCGGCGGCGATGTGGGTGTTCAAGGGGTGCCAGGACAGGCACAGGACACGGCCTAGGGAGAGAAGGTCCAGGTGTGACCCCACGGGCTCACAGCCCCTCGGACGCCAGGACACCACCAGGAGGGACAGAGAGACAGAGCTGCTGCCCAGACCCACCTTTCCGACGGTCCAGGTTCCGCTCAAACTGGATCCCTCCAGGAACGACTTGGAAGATCTTCACAGAGCCGTCCTCGCAGCCGATCTGCAGAGGGATCGGGGTCAGCCTGGCAGCACCGGAGGATGTCCCGGTGCCGCTCCGGTGCCGTGCCCGGCGGGACTCACCGCCAGCTGGGTGCCGGTGCTGTTGGCTGCCATGCTCCAGATGGGGCCCCCGCCGCCGTCGGTGCCACGGCCCGCACTCAGCCGGGCCAGGTCGTACTCGGTGATGTCCCCGCTGAGCCCGGCCCCGAACAGCCGGTCCCCGGCGGCCCAGCACAGCGACTCCACCGCCCGCGCCTCGTGCCCGGGGATCACCTGCGGAGGGACGGGTGTCACAGCAGGGCATGGCACGGTGTGACAGAATGGCCCGGTGTGACAAATAGAACCGGGACAGCCCCTGTACAGCCAAACAGAGCCGGGACAGCCTTTATATGTCCCGGTGGGACAAACAGAGCTGGGACAGCCTCTGTACGGCCAAACAGAGCCGTTGCATGGCCCAGTGCGGCTCGATACAGGCCCGGTGGAGGCTCCGTACAGATCCGTCGGGCCAAATAAAGCCCGGTACAGGCTCAGTACAGCTCTATGCAGGTCCGGTACAGGCCCAGCACTGCCCGGTAGGGCTCGTACCGGCGGCCTCACCTTCTCCTGGTAGTAGTTGGCGGCGAAGTTGTACACCTCGACGGTGCCGTCGGTGCGGGCCAGCGCCAGGCGGGTGCCGCGGGGCTGGCAGGCGAGGCAGCGCACGCCCGCCGGTACCAGCCCGAAGAACCGCACCCGGTGCACCTCGAACTCGCCCATTGCGCCCCGGCGGCTCCGGCTCCGGCCCCGGCCCCGGTGCTGGTGCCGCTCCCGACCCCGCTCCGGTGCCGATCTCCGCTCCGGTCCCCGCTCCGCCCCACGTGCGCGCGGCGCGCCGGAACCGGGGCCGCCCCGGGCCCGCACGTGACCGGAGGCGGAAGCGGCGGCGCGGCGGGAGATTCGCGCGGTCGCGGCGGGTGCGGGAGCGGCGGGTGCGGGATTGGGGCGGGGGCGGCTGGGCACGACGGAGGAGGGACGGGAACGGGAGGGGTCCGGCCCCCGAACGGCCCCGCCGAGCTGACCCGGCCCGGCCTGGCCCGGGTGGCGACCCCGGGGCCGCTGGAGGGCACCAGAGCCCCGCGGGACCGGGAGGCGGCACCGGGGGAAACTGCGGGGCCCGGAGGAGGCCTGGGGGGATTCTGGGCGTGGGGTTCTGTGGGGCGGATCTGTGGGTTGTACGGCCCGCTGAGGGGAGATCTGTGGGGCCCAGGAAGAGTTGGAGGGCCTGGGGGGTTCTGGAGGTCCTGATGGGCTGGATCCCGGGCTCTGTGGGCCCAGAACGGGGGGCTGACACGGGGGGCTGTGGGGCCCAGGAGGGATTGGAGGGCCTGGGGGAATGGATCCCGGGGTCTATGGGCCCAGAGAGAGGGTAGGACATGAGGGTCTGTGGGCCCAGAGCAGGGGGCTGACACGGGGGGTCTCTGGGGCCCAGGGGCAGAGGTCAGCCCGGGGGCTGCAGGGATAGCAGCCCTGCCCCACACCCTGCCCTGCCCGTGTCTCTGCAGCCCCCGCACAGGACCCGACATGGTGCAGATCGTCGTCTCCAGGTGAGCCGCGCAGGGCCCGGCCCCGCAGCCCCTGTGCCGGCACGGCCGGGCCCGGGGTGACCCCTCTCTCCTGCAGTGGCAGTGCCGGGGCCCTGGCACAGTGGGTGCTGGTGGAGCTGCAGGGCGAGGTGGAGCCCCGGCAGAGCGGCAGCCTGGCTGGGAGCCTGCTGGGAGACCTGCACTACACCTGCGAGGTGAGGCAGGACACAGCGGGGTCCCCACAGCGGGGACAACCTGGCCCTGCCCACCCTCACCCTCCGCTCTCCCCAGGGCGTCCCCGTGCTCATCGTGGGCCACCACATCCTCTACGGGAAGGTAGTGCAGCTGGAGAAGCCCTTTGCTGTGCTGGTGAAGGAGGGAGCAGCCCCCCAGCCCGGCCCCGGGGGGCCACACGGGCACTACACGGTCACTGCCCTCATCAAAACCAAACTGCTCTTCAAAACCCGCCCCAAGCCCATCATCACCCACGTGCCCAAGAAGGTGTGAGTGGGACAGATGGGGGCTGTGAACTTCATTCTGCTGCTGTGAAGAGAATCAAGGACTGAAGGAGATCCAGGACCTGTAGTACCTGTACTTCCCAGGGAACTCTCAGGGTGATGGGTGCTGTGTCTGAGCACCCAGAGCCCTTCCTGGGTCACTCATCCCCCCAAAGATGACTGTTCTGAGAGCCACAAAACCTGTGGGTCACCCCAGGAGACACAGTTCCTGTTGGGCAAGGGGTGTCCTACCTGGTGGCTGCCCTCAGTGCCTGGACTCAGCAGTCCCCAGGGGCCCATGGAGGTGCCAGGATGGAGATGGGCCCCTCTTGCCTTTCCTGCAGCTGTGGGAACACCAGTGCCAGGCAGGGACTCAGCCCCAACCTCCCTCAAATCAAGGCAGGGAGACCAGAGACCCTCTCCAAGGCACACATCATGTTTTTGATGCGAGTCTTTATTTCCACAACTCCATCTGGATATAAAAACCAGCGTTTTTCCCCCTAAAATATGAAAAACATCCTCATGGCAGTTTCAAAAATAAATAGATTTACAAACCATCCATGACAATACCAAAGAGCTACAAAAGTCTAAAAAACCTCATATTAAATTAAACAAAACCCAGCTAAAAGCTCCATCATAGAAAGGGGTTTTTCTCCAAGTCCTGAAAAAAAGGACCCAGAGGTGAATTCCCTTTGGAGGGGAATGGTTGGGAAGCACCTTGCCTAAATCCCAGTGTCTTCCCCTTGCTGAGAAGGCAGCGGGGTGGGAATGATGGGGCCATGAGTTGGCCAAAGCATCACTGAGCCCCCTTTGGGCAGAATGCTCCACCCAACCCACAGCTCCCCCTGGTTTCCCAGTTTCTCCACACCAGGATTACCCCCTTGGCTCTTTGGCAAAGCTGAAGGGACCTGCTGCCCTCCTGGAGCAGCCAGAGCCCCCCAGAAAGGGCTGGAGGGGCTCCCTGTGGGCACGTGCCCGCACGCAGCCGTGGGGCAGAGGCAGCACCATCCGGCAGTGCCAGCCCTGCACTGGACAGGTGTGTCCTGGGGGTGGGAAGTGCTGCAGCACCAAGGAGATGGGACTGAAATCCCTGTAAAAAGCACCAAAGGGTGGAAAACTCTGGATTAGGGTGGGGGGAGCGCAGCCAGCAGCGCTCAGCACCAGGGTGCTCCATAGGGCACAGCAAGGATGTGGCCAGCAGCACCCAGCTGGGTGATGGGCAGCCCTGGCTCGGCTTCTCCACAGCCAGCTTGGGATGGAAAAATGATCATAAGAAAAAAATAAACATTAAAATAGCAAGACTTCAAGATCTGATGAGAAGTGCCAAGGGGTGGCAGCGCTCAGCACTGCCCGTCAGCCCTGGGATGGGGAAGGGGGGACTGGGGGTAGTTGCCCTAGCACTGCCCAGCACCTGGTGGCTCTGGGATGGGGAAGAGAGGACTGGAGGCAGTCCCTGGCATATGGGAACCCCCTGGCACACAGGCTCACCCTGGCACTGCCCATCACCTGGCAGCTCTGGGATAGAAGAAGAGTGGATCTAGGATGGCTGGTCTGGCACACAAGGACACCCCAGCACTTCCCAGCATCCAGCACTTCCACCATCCCAGCTCCAGGACAGGGGAAGTGGGGACTGGGGATGATTGCCCTGGCACACAGGATGACCCCAGCACATGGGACCACCCCAGTCAGACCTCAGTGAAGGCCAGCCCACACTGCTCCTCCCGCTTGCCACAGCGGCGGGCAACGATGGCCAGGTAGAGGGTGAACAGGGCTACCCAGTAGCAGGCATAGAGGATGGCACCCGAGATGAGGAAGGCCACCTCGGTCTCGCTGAAGAGGTCCTGGCTGTAGGCAGTGTAGGCCAGCCCGCCCAGCAGCACTGCCACCCACACCGACACCGGCAGCAGCCCCACGAAGTTCACCACGATGGTGCGGCGCCCTGAGGTGCCCCAGCCCGACTTGTTGATGGTGGCAATGGCGAAGATCTTGGCGGGCAGCAGGCTGGACATGTAGAGGAGGGCGTAGAGGGACATGAAGATCATCTCGGCGCTGCCACGCAGGAAGCAGGCGTAGGTGGCCTTGATGACACCCACCAGCTGCACCGTCAGCAGGAACAGGAGGATGTTCCAGATGCGACCGCGGTAGAAGAGCTGGATGACGGTGGCAATGAGGAAGAAGGGGAAGAAGCCGGTGACCACCGACTCGTAGGTCATCCAGAGGTGATGCTTGTGGAACCACAGCGCATTGTAGAGCCACTCACGGAAATAGGACTTGCTCCAGCGAGTCTGCTGGTTGAGCCAGCGCAGGTACCGCGTGGGCGTCTCTGTCAGGCACTTGGAGCGAGCTGTGTACTTGGTCCGGTAGCCCAGGCTGAGCACGCGGTTGGTGAGGTGCCGGTCGTCCCCAAAGCTGCACTTGCTGCCCAGGAAGGTCTGGTGGTACCAGTCCTCGAGGAACTGCTGCAGGAGGGCGTTGCGGTACATGCCCAGGGGGCCGCTGATGCACTGCACGCACCCGAAGTACGACTGGCACGCACGTTCCACGTTGAAGGCCATCCAGTACCTCACGCTGCTCAGGAAGGAGAGCCACGAGTCGTACTTGTTCAGGATCTGGGGAGGGGATGGACGTGAGCTCCGGCACCGCTGCAGCCCCCCGACACCACCACAGCCCCGCAGCGTCCCCAGCCCTGCCCCTGCCTCACCACCCCAGAGTGCCCTCCCTCACACTGGGGTACCTGCACGTCGCCGCCGACGCCGCCGACACGGGGGTCGGCCTCCAGGATGCGGAGCATCTCGGCGGTGCAGGCGGGGTCCAGCACCGTGTCTGAGTCACACACCTGGGGGCAGAGGGAACGTCAAGCCCCGCTCCGGCCGCCCACGCGCGCCCGGCAGACAGCCCAGCCCACAGCCGGGCAAGCCCGAGCCACGGACGGCGAGACCAGGCAGGGCCCCAGAGACCGGCAGGCGATGGCAGGGAGCGGAGCACCCTGCGGTGCCTGGACACCGCTGCCCCAGGACACTCATCCCTGGCTGCTGACACTGATGGAGGGCCTGCCCCAGCCACATGTGGGGACCTGGCACCCTGCACTATGCCACACTCAGTGACACTATGGCAGGGCATGGGCTGAGCAGGTGGTGGCACCCTTGCAGACAGGGCTCAATCCCTCAGCCACCCCAGTGCCAAATGGCTCAGAGCCGGTGCATGGGGCCACATCCAACACCAGGCCCCCAAGTGCTCCTGCAGGCACTCAGGGCTGCTCCCACTCCACCCACAGCCCCTCTGCCCGGCCACGCAGGCAGGAGCTCAGTGCCCACATTCCCCCAGCCCATGCATCCACCTGGATGTAGTCCACGGAGTCTCCGAGTGCCCGGAAGGCCGTGTACATCACCTCCCGCTTCCCGCCCCACTTCTGCAGGATGCAGGAGTAGGTGTTGCCGCGCACCAGCGCCTGGACGTGGGCCAGCCCTTCCTGCAGCGTGGCCTCCGTCTCCCCATCGCCCCGCGCGTGGAAGTTGCTCCTCCAGATGTAGCTGCCCGAGCGCTCGGAGCCCATCACGTCATGGAAGATGTCCAGCATGTAGGTGTCGTCAGGGCCATTCCCGTCCACCACCATCACCACTTTGAGGTCGGGGAAGGCGATGCGCTTGACAGAGCGCAGGCACTTCGTCAGGTAGTCGGGATCCTCCTGGAAGGCGGCGATGCAAAGGGCCACGGAGCGCCCCGGCCGCACCGGCCGCCCCTCGCCCCGCATGCGCCGGTGCTCCAGGAAGGCGAAGAGGCTCTGGATGAAGAGGTGCAGCCCCAGGATGGCCCCGTAGAGCCCGAAGGAGAGGTAGTGCTTCTCCGTGTGGATGAACTGGTACCCTGTGACGTAGGCAGCCAGGATTCCCCCCAGCACTGCCACAGCGAAGAGGCTGGTCCCCACGACACGCAGGGCCGTGGAGAGGCTCCCTGGCATCTGGGGGAACACAAAGAAGCGTCAGGGCAGGCACAGGGGGACATGGTCCCCACCAGGTACCCCCTCGAGAGCACAAAAGCAGGGAGAACCTGATCTCTGCTGCCCCACGGCCACCCTGTCCCCTGCCGGTCACTAGTTGGTTTGGGGGCGACACCTTCCCAGTGTCTCCACGTGCCAGATGAAGTGTGAGGGTCCCAAGGACTGTGCGTGGTGCCAGGTGAGGTTTAGAGGTCCCGAACACCCCTCTGTGTGCAGTGCCAGCACCCCCCACCCAGCCAAGCGGGACCACGGCTGCTCGCAGGCGATGGCCGGGCTGGAGGACAGGGAAGGGCACAGGGACGCCGGAGACCGGGGTGTCCCCGGGGAAATCACCGCCATGCAGAGGCCCCCGCCACCCTGCCCGCCCTCGGCGGGACCCCCGGCTACGGGGCTGGCAGCGCTCGGACCCGCACCCCGCTGCGAGAGGGAACGCGGGGACGGGCAGGACGGGACTGCGGAGCTGCACCAGGGCGCGGTGCGAGCAGGGGGTGCGGCTTGTCGGGGGTGCACGAGCACGTGCGGGGGGCGGGCAGGGCACAGAGCCAGCCTGGAACCCTCTGGGCCGCCGGCAGCGCCCCCCGAGCAGCCCCCTCCCAGGCCCCGCAGCCCCCGGCGCTCCCGACTTCTCCCGGTCCCGCAGCCGCTGGCGCTCCCGGCTACCCGCTGCTCCCGGCTACCCGCTACCCTCGGCCCCGTAGCCCCCGGCGCCGGTGCTGGTGCTGGTGCCAGTCTCGCAGCACCGCGGGAGCGCCCCGAGCCGGCACCAGCGGGACTGGGACTCACCGTGGAGGTACCGGTACCGCCGCTCCCCGCCCGCCGCCGCCGTTGTGCGCCCAGCCCGGCCCGTGTGGCCCCTTTATACGGCGGCGGGGCCGGCACCGCCTGCAGCCCGCGGGGGCCCCGCCCGGCACCGGCACCGGCGGCACCGCCCCCGGCACCGGCACCGGCACCGACACCGGCTCCGCCTGTAGCCACGGGGACCCGCCCCCGCACCGGCAGCACCTGGCACCGGCCCCAGCCCCGCACTGCGGGAGTGATGACCGGCACCGACAGTACCGGCAGCGCCGGCATCAGCGGCACCAGAGCCGCACCGGCGCCGGCACCGGCATCATCACAGGCACCAGGCACAGCTGCTGCACCGGCAGCACCGGCAGCGGCACCAGTGCTGCACCGGAACCGGCATCGCCATCACCCGGCACCGGCATCCCCGGGCACCGGAGCAGCGCCACGGGCCGGGGACCGGCAGCTCCATCTAGCCCTACCCCGCTCCTGGAGCCCCTCTCATGACACCCACGTGTCACCTCCCTGTGCCGCCGTGTCCTCCCACGGCTGTGAGCCACCCATGTTACCCTGTTCCCGTGGCGAGTGGGTGCCAGGGCAGGACCAGGGGCTTGCCGGGGACAGCAGCACGATGTCACCGTGCCGGGCTGATGGCAGGGGACAAACAGCCCTGGGATCGTGTCCTTGTGCAGGGCTGACGGCTGGGAACAAACAGGACCGGCAGGACCATTCTGAGCACACAGGAGCTGCAGCCTCGGCTCTGGGCTCAGATCCAGCACTTTTGGGTTCCTGGCTCCAATATGGGCCATTGTGTTCTGCCGTGCTGTGAGCTGGCCGTGAGGTGACACCAGGACTGGACCTGGAGCCCCTGAGCACCAGGAGCTGGGGAAGGGAATCCCTCCAGTGGGGGCACTGTGGGCGGGCAGGTCCCCCTCGACTGACACCCCCAGCACTGCAGTGATGCCAGCTGGGATCTCCCCTAGTGCCTGGAGTGGGTGGTGAGGAACTGATGAGCACACATGGATGGGACAGGGACATGCCAGTACCCTCAGCACCACTGGTGGGGCTCCCGTGTGGCATCAGGGGGGTGTGGGGATGTGGAGTCAGTCTGGTGTGGCCTGTGCCACCACTGTGGTACTGCCAGGGGCCCTGTGGTTACAGGTGTCCATCTGCAGGGAGAGGGGACACAGGACAGGGGCTGAGTGTCCCCTCTTCACAGCTCTCTCATTAGGGACCCCTCACTTTTTGGTGTGCCTGTGGCTGCCTAAGGTGGGAACCAAACTCCCTCCACCCTCCAGCATAGCCAATGCCCTGCTCCCAGTGGCAGGCCAGCCAGACACCTTGTTCCCAGAGGCAGGACAGCTGGACATGTCCTTGTTCCCGGAGGCAGAATGGCCAGACAGTGCCCAGCCAGTGGCCTCAAGGGACTTTCCATTCCAAATTCATCCTCCACCATTCATGGCAGTCCCTGGACAGGCACAGCTGGTACAGCAGCATCCTGGCTGGTGGGTGCCCATGGTCCAACTCCAGCACCTGGAGCGAGGAGGGGCACTTGGCCACCACTGCTCTCTGGTGAGGACAATGTGCTCGTGCTGCTCATGCACTCAGGACACAGCACGGCACAGCAGGGGGGTGGAAACACAGCCCAGGGCCCTCAACCTTGTAGGGAAAGGGGTGTACCAGACCCCCTCATACCACCTGGCATGGCACAGGGCAGCTGAGAAATGGGCACCTGGTGCTGTGCATGGAGGGGCTGGAGGCTGCCTGGTGCCAGGGGAGTGAAGGTGTCTAAGGATTGGGTTCCTGGGGACGCTGCTCCCCCACCACTGTAGGTGTGCAGCAGCTCCTGGTGCAGGAATGAGGCCTGTGGTGCTGCAGCACCCATGGGGGCTGCCCTGGCTGAAGGAAGGGGTGACCCTGATGCTGGGGTGTCCTAAAGCACATGGTGGTGAACAGTGGTCCCAGCCAGGCACCCTGTAGGGTCCCACAGTGCCTCCTTGGCATGGAGGGGGCTCCTGGTGCCACAGTGGAGGGGCCCATCCTCAAACTCCATGACAAAGGGGACCGTAGACCCTCCAGCATCCCTGTGATGTGAGTAAGGTGCCAAGTGGGGGCCATGGCTACCCATGCTGGGGGTGCAGAGAGCAGAGTCCCCCATCTTCCTAACTCTCTTCAGGGACAGCCATGGCTGGTTGGCCACAGGGAGCCTGAGGCACTGGCCCCACTGGCTGGTCCCCTAGCCCAGGTGCTGTTCCTGGGGGTGATGCCCACCTTTCCATGGGACCCAGGGGCCAGGACAAGGCCACAGTGGCCCCCAGAAGCTTCATGTGTGCCCCACAGATGCCACGGACACAGGGCTGAGTGAGTCTCTGTTTAATCCCAAACCTCGTCCCAGCGAGGTTTCCACCCCATCTGGCACCCACTGGGAGCACCCCGGGGGCACAGCAGGCCCTTCCCCTCGGGGAGCCATTGGCCCCAGTGCTGGAGCAGGACCAGTTCATTTTCACAGGCTCAGCCCCGCTATGGCAGCACCACGATCTTCTTCTCCAGTGTCTGTGGGGGGAACAGGACCCTCCTCATGACGGTGTCCAGCTCCTCCAGCGCCAGCTGTGCGTGCAGCACCGTCGCGCCGTCGCGCTCGGCCATCACCACGTGCTTCAGCAGGCGGTACAGGTCCCTCAGCACATCTTGCAGCACCTGGCACAGCGGGCATGGCAAGTGTCAGCACCCGCCCCCTTGGCATGCCCTGGCAGGCGCGGGGCTGCCCCTTCCCCCGGCACTGCCGGTGCCCGGACACCGCGGCACCACCACAGCCAGCCACAGCTCTGGCCCTGTGACTCAGTTTCCCCACACACAAGCAGCATATTGTGGTGAACCCGCAGCCCAGGGGCACGGGGGGATGCTGAGATTGTGGCTGTGGGGATTCCCATGGGGAACCAGCTGTTTCCTCCACGGGAGTTGAGTCCCAACATGCTTGTTACTGGGAACTGGGGAGGGAGGCCACAGTGGCGGAAAAACTGGGCATTTCCAAGTCAAATCAGTGATGAATAACTCCCACGGCTCCTGAGAGCTGGCACTGCCCATGGCAAGGCAATGCCCCACAGCACATCCCAGCAGCTCAGAGGGACACCCGCACAAAGTGCCCTCTTTCCTGGGATCTGCTGAGGGGGCCCTTTGGTGGGAAAGGGTGTCAGTCCCTTGACACTTTCCCTGGAAATGAGCCCTGCAGCCCCTGAGGGGCAGGAGCTGTGTCTGAGGGATGCCAGGGAGCCTGTTGGGGGTTGCCCCTGCCCTGGGGACAAGCAGGGGGTGACCCACCTCGGTGGCCTTGTCGCTCAGCCCCCGCAGCAGCAGCACCACCACGTGCACGGCAGCTCTTCGCACCTCGGCCTCGGGGTCTGTCCGGGCTATGGCTGTCACACAGCAGGTGACCTGTGGGGACAGGGCAGGGGGGCATCAGGGAGGGCTGCAGGGCATGGGGGATCCCAGTGGAGCAGCCATTGTCATGCTGGGGACACTCTGAGGATGAGGAGGGGACCCCAGTGCCCAGCCTGGCACCCAGCTGGGGGTTCTGCTTCCTGCAGGGTGCCGGCTCTGAGCAGCCCTTCCTCCTGCCGGGCCCAGGCGGCTCGTGGATGCCTTGGGAAGCTGTATAACCATCTGTATGAAAAGCAGGCAGAGCCAAAGGAATCTAATTAAATCCCAGCAGCGACAGCCAGGAGAATTAGCAGAGCTCGCGCCTTCCCGAAATAGCAGCGTGTGGCGCGCTGGCATCACATCAACTGCCGGGACCCACCGGTGCCAGGGGGAGAAGCCCGAGCACCAAATCCATGATGTCTGCAGCTCTGGGAGCACCAGGGGGGCGAAGCTCTGGCTCCCACAGGGCACAGACCCACCGGCTTGGGGGCTGCTGGACCCCAGGAGCAGGCTCACCCCACCAGGATCACAGCTCTGTGAGCCCTGTCTCACCCAGAGCCTGGAGTGATACTGATAACGGTAATTATGATAACGGGAGGGTAACAAGGTGTCATTAAGCAGGAGGTGTCTCTGGCAGGCACAACCTGTGCCCCCAGGTCTCCTCTGGCAGCAGCTGCCATGGGTGGAGCAGGCTGCTAAAAATCAGGGCTACAACCTCCTGAGTGTTTGCTTCAGGCCCAAAGGCTTTTATACTCCATAGTATCAGCAATTATCACTCATGTCCTTTGTGGAAACCTTCCATAAGGAAATGGAACATTACCATGTCCTCAGCAGCCCAACCACGTGCTAACAAACCCACTTGTAAACAAGCCATGTCCCCACGATCCCCAGGCAGGAATGTGGGGAGGATGGAGCTGGTACCTCCTGGATGATGGATCCCAGCTGGAAGCCGAGATGCTGGCACAGCTCACCCAGGTTGGACAGGCTGCTGGCCCGCAGGGCTCCGTTGGGGTCCCGGGCACCCTGCAGGAATGCCCGGATCAGCGGCTCCCGGTGCTGGAACACCATGTCCCCTGCAAGGCAGAGCAGAGCGGTGTGTCACCTGCATGGAAAAGCCCACAGCCCCTTCCTGCCAAGCCTTGGCTCCTTTGGGAGCAGATGGGTTTGGCATCCCCGTGGCAGCACTGCAGAACAGCTGGATGCAGCATCTGGAGCACAGCTTCTGTCCCTTGGCACATTTAGTGTAGGGGCCCCCTGGCACATCCCAGTCCCCCACTCAAGGCCCATTCATTTTCAGTTTTCCCAGGCTTTGGAAGCTCCTCGGATCCTGGTGTCACGCAGCTGATGGAGGCAGTGGGACAGAAGCCTTGGGATGCTCTGGGATGCAAGGAGTAATCCCTGAAGGCAGAGGAGGGACCCCATCCCACTACACATGGGGGCTCAGGGCTGGGGACTGGCACAGCGTAGGGGAGCTTGGGACAGTGCTGTGATGCCACAGATGGCCAGGCTTGCTGGGGATACATCCTGCTCTTTGCATCCCAGGGGCTGGAATCATGGCAATCTGAGTAGTGCTGGGTGATCTGAGTGGGATGTATTCCCTTGGAAGCCAACAGCACACTGGCCCCGTGACAGATGGCCGCAGGAGGAGCATGGAGCATCTCCCTTCCTGCTCCAAAATCCCATCTTGGATGGGAAAAGCTGCTCCAGTGGGATGGCAGGCAGGGATGGGGACAGGGAAGGGATGAGAAAGAAGCAGAGCAGGAGATCTTGGCAGAGCAGGACATCTTGGAACTGCACAGAGCAAAGCGATCCTGGATAAATCCTCGCTCTCGGATCCTGAAGCTTTGCAACAGAAACAACTTGGTGCAATTTGTTCTATAAATACGCCGGCGAGCCGGGACGCGCCAGAGCTGCCGCCTGCGGCAGTGGCACCGTGGGGAGCGGGCAGAGCGCGGGGAGGCTGTGCCACCATCTCCAGGGCAGCTGCCAAGGGATGCTCAGCACCGGGCCAGACACACAGGCCTTGCCTGGGGTCTTCAGGGACTGAGGGGCTCTGCTGCTGAGCACTGGAGCCCCCCTGGAGACGGTGGGATGGCCTGTCTGATCCCAGCAGGGGGCCGGATAGTGGCACAGCCTGGCACCGGTGGGATGCCACAGCCAGCAAAGCCCAGGGATGCCAACAGGCCCAGGAGATGTAGCAGAGGTCCCAGGAGAGTCATGGCCTGAGGGCTCTGGGGGTCCAGGCTGTGCAGGAGCAACCCCAACAGAGGTACACAGAGCCTGGCTGGGGACCAGGAACCCTGTCCTGGCTGTCCTGGCAGGGGCACACTGGCTGCTCTGCCCCTGGACACAGAGAGCCTTGGCTGCGCACTCCTGCTGGCCTGGCCTCCTCCGAGAGTCAGAGGAGGCATTTTAGGACGTGTCCCAACAGCGGCCAATGGAAAGACCTCATGCAGCTTTTACCCCTCAGCCCTGCGTGTCCGGGCACTTCCCGGCAGCCTCTGAGCCCGGCGCTGCCGGCCAAGGGGATGGGGGGCTGCTGGGAGGAACTCCTACCCCACTCCTGCCATCAGCAAACACCAGCCACCCTCCAGCTTCTGGACTCTTCATACCTTCCCCCACAAGAATCCCCCACGGGCTTTCCTCCTAAGATCTGGAGATGCCAAGGGGTGCCATGGCTGATGGCAGCGGGCACTGCCATGGCCATGGCCATGGACTCACCCAGCGCTCGGGTAATGCGCATCAGCACCTCGCCCAACTTCATCCTGGTGACAGCGGCCGTGGTGTCCCCTGTGCCCTGAGCTGGGCACTCGTACCGTGCCAGCAGGACGGGCAGGATCCGCTCTGGGTACTCACTGGAGAGCAGAGCAACGCCTGAGGGGGAAAAAAAGCTGGAAAATCAGTAATTTGGCAGTCGGCAGCAGGTGCCCACTCACTGCTGCTGGTTGATGCCCATTGACCCAGTGTGGGAGCAGCTGGGCACTGCAGGTGATGCTCAGGCACAGGGTCTGGTCACTGCTCCCAGCTCCTGGCCTTTGGCACATGGTGCCAGCGTGTCCTTGTCCCGGCTGGATTCAGCTGGCCCAGATTAGCTGAGCCCGAGTGCACCCTACGCCCATTGCATCTCCCCAGGGATGATGAGGGATCAGATCCCAGACACAGGACATGGGCTGGGCAGTGCCACAGGGCTGCACCAGCTCTGCTGTCCCTGTGGAGCCATGGGCTGGGGAAGTGCCTCTGGCAGCACTGGGCACCTCTCTGATGGGGAAAGAGGGCTGCTTTCCACGGAAAGAGTGAGTAACAGAGTGCCAAGCACTAATTCACAGTGAGTCCAGGCTCTCCAGAAGCTTCACCTCCAGCCCCATTTCCCAGTTATAAGAGGGTGCCTTGTGTGGGTCACCCTTTGCAAGGCCAGGCACATTCGGCAAGGCAGCAACCTCTCCTCTGGCACTGCCTTATCCCACAATCACAGAGTCATTTGGATTGCAAAAGCCCTCCAAGATCACCGAGTCCAACCGTTCCCCCAGCACTGCCAAGGCCACCACTGACCATGTCCCCAAGTGCCACATCCAGACAGCTTTTAAATCCCTCCAGGCATGGGGGACTGCACCACTGCCCTGAGCAGTTGTGCCAGTGCTGGACAGCCCTTTCCACAAAGAAATTTTCCCAATATCCAACTTAACTTCCCCTGGTACAACCTGAGGCTGTTTCCTCTGATCATGTCCCTTGTTCCCTGGAGCAGAGCCCGACCCTGTCCTGGTTCTCCCCTCCTTCAAGGAGTTGCAGAGAGCAAGAGGGCACCCCCTGAGCCTCATTTTCTCCAGGCTGAGCTTCCCCAGCTCCCTCAGCTGCTCCTGCTGCTCCAGCCCCTTCCCAGCTCCGTTCCCTTCTCTGGACACACTCCAGCCCCTCAATGTCTGCCTTGCAGTGAGGGGCCCAAAATCAACTCCAGATTCCAGGTGTGGTGCCCAGCACAGCAGGAATACTCTGTTGGAGTCCAGCTCTGTGGCACCAAGAGGTGCCACCACACCGGCTCAGCCCCAGCCCTGTCACTGTGGTGGGAGCGAGGGGGGCTGCGGGGCCCCAGCTGGCACAGCCACTGGCCCCGAGCTCGCCACAGGTGCCGCTGCCATGGGCCAGGTGAGTCATCACCGCAAGGAACCGCATCAGGGTTAATCACTGCCACGGCTGCGCTGCCAAACGCGGCGGCAGCTGCAGCGGCGCGTTAATCACCGGGACGGTTACGAACAGCCTTTGTGCTTCAGCCGCTGGGCAAGGACAGACCCGTCCCTCTCAAGACTGTACAGGCAGTGGGAAGCACAGGATAAACTCCTTTCCCAGCTGCTGCCAAAGGTTACCAACCCAACAGCAGCGGTGCTGGCATTGTTGTGGGCCAAGGGAATGGCACCTCCCTTCCGTGGAACCCGGCAGACTGTGACCAGCCGTGTCACACAGGACACCCACCCACGCCACCCTGGTGTGGAGGCACCACCCAAGGATCCCACAGGCAGCCCAGTGCTGTGGGGCTGTGCTGAGCATGTTGGAGCAAGAACTGACCTGAGGGTTTCCTGGGAAGTGGGAGTTGCCAGCTTGGCCATAGGGATGGATGTGGCAGGGCCCGGAGGGATAACCAGTGGGTCCCCCCGGCCCTGTTCCTCTGCCAGCCTCAGCTGAACAGACCCCTCAGTGGATGCTGGGCCAATGTGCCAGTGGTGTGCCCACACTGTACTGGAACTGCAGCCCCAGCTGGTGGCACAGATCTGGCACAGGGACAGTGACTAGCTCCAGGGAGTAAGAATAACTGGGAGACAAAGCCTGGAGCATCAGGAAATTGTCACAGAGCCCACACGTGGCTCCAGGCTCCACAAAACAGCACAGAGCCATAGTCTGGGAGGGCAGGAGATGCCAAGCCCTCAGCCCAGTCATGGCTTTGCTGCTCTTCCCTCTCACTGCCCAGAGCCCCCCAGCATGAAGCCCTCCCTGATGAAGCACAGGCACTCATCCCAACAGGGATCACTCACCTTGGATGGCTGAGAGGTAGACAAAGGCGTCCTCATGCTGCACATTCTCCAGGAACACCTGGAAAGAAGGGGAAGTGCCATCAGCAGTGACCCTGGGCCGGGCCAGCAAGGCCAGAGGGCTCCAAAAATCGGGACTGTCTCCAGCCCAATGGCACACAGCACAAGCTCTGCACCATGGGAGGGGACAGGGACCATGGCACAGAGCAGGGACCACGGCAGGGACAGGGACCATGGCACAGGACAGGGACCATGGCAGGGGACAGGGACTATTGCAGTGGATGGGGACCGTGGCAGTGGATGGGGACCATGGCACAGGACAGGGACCGTTGCAGTGGATGGGGACCGTGGCAGGGGACAGGGACCATGGCAGGAGCCAGTACCTGCAGCAGTTTCTCCTGAAGCCGAAGTGCCTCGGGATCACGCTGGATGACCAGGCTGGTGAGGTGGCGCAGGGCAGCTGCCCGGCCGGGGGGCTGGGGGTCGTAGGCTGACACCAGCAGCTCCTGGAGCCCAGCTGGGGCCGGGCTGTCGGCACATGGGGCTGGAGTGGGACTGCTGGCACTGGGCTCATGGCTCTGCTCTGTGCTCCTCTCTCTGTGGGCCGAGGGGCTGCTGTGTCTGTGCTGTGGCCGTGCCTGGCTGCCCCCGGGGCTGGGGGCCCCACTGGGAGAGCCATCAGGGCTCTGCACTCCCATCCCAGGCTTTCTGCCCAGTATGCTGTCAGCAGCAGTGCCCACTGTGCCGGGGGCACAGGCCCCGTGGGTGCAGATGGCGATGCGCAGGTCCAAGGCCAGCTCCTGGGTGAGGGGCTCAGGGTAGGTGTGGGCCAGCTCCTCCAGCAGCGGCACCAGCCGCTTCAGCACGGAGAAGTCACTGGATTGGAGCTGTGGAGGGAGAAAAGCAGCACTGGCATCACCACAACAGGGATCCATCCGCTCCCTGGGATGCTCCAGGCAGGGCAGGCAGGTATGGGGATGATGAGCCCCAGAGTCTGTTTTGTAGCCCTGTGGCCACTCCCATCCCCATCCCATAAACTGGGCTCCAGGCACCACGAGCCCCTGACAGCAATGCCCATGGCCCAGTGCTGTTCCCAGCTCCAATATCCAGCCATGGGAGAAGGTTGGAAGGGCACGAGCCTGAAGGACAGTGGTGCCTGTGCATGGGGACCATATCAGGGACACCCTCCTACCATGTTCCCAGAGCTGTGGCAGGCTTGCTGTCAGTCCTGCCAGGAAGGACGCTCCCAGCATGGCAGCTGCAACCTGTACCGAGCAGGAGAAGCTCCTGCCCTAACCTGGGTGTAACTGCTAAATTCTGGGCTGTGAGGCCTGAAAAGGGGTCCTTAAGTTTTAGCAGAGTTTGGATGATTGCATAAAAACCCTTTGGCTGCTGAAACCCAAACAGCTCTGCAGCTGCTTCCAAAACCTTTCCCATTCCACTTCCCAAGTTAAGTTGTTCCCATTAACACCAGAGCGGGAGCAGGAGCTCAGCTGGGAGGGGCCCATTGCAGCCACAAGACTCTGGGTTTAACTTCTCTCCAAATGAAGTTCTTTTCCCAGTGTTAGAAATTCAGCAGTAAGACACAACAAAAGATGGAAAAACCATTAACAGCTGGATCTTCCTTTGGGCAAAGCCAGGGATGAGGCAACCCCAGCAGTTCAGTGCCAGCAGCACAAGCTGGAGGGACAGCAATGCATTAATGGATGGGCAACTCTCTCTGTATATACAGGTATAATGTGGTAACTGAGTGATGTAAATAATAATGTAACTATGTATAAAAATGTCCATATGAAAATGCAGAGGACTTTCAAGAAGGGTACAGCCCACATGGGAAGTTTATTGCACTTCAGGGTGGGAGCCCACGGTGTGTAGGGATGCAGAGGACACAGTGTTGGTATTTCAAATGGCTGCATTGCTCTGTCAGCGCCTTCTTGGAAGCAACCTTTGGATTATAAATTAAGATCTTAATTTATAATTAATTAATATTAATATATTAATTATAATATGTGTTATTATGATATAGAATATTATGGTTATACAATTATTGTAATTTGATACATAATTTATAATGTGTTATATATTAATATATTATATTTATATAAATTAAATAAATTAAATACATTAATTAAATTAATTTCAGGGATGTCCTGCTGGGATCAAACCCCTGGCCAGCGCTCCCACACTGCTCCCAGTAAAACTAACACATATGAATTACATATATACATACACAGGCTGGGACTAAGCAGGGACCCCAACCAAGGCACCCAGACGTGCTGCAGCCCCTCTGGGCTGGGAATGGCAGTGCCCAACCCCCATCCCCGAGCCCCCCAGCTTTGCCCCTCACCTGCACGGCCCCCCCGAGCAGGGCGGCCACGAGCCCCATGGCCATGGCGAGGGTCTGTGTCTCGGTGGCCGCGCCGGGACCCCGTGCCGGGCTGGCACAGGCCCTTTGCAGCACGGCTGCCACGAACTCCTGCACCTGCCAGGGAACAGCAGTGAGCAGGGGCATCCCCAGGGTGCCTCCCTGAGCCCTCCTGGTCTCTGCAGCCATTGCAGTTTCCCAAGCCTACGCCATTCTCTAGCACAAATCCATAGAAATTCAGGAAGAGGCTGGCCAGGGTTCTCAGGCACATGGTGGGATTGTTGGGGTGTCCTGTGCAGGGCCAGGAGTAGGACTCAGTGACCCTCATGAGTCCTTTCCAACTCACACATTCTGTGATTCTTGGGAAGGGGTTGGATCAGGATCATTCCAACCTGACAGGTGTGTTGCAAAAGAACTGTTGTGCTCCTGTTTTGGAAAACAAAGTAGGAGGGCAACAAGGTCCTATTGCACCAAATCCCAAACTTCCAGTCCCCAGGGCACAGGCACTGGGTGCAGGCAGCATTTCCTCCTCAGCTGCTCAGCCTCCTTCAGCACATCCCTTAAGGAGGGAGGCTGTGGAAAAAGACTTTGAAAAAGGCTGCAGAAAAGGCTCAGATACCTCCTGGAATGATTATTCCAGAGAACAAACTCCATCAAACAGCAAGAAAGTAATAAAAGTTGGAGTATCTGCTCTCACAAAACAGCAACACACAAGCTGAAGGGGCTGAAATATTTAATGTAAAGAAAATGAACATAGTGAATAAATAATCAGCAGATGGCTACTGATAATGGAAGTAAAAAAAAAAACTAATCTAGAAGGAAAAAAACCCACTTTAATGTGGGAGATGAAAAAACCTTGAAAAATAAAACCCTGGGGCATGGTCGTGTCTCAGGCAGGAGAAAATCCTTGGTGCAGAAAAGAAAGGAAATCAGGCTGACCTTGGTTATGTGGGGGAATATGGAAATAAATGTGCAGCTGAGGGGACCACAGCAGCCTCTGTTTCTGGGCTCCAGCTTTGGAAAGATGGATCCCACTTATTCCCACCCCATTAGGGCCCCCCAAATGCCCCAAGGAACCTGCTCAAAGGCTGCACTGCCACTGCCTGTCCCTGTCCCTGTCCCAGCCCAGGGGCCTCCCTGAAACACAACCCCAGGCAGAAGGATAATGGATTTTTTGTCTGGATTTCTTTGGTGGTGGGTTTTTATACCAGACTCTTGGCTGGACCCTGAAACCTGGCAAAGCCCTTCCCTGGTTCCCACCCCGGCTCTCTGGCCCACGGGTGGGTGTGAAGGGGAGGCAGGTGGGGACAGAGCCGTGCTGGCTGTGTCCCCTCCCCACTGCTGTGCAGTACACAAAGGATCCTTTGTGCCAAAGGGGAACGTGAGGAAACCTGCCTTGGCAGTGACCGCCTCTGCCCATGGCAGGCACGGAGAGCTGGCATAACCCGGGCACTGGGTTAAAAAACAGCAATAAAACCCAGGATGTGGAAGTTTAAAGGTACCAGTCCTCAGGGGAATGCCATGTCCAGCTGCATTCCCGACTGGCATGGCGTGGGACAGCTGACCCTGTCCAGTGCATGCTCAGGGGCAGATGTGCCATGTTTTAATGATCTTTTTTAGGACCATGGTTAAGGAGCCCCAGTGGATTTTGAAATTACAACATTTAATACATTTTGCACTGCCCATTCATGGAGCACAGTTCACACCAACCAAGTTGCTCCAAGATTCATCCGGCCTGGCCTTGAACACTTCCAGGGATGGGGCACAGCTTCTCTGGGCCACCTGTGCCACGGTCCATCACCCTGACAGCCAAAAACTCCTTCCCATTCTCCTATCTAACCCTGCTCTCTGGCAGTGGGAAGCAATTCCCCTTGTTCTGTCACCCCAGGCCCTTCTCAAAAGCCCCTCTCCATTTCTCTTGGAGCTCCTTTAGGTACTGGAAGTGGCTTTAAGGTCACCCCAGACCCTTCTCTTCCCCAGGCTGAACAATCCAGACTCTCCCAGCCTTTCCTCCTGGCAGAGTTCAGCCGATCCCCCCGGCTCTGCCACCACCAACCTGCACAATGTCAGTGAACACGGTGTCCGAGACGCTCTCGCACAGCGCGGCCACGAGCTGCAGCACCAGCAGCTTCCTCCCCTGCCTGGCCTGCTCCTGCTCCAGCTCCAGCAAACTCCCTCCAGGCTCCACAGCCACCTTTGGAGCTGCCTCGTCCTCCACAGCCACCTGAGTCAGCTCCTGCCGGGAAGGAAGCACAGGGCACAGAGGGGCAGTGGTTGAACACTGGTAACCAGTGCCACGAATGCCAGATGACTCCTCACACCACTAGGATCTTCTAGTTGGTACAAGAAGGTCTTTGAGAGCTGCCACAGCTCCTGGGAGTCCCATCCCCATCCCCTCATGTGACTGTGGGCTGGGGGAGCATAAAAAGCCCAGCCCAGCCTAGGAGGGAACTGCAGGGGCTCCCAGTGGGATCAAAGGAAGGTGCTGGGGCCCCTCTTCGAAAGGCAAGGAAGCACCAGGGATTATTCCCAGCTTCCAACACACCTTTAAACTCCAGACATGCTCACGTTGCTAAAAAAGCCCAGGGGGGATGAGGGTTAACCCCTTCAGGGACAGGGCTGCTCCCTCTCCTTGGCTCTCCCACCCAGCACACAGGGCTGCTCCGTGTCCAAGACACGCAGGGGGAGGATCTTTTCTGCCTGACCCAAAGAACCCATTCCTGCAGGTGTGCCCCAACCAGGGACAGGCCTGCCCTCACCTTCAAGCAGTGGATGAAGAAGTCTCCAGCCAGCCCACTCTTCTGGCAGTGGGACAGGAGCTCCACCAAGCTCTGCACATGGCACTGCTCCGAGGAGATCTTCTGGTACAGGGCCTCATCTTCATCACTGCAATGGGTCAGTGTGTCACCAACACAAACACACCCAAACCCCCTTGGCCCTCCAAGGGCAAGGTGAAATCCCAGCCTGCCTTTTCCTGGAAGCCTTCCTTCCCAGCACTTGCCAACAGAGCCTGAAGGCATCTAAGCCAAACACTGCCCAGGTCATTTGTGATCACTCGCTCCGTTTATTAATGAACCTACACTCATTAACAGCACCTGTGAGCCCAAAATGCACGTTTCATCCAGCCATCCCATAAATAACAGGATTAGTGCTGGCTCAGTCATGCAGTGGTCAGAGCCATAGAAGCAGGGACATGAACATGGGCAGAGCCAGGGCCTCATGGAGTAATTAATTCCCAGTTTAACCACAGCAGAGCTGCTTCTAATTGTGGCTTCCCAGTACCTAAAGAGACTTTATAAAAAGCTGGAGAGGGGCCTTGGAAAAGGGTTTGGAATGACAGGACAAGGGGGAACGGCTTTCCACTGACAGAGGGTGGGTTAGATGGAATATTGGGAAGAAATCCTTCCCCGGGAGGGTGGGCAGGCCCTGGCAAAGGTTGCCCAGAGAAGCTGCGGCTGCCCCATCCCTGGAAGTGTCCAAGGTCAGGTTAGATTGTGCTTAGAGCAACCTGGGATAGTGGAAGGTGTCCCTGCCCATGGAAAAGGGTGGAATGGGATGAGCTTTAAGATCCCTTCCCACCCAAACCAGTCTGTGATTCTATCCCTGGTCAGGAATAGACTGAAACAAAGCCAAGCCAAGCACACTTGCAGGGATTTTGCTGCAGGTGCTCCCAGCTCCTGGCACACCCACCCCACAGACACTCCTGGGCACGGCCAGATCTCTGCCTGTCCCACACCACTCCCTGCCAGTTCAGTCCCCTCCTTTAAACCAAATCTCCTGCTGTTGGACATCCCAGCCTGCGTGGCTGGACATTAATGGCTGCAGTTTATTCCCAGCACGGCCACACTCTGCCTCCACTTAGAGACCATCTGTGCACTCCAGAGGAGCTCAGTCACTGCTCTGCCACGCTGGCATTGCCAGAGTCCGTGCTGTGACAGTGCCACCTGTGCCCGAGGGACTCCACTCACTGTGCCACGAGACAGGCTCAGGTTAGAAGGTGGAAGTTGAATTTGCAGGGACTGAAAAAGCACATCCCATTCCCAGACAGCCCTCAGGCAGGGCTTGGGAACCAGGAAAAGGAGGCAGGGAGTGCACACCAACACTCAGATGGAGCATGATGCTTTTTTTGAGGTTGGATGTCAGAGCTCTGTGTGGTGCCCAGGGAACCTGGAGGTTGTGTGGGCTGTGTGGGAGCATCAGCTGCCTGAGCTTCAGGGGATGAGACCCTGGTGGGATGGTCCTGGCAGCTCCCCACTCACCCAGGCTCTCTGCCAGGCTTCCCTGAAAAGCCCTGGGTGCTGAGTGACCCTGGGGACTGTCCCCACAGCACTCACCTGATGATCTCCTCCACGGCGATGGCAGCACCGCCCTCGCTGCCTGCACGGACACGGCACCGTGGGTGGAGGGTGGGCACGGAGCCCCCCAGCCCGGCCAGGCCTGCCAGCACGGCCAGCGACCGCTCCCGCTCCGCCTTCTCCAGGAACCACAGCAGGATCTCCTGGCACGGCGTGCTGGCAAGGAGAGAGGGGGCACTGGTGACATTGCTCTGCCTGCTGCTCCCCTCCCTGTGATGGGGACACACGTTTTGGGATGAGGGGCAGCACTGGAGCCCTCTGGAGCAGCCACGTGCTCCCGTCAGGATGCTCTGGCTCCTGACTCCTGCAGCCTAAGGCATTTACCCCACTTTCTAAGGGGACCAGCAGCACATCCTGCTTTTTAGGCACTGCCAGATGGAAGGATTTGGGTCCCTCCAGGCTTGAGCCTGGTGAGGAAGGGAGCACTGTGAACATCCCTGGCATGTTGTGCCAATGCCTCATGCCAAGGTGAGAAGGGCTGGTGGCAGTGCCAAGGGAGAACAGGAAGGAGATGGGAGCACTGTGAGGTGGTGTGGGAGCCCTGCCAAGGAAAGATGCAGGTTAATGAGGTGGAGCGGCTGCGCTGGGCTCTGCCAGGGGTCTGGAAACCCGAACACTTCCAGGCAGCTGAGGGCTTAGTCAGCCCTGCCAAATTCCTTAGCAAAGGGAGCAGCAACTGCTGGCCCAGCAACGTGAGCTTGGCGTGTTCCACCAACTTGCCTCGGCACTCGCTGCTCTTCGAAGTGATTAACGATGTCTTTAATAGCAGCAGAGGCTGTGTCTACACACACCTTTTAGGGAAAGCCTGCACATGCCAGGATCACCAGAGAACAGCATAACACCACCAGGAATGCTTTTAACAGGCTGGGCCAAACTTCAGGTAGCCCAGGAAAAGCCTGGGAGAAGGAGAGAGGACAGCCAGCACCTGGTCACTGCTGTCCCTGCCACCATTATTGGCACACGTGGTGCTTCCCACTCATGGGGAGCTGGGCATGGCATGAGGGATGGCTGCCAGGAGGCAGAGAGTGATCCTGCATGGATCAGAGAGCGATCCCAGATCAGAGGAGAAAGATCTTGTATTTTCAAGAGCCAGCAATCAAGCTGTTTTATCCAGTTTTTATCCTGTTTGTACATCGCTCTGACACTCAGCCAGGTCCCAGCATCACCACCTCCATCCATGGACAACCACAATCCCTGCGCCAGGCAGAGCCAACCTGTGCTCCCAAGGGCATGTTTGCCTCTACATGGAACATTCTGGCTCCAGGAAAGACAAAAACTAACGTGAGAACTGCTTCCTCAGGCACAGAGCTGCCAGTAAGGTCATTTATCCTGCCTGTGGTTTCTGCCTGATTGGAATGAGAGCTCCTGGGGATGAGAAAATGGATCTCTGCTCCTGTCTGTGCCCACAGAGTGCCCACTGGAGGTGGGCAGAGCCCAGCAGATGAAACCCCAGCAGAGCCCAACACAACCCTTCCTTACCGTAAGTATGACACATTTTGCTTGGCGAAGGAATAGAGGGAAAAAACCACTCCCAGGACTGACTGTAAGGATCCCAGCAGCAGGCTCGAGCTGTCATTCCCAACCACAAACACCTACAGAGAGAAGGGCACGGTGAGGGGAGGCAAAAACAGCTGCGTGGGGCAGAGGGGAGCGCGGGCACAGGTCTGTGCGCAGAGCGGCTCCGGGGAGGATGGTGGAGGGTTCTCAGCCTCTTCCTCCAGCCTGGAGCCTGTTCTCCCTGATTATGCCATATTCCCTATCTCAACCTGCCCTCAGCACCATTTTTCTCCAAGCATTTCCTTAACCACAGCAGGCTCCAAGCTGTAGCAAGGCTGCAGCCAGCCCTTCGGGAAATCTGCTGCTTAAGGGTAAGGTCCTGCTTGGAACGAGCAAATCTTTATGGAATTACTGCAAGTCTCAAACACAGAGATCAGTCCCTAACAGGACAGCTGGGCTGATGGGTGCTGAGCTGAGACACCAGGCTGCTGGGGCTCTGGGGGGGTTGTAGGACCTCTGGGGATGTTGTAGGGGCTCTGGGGGGGTTGCAGGGCCCTGCTCCTCTGCTCCATCTCAACCAGCATGTCAATCACTGTCAATGCCCCCTATGAACCCAGCACACCCTTCCCAGGCTCATTGCACACAACTCCCACCTTGCTGCCCATAGAGCACAGGAAGAACACTCACAGAAGCCTCATGGCATCGTGTTTCCTTTTGGATTCTTTTAAAGGAATTATCCCAAACTAAAAGCCAGGTAGGATGCTTTCACTCAGAGCCATACCCTGGGAAAATTTGGTGTCACCTGGACTCAGGGTTTACTCAGTGTTTGTGTGTACTTGTCCTGGTTTTGGAAGGCTCTGTCTTTGCAGCTTTTAGCTTAAAAAAAAGGGGAGGGCAGGTAATAAAGTCTTTTCCCAAGTTTCCCAAGGGATTTCCAACGACCTGCTCAGAAGGTGCTCTCCCTTCACAGCAGAGTCCTCACTTCTCTGGCCTCACGCTCCCAACACCTCTGACCATCTCCCAACACCTCTGACCTCCTCTTCCCCACACTTCTGACCTGCTTCCCACACCTCCAACGTCCTTTTAACACTTTCTACCTCCTGTTCCCCCCACCTTTGACCTCCCTCACCCCACCCCTCGACCTCTGAAATCCCTGCTCCTGGGAACAGACCTGCCCGAGGCAGTGGGACAGCCCAGGTGGGAGGGAGATTGCCCTGATAACACCCTGCCATGCTCCACTGATGCAAACAGACCTGTTTCCCTGTGCTAATCCCCACGGAGCCATTCCTCCTCCCCAGACCCTTGTGTACACAAAGCCTCCCCGACGAAGCCCCAAGGATGGTTTCTCACCCAGCATCAAATGACACTTGCTAGGCAAGAAATCACCCCAAATCCGGGGTCCCCTCGCTAATCTGCCTGCTGTCAGGCCTCCAGCACTCTGCCATTAAGGAGGGACCAACCCCAACCCCCCCAGCACGGCACTGGGAGGGAGCAGCCCTCCAGACCAGTCTCTGCCTGCCAGCCAGTTACAACAGATCATTACTGGGAAAAGAGACAATTCCAGCATTTAAGAGCTTAGCCTGCCTTGGGGCATGCCAGGAAGCAAGTCACCAGCTTCTGAAATTTGAATTCCTGGGTTGGAGATGTCCTTCTGGGTTGGAACATGCAGCAGGAAGCTGCTGTCAGGGCAGGCAGGGGGGCCAGCAGTGTCACACTGGGGATACTGGTGGGAATGGAAGGAAATGGAGCTATGGGGGAAGGTGTCAGAGGAGAAGCCTCCACAAAAAAACCCTGATCCTTCATAAGGAAACACAAGGACAGCCCCCAGCTCTGCCCAAAAAAACAAAGCCAAATCTGTGCCCCTGTGAGACCTTAGAGCCCCTTCCAGTGCCTAAAGGGGCTCCAGGAGAGCTGGAGAAGGAATTTGGACAAGGGTCTGGAGTGACAGGACAAGGGGGAATGGCTTCCCACTGCCAGAGGGCAGGGTTAGATGGGATATTGGGAAGGAATTCTTGGCTGTGAGGGCAGTGAGGCCCCGGCACAGCCCATGTGGAGGCCAGGGAACTCCTGCAAATGAGGATGAGGTGAGTCTGTGCAGGGCTGCAGGAGATGCTGGGTTTGTCTGGTCCAACACACACTGAACTGCTCACCAAGTCTCAAACCAGTCCTTTTAAAAGTTTTCTCCCGCAAATCCCACATGGTACCTTTAGCACATCTTCCACGCAGCCACCCAGCTCTGCCTCTGGCACCAGCACAGTCCCTGCTGCCAAATCCTCCACTGCCAGCTCTGGAAGCAAAGGGCAGAAACATCAACACCCCAAAACACCCTGGAGTCCCCAGCAGCAGAGCAGCCCCACCATCCCTTGCACCCAAAAGCACTTCCACAGCTCCCTTCTCTCCCGTCCCCTCCCTACAAGAACCCAGGAGTGCTCATTAGCGGTGCTAATTGCACTGCAGTGCTGTAAACCCCCAAGGACATGTGGGAATCAAGGCAGACCACAACTCCACAATGGATTCCCCAGAGAGCTGCTGGTCCAGTGGGGAACCGATGGCTTCTGTCTGGGAGCCCCAAACAAGGGTGTCAGACTGGGAGAGTTTCCCAAGGAGCCCATGGCAGGAGCCCCAGTGCTTGACTCCCACGCTGGAGTAACTTGGCTCAAGTGGTAGTAAATATGGTGTAACCACACAGACAGACATGGGCAGCACACAGAGCTGGGCTCACACGGTCTGCAGCCTGAGCAAATTCGGATGGAATGACAAAAATCAACCAGGAGAGAAACCAGAGCCTTCCCAAACCTGGGTACCTGCTGCCTCGGAGCATCGCAGGAGTGGGGACAGCAGGGGCTGGAGCAGGTGCCTCTCTGCCAGCTGGGGGTGCTCCCTGGCCATGGTGAGCACTGTGGTGGTGGCCACACGCTGGAACTGCCGTGCTGCCACTTTGTCCTGGATGTGCAGCAAGTCCAGAATCTGCAAGGCAAGACCATAACACAGGAACAAGGATCAGCATCTCCCTAGAGGGGGCAGCCTGGCTCCTCACAATGACCAAAGAGCTGCCCATGTGCTCCTTTGCTGGACATTTGGCATGACATCCCATGTATGGAAGAGCCAGTGTCCCTCCCATGTGTGCAGGATGTTTTTCTGGGCTCAAACCAAGAGCCTGCACCACTCCCAGAGCTGAAAGCTGGAAGCAGGAGCTCCACACAGAGCTCTGTGTGGTGCAGTGCTGAGCAGCTCGTGCAATCAGGCAACACCATCCAGCACTTCAATAAAACAGAAAATTCAAGAGTGGAAACATGTCCCACTGCCAGAAAAACATCTCCACGTTGTGCTGGCTTAAGTCGGGCCATGCTCGAGCAGAAGGGACAGTGCCAACACTCTCCAAGCTGGAGCTGGCTCTGCATTCCCAGGCAGAGGGGACGAGGGACTTACCTGGGGGCACACCTGTCTGTAGTAGTCCTCGAGAGAGAGGCACTGCTGTGGGCAGGAAGCCAGGACCTTTGCAACTGCATCACATTTCCTCCAGTCCAGAGCTGCTGCTTCAGCACCAGCACTGCCTGCAGCAGCAGAAATCCAGGATCAGCTCCGACGATGGCCAGCTCTGGCTGAAGCCAGGTGTTCTGGCCAAAAATTGGATTTCAAGCTTTTATTGCTGTCATTAAACCAAGCATCTTTCAGGAGACACCTGAACTTAAGGACAGAAGGGGCAAAATTGCTGTGCAAGAGCTTTGATAATGGAAAACAACTCTACAGACAGGAGGATGAGCCAAAAGGTGGAGGGAGGTTGTGCATGGACAGTGCTGTCAGGTTGGTGTTGGCTGGAGGAGGCTTTGGCACTAAAATCAGCTTTTGGAGAGCAACAGTTTCCCTCCCTGGCAGGACATGGAGAGCAGGGGATGGGTTACAGTTTCCCTGCAGCTCTCACAGCCCAGTGCCCAGCACACTGGCACTGGGCACTCCTTGGGACTGACCACACTCTAGACACATATGAGGTGTGAACCCCATGGAGTCATAACACACCAAATGGGGTCGGGGGCTTTCAGTGTAACCCTCAAACATGACATGAACCCCAAATTAGGGCAGTCTGGGAGCTCAGAAGAGCCCGAGGCAAAATCTGTGAGGCCCAGCAAAAGCCAACTGCTGTGCCCATGCTCTGGTGGCTCTCATGGGATGAACCATCTCAGACAGCTCTGAGGTCTGTGACCCCCAGTGCCCAGAGCCCCCCACTCACCACCAGTGCCCTCCAGGATGCCCCTGACCACGGCCTGCACCCCACCAGGCCGCAGTAGCCTCTCAGAGAGCAGGTGCCCGCAGAGCCGCCGCAGCCACGCTGGAGCCGGAGCCGGGCCCGTGCCAGGGCATGGAGTGCTCTGCAAGGGACACAGGAGCAGAGTAAGGAGCGACCTTGCACACTCCTGTGCCAGCCCCATGGATGGGCACACAACCTGTGCCCTGCCAGACAGCACAGGACAGGGACAGGCTTAGAACCGCTGCCTCATCCAGTGGCACAAAGCAGAGCAGGAATGAATGAAAGGGCAGCTGAAAGGGACCTACAAGGACCACCAATCCAACATGCCTTAACTTTTGGTCAGTCCTCAAGTGCTCAGCATGTTATTACACTCCTGGAAGAGTTCAAGGCCAGGTGGGACTTGGGCTTGGAGCAATCTGGTCTAGTGGAAGGTGTTTAGTTGGAATGGGATGAGCTTTAAGGTCCCTTCCAACCCAAACCATTCTGGGATTCTGTGATTCTATTATTATCCCTTACAGACTCCTCCTCCACAGGAGGCTTTGGAATGGCCCCAAACAGCAGTGGGTGCCCTGTGCCACTCCCTGGGCAGGAAGGGGCAGATTCTGGAGGAGCAGGAGCTCCACCTGGCTGGGCACGGTGGATGTGGGTGCCAAGCCAAAGTGGCACGTGCCGTGATGACAGTCCGTGTTCACAGCCACCTGCACACCCCACCCACACACTGCGGGGCTGGAATGACACACACCCAGCAAGGAGCTTCACCAGCGCTCGGGGACTGGTTTTTGGAGTGTAAGAACATTTCCAGGAGAGCAGCACCCTCTGAGTGTGGGAACACACAGCCCCATCTCAATGGGCATCTCCGCGGGCCCCACGGCCGCTGGGTACCTGCTTGGGTGGCCCCTGCAGGACGAGCAGCTCCTGCACTGCCAGCGGCTGGTACACCCGGTCCAGGATGTCCCGCAGGTCCTCCCGGCACCGCGCTCGCTCAGCTTCCGAAACGCCCTGCAACGACACACACCGACCGGCATGGTGGGCGAGGGCAGCCTGGCCAGGCACCAACACCTGCCGGGCACCGAACTCGTGCCCTGCAGCCCCCGCGGGGCTCGGTGTGTTCCCCCGCGTGGGGAGTGCGGGGCAGGCACGGGGGCACCGGTGGGTGGGCGGGCAGCGGGGCACACTCGGGGGCACCGGGACAGCGGACGGGGGCTGCGCGGACCTGGCCGAGCGCGGCGGGGCCGTGGCCGAGCGCGCAGAGCGCGGCGAGCAGCGGGCGGAGGTGGCGGGCGAGCAGCGGCGCGGCCGTGGCGGGCAGGCGGGACAGCGCGGCCAGAGCGGCGGCGGCGGCGGCCAGGCGGGCC
>JAWWLZ010000022.1:19981600-20010406 GCA_035041345.1 Poliocrania exsul | reverse complement strand
AGCGCCAGCACCCCGCAGCCCGCCGCCCAGCACGGCTCCGCGCCCGTCGCGCCCGCCGCCAGCGCGGGGTGCCGGGACAGCACGGCTGCCCGCAGCGAGCGCAGGGAGGCCCAGCCCGCCGCCCGCGACAGCCGCTCCTCCAGCGCCGCCGCGTTCCTGCGCAGCGTCTCCGGGCACAGCGCGGGCTCCGCGCCGGGCTCCGCGCCGGGCTCCGCAGCGCTGTCACGGTCACCGGGCGGCCGCAGGAGCAGCTCCAGCGCCTCCAGCACACGGGCCGGCTCCGGCTCCGGCTCCGGCTCAGCGCCCCCAGCCATGTTGGAGCCGCTGTCTGTGGGCGCCGCCATTTTGGGAGGGTCAAGAGAAGAGGCGGGGCGGTGCTCTGCCGCCATATTGGGAGGGTCTGGTGTAGGCGGGGCCGCGCCGCCATATTGGGAAGGTCAGGGGAGCCGTAGAGGGACAGGGGACAAGGGATGGAGGGACCCGACGCGACACGACACGACACAGGGAACAGCTTCCCACTGACAGAGGGTGGGTTAGATGGGATATTAGGAAGAAATTCCTCCCTGTGAGGGTGGGCAGGGCTGGCACAGGGTGCCCAGAGAAGCTGTGGCTGCCCCATCCCTGGAAGTGTCCAAGGCCAGGTTGGAGTAACCTGAGACAGTGGGAGTTGTCCCTGCTCATGGCAGGGCGTTTGGAGTGTGATCTTTAAGGTCCCTTCCAACCCAACGCAGTCCATGATTCTGTTTTCCCACCTGCCCTCTGGAGGGGTCCATGGCCACACCTCCGTGGCAGGTAAAGCCTTTGAGCACCAGTGAAAAAGGGCTTTGAGTTTTCTTAAAACAATTTATTATCTCAATTTTATACAAAAACAATAAATCAACATTCGGCCAGCACTGGTTTCCCAGCTCGCATCAGACCCTTTCCCCATGATAAAAAAATACAAACCATGATAAACAGCTAAACACGAGGGTCAGGATTTGGGGAAAGCCCTCGGATTTCCAAAACCACCTTTCATTGGCTGCACATTAATTACACCTGGCATGACACAGGAGGAAATCAAACTGTGATCTGGGATACGGAAAAATAGAAATCTGGCTGTACATACACGTTGCAGTAAATACAATCCCTGGGATGGGAGGGCACAGCTTTGGGCTGTGTGGCTCCAGCACCTCCTCCCGCTGCTCCAGCGCCACATTCCCAGTGGGAGTGTGGCTGTGCCAGGCTGGGAGCACGAGGTATTTTGGAGAGAGCCAGAGAAACCCTTTTCCTCCATGGAAAAGGGAGGGAGGAGCTGCTCCTGACCCCCTCAGCTGGGAGCACCTCAGCTCCAGGGGGAGCAATGGAATGAGTGGAGCCGAGGGGGCCACGCAGGCTCCCCCAGACCCTCCATCGCAGGGACCACGAGCTGCCCTCAGCGAGGGGCACGTGGGCACTGGGGACAGGGGCAGTGCAGGGGGGCTGTGCCAGCCCCGGGCAGAGCCCACCGGGGGTCTAGGGGGTGAAATGAGGCGGGGCAGCAGGGCGGGGGTCCCTAGTCGTCCTCCTCGCCGCCGCCGTAGAGCTCGGCCAGCTTGCGGAAGCGGCCGCCCCACTCGCTGAGGTAGTCGTAGTCCTGGTCGCCGTCAGAGGCCGAGGAGTTGAGGGAGCTGAGCGAGGTGGCCTCCGAGCCGCTGCCCTCGTAGTCGAACACCAGCAGCGAGTCGTAGGGGGGGGCCGTGGGGTCCGTGTCGGCCGCCTTCAGGTTCTGGGGGGGCAAAGGGGTCAGCGCCTGCCCCCCCGCAATGGGGGCACCCCGGCAGTGCTGGCATGGATGGGGTGTGTCCCTCTGGACTCTCTGGGTCAGGGCTCACCTCATCGATGAAGTTGCCGATCTCGTCGGGATTGGCGGGTCGGGGCCGGTACTGGGGGGCGGCCATGAGTGGGGGGGCCACGTCGTTGCGGATCACCTCAGGACGGGCATCCAGCCCCCGGTGCAGCTGGCTCAGGTCATAGTCCTGGGGGACACAGGGACACAAGGCTCGAGGGACAACCACAGACACCACCCCAGGGGCAGGGTCTGGAGGGCACAGCCAACCCACCTGGTCCTCCTCACCACCACCTTCCTCATCATAGTGATAGACATTGTCCCTCATGTCATCCTCGGGTGGGAGCAGAGGCTCCTTCACCACCTTCCTCCTCCTCACAAAGAGCAGCAGCAGCAGCAGCAGGACTGTGGGGATGGGACGTTAGGGCAGGGGGTCGAGGCCAGCCCCATCCCCATCCTGTCCCTCCCCATCCCGTGGTACTCACTGAGCAGTGCCAGGATGCCCCCCAGGATGCCCAGGATGGCAGGGACACCCATGCCCCCTGAGACGTACGCTCGGCGCTCGCAGTTTTTGGCCGGCCCTTCGCAGCTGCAGACCTGGGCTTTGACCTGCGTGATCTGGTCCTTGCCCATGGCATCCATCAGCTTCAGGAAGATATTGTACTCCCCCGGCTCCAGCTCCTTCCTCATGTTCAGCTTCACCATGTCTTGGTGGGTCACAGAATTGTTTGGGTTGGAAAAAGCCTCCAAGATTATCAAGTTCAACCATTCTGCCAGCACTGCCAAGGCCACCACTAACCCATGTCCCGGAAAGCCACATCCACATGGCTTTTAGATCCCCCAGGGACAGGGATGGTGACTCCTTTACTGCCCTGGGCCATCTGTTCTGGTGCCTGACAACACTTTCCATGAATGAATTTTCCCCAATATCCAACCTAAACCTCCCCTGGCACAAATAGCACAACTTGAGGCCATTCCCTCTAGTTCTGTCACTGGTCCTGGAGAGCAGAGCCCGACAGCCCCCTGGCTCCCCACTCCTGTTGCAGAGTGTGAGAAGGTCTCTCCCGAGCCTCCCTTCCTCCAGGCTGACCTCCCCCAGCTCCCTCAGCCCCTCCTGCTGCTCCAGCCCCTTCCCCAGCTGTGGCGTGGGGACACCCTTGGCACCAGCACAGGACTTTGCTCTGTGGCACTTCCCCAGCCCGATGCCCACCATGGGCCCAGCACCAGCGCAGATGGCACCCACCTGGTGAAGCCATGTCGACAGTCCAGTTGATGCTGGAGCCGTGTACCAGCTCTGCCTTGAAAGGGGAGGTGTTGGGGGGCAGGTCCTTGTCAATGATGTTCAGTATCTGCTCCTCAGGCTGCCGGTTGCAGATGTCGAAGCTCCGGGGCTCCGGCACAGGCCCATTGTCGTTCACGTCCTGGAGGAGGAGGAGCAGCGTCCCTGTGCCGGTGGCATCCCGTGGTGATCCTGTGGGGCTGAGAGTCAGTGAGGCACCCGGGGAGGGGCCCTGGGCCCCCAGGGGGGCCACAGGTGAGGGGCAGGGGGCCCAGTGGCCCCCCTCTCCCCAGGGCACAGCCATCCCCCTCACCGCTGTCCACGGCCAGGACGATGGCCTTGTAGGTGCTGTTGATGGCGTGCGCTGACTCCCGGTCCAGCGGCTGTGCCGCCGTGACAATGCCATTCTCGGGGTCGATGGCCAACCACCCGGCGGGGTCACTGCCCATGCGGTACCTGGGGGGAGCCAGAGGTGAGCAGGGAGGGACAAAGGGGCTCATGTTGCAGCACAGCCCCTCGACCACTCCAGCATGGCCCCCCACCCCCATCCCCCTCCACTCACGTGATTTTCTGCCTCTGGTCCTTGTCGGGGTCCTTGGCTGTGTAGGAGGTGATCTGGTAGCCTACTGGCACATCCTCCAACACCTCCACCTTCTTGACTGGGGGCAGGAAGATGGGGGGCTCATTCACGTCCCTGACAATCACCAGGACACTGGCCGTGGCCGGCCGCAGGGGCGTGGAGAAGGGGACCTCGTTCTCCACTGCCACCACCAGATGGTACTCCTTCTGGGTCTCATAGTCCAGGCCCTGGGGGAGGGAGAGGAGCTGGGTAGTGCCAGAGGGGAGGCAACCAGTGCCGGGATGGCTGCACAGCACCAGGACCCACCTTGGCAGTTTTCAGGAGCCCGTCATTGGTTTTGGGGTCGGTGGTGACGCTGAAGCCGCCCTCCGGGTCCCCGCTCTGGATGCGGTACACGGCACGCCAGGCTGGGGAGTCTGGCAGGTCCTGGTCTGTCACGTGCAGCCGGACCACCAGCGTCCCCACTTCATTCTCATTCACCGACCCCTCGTACTGCAAAAGAGGGGACAGGGATGGTCACGTGTGTGGCCCCGGGCACCCCGTGGGGGGGCTCATGTGATGACGCCCAGGGAGGGCAGCAGCGGTGGGGGTGGGGGTACCATGTCAGGGTTGAAGACAGGAGGGTTGTCGTTGGCGTCAGTGACTTTGATGACGGCTGTGGCAGTGTTGGTCAGGCCAAAGCCCTCCTGGTCTGCAGCCTGGATGATCAGCGTGTAGTTGGGAGTGGTCTGCAGGACAAAATCACCCAGGTTACAGCAGGGATGGGGGACGGTGTGACTCTCTCCTCTGGACATCACCTGCCCTCTCCTCCACCCTTCTCCAGCCTCACTGTTCCCTGCTGGAACAGGTGCAGATGATGTCCCTGCTGCCCTCCTGAGGGGCTGGCACTGCACCCACTCCCAGGGTTGGCAGGGCTGGGATCCCTGCACTGTACCCAGCACAGCTTCTGATGGGCTCAGGGCTGCAGACACCCCCAGAGTCAGGGCCAGTGAGCCAAGGATGGCAAGTCCCTGAACTGGACGTATCCCAGGCTCCCAACATCCTTGTCTCCCCTTGGCATTTCCCTCTGTGGAGCAGCCACAGTTCCCCTGGGACTTGCCAAGGGCACCCACCTCCCGGTCCAGCCCTGTGCCAATGACGCTGATGATGCCTTTCTCGGCGTTGATGGTGAACATCCGCTGTGCACCCTCGGGCTCCTCACTGATGATGGAGTAGCTGATGATGCCGTTGTTCACATTGATCCCGTCGTCTGCGTCCGTGGCGTTCACGGTCATCACGGACGTGCCTGGACATCAGGACAAGCCGGGGAGATTTTACTCATGGGACAGACCCCACTGGACACCCTGGAACTGTGCCTGCTCGGGGCTCTGTGTGGTCCTGGCTCAGAGCCCTCCACGTACCCGGCTTTGCGTTCTCCTCGATGTAGCCATAAAAGACTTTCTGGGTAAACATAGGCCGGTTGTCATTCTGGTCGGTGACGGTGATGATGATCTCCATGGGGTCCTCCACAGGCTGCCCGTTGGCTGACACAGCGTGAGAGTAGAGCTGCAAGGGCACAGTCAGCCTGCATGCAAGCCCCCAGGACCATCCCCTGCTGCTGCAACCTCCCACTCACTCACCAAATATTTGTCCCTCTCCTCCCGGTCCAGTGGCTTTGTCACCTCCAGCCACCCCGTCTCCCGCTCGATGATGAAGACACCCACAGGGATGGTGTCCGCTCCTTGCCCTGTGATGCTGTAGAAAACCTTGGTCTCCTTGTCCTTGTTGGACTTGATCTGGTGGTGAGAAGGGAAGAAGGGATTGAGGAGGGTTCTGGTGCTCCAGAGCCCCCCCAGCCCAACATCTGGTCCCTTCGGGGCCGTGTACCTGCACCAGCTTCTTGGGGAAGGGTCCTCGCTCATTCTCAGGGCAGTTGATGGGGGGAATGACCCAGTCCCTCTTCTGCCGCCAGAGGCCGTGTCTGTGCTCCGGGAAGGTCAGCACGTCGGGTGCCACGTCCTGCAGGGACAATGGCTCTGCTCAGCGCCAGCACCTCACCGAGGCCTCTGCCCCAGGCACAGGGGCTGCTGTGACCCCAGTGAGCGGGGCTGTGCTTTACCTGCTGCATCTGGTTGTGGTGCCGGTGGTGCTGGTGCCCCCGCTGGCGCAGGGTCACCCTGGCCGAGTGCCTCTTGCCCGTGGCGTCCCAGGTGTACACGGTGAAGGGGATCTCGTGGCGCTGGAGCTGCAGCGGCCGCGCTGCAGAGACGACGCCATCCCGGCTCACCCTGAAGCGCGTGTCGTCCGGGAAGAAGGCGGCGCGGTGCGAGTCACCACAGTCCACAAAGCTCACTGGGGACAGGGGAGTGGGTGGGCAGGGGGTCCTGGGGACGTGGGCACACACAGCACAGCCACGGCTTGGCGGCCCAGGGGGGATTGTGGGGCTGCAGAGGTGGCAGGGATGCTCCACACACAGTGCCACCCACCTGCCAGGACCCTGTCCTGGGCACGGCACATGGTGGGTCCCTGCCCTGGCTTTGGTTCAGGAGTAAGCACAGCACAACCTGCTGTACCACAGGGTCCTTGCTGGACAGTGACAATGGGGCAAGTGGCACTTGACACAGTATGTCCCTGTCCCCAGCACCGTATAGGGTGCATGGCACATCCCCACACATGGCACATCCCCATGCAGGTGTACCCTGCGTGTCTCCAAGCATGACATGTCACAACTACTGTGCCCATGACAGAGGGTGCCACTGCTCCAGCTGCTTTTCTAACAAAAACAAGGGCAGCAGTTGCTCACCTGCACTGGCACCCCATGCCCCAGCAGCCCGGGCACTGCAGGTGGGGTACAGTGACCCGTGGGGGTCGTGGGGCTGGGAACCGTGGCCACATGTCTGCAGCAGGGACAGCCCAGGCTGTGGGATTGGGACATCACCCTCGGAGGAGGAAGGTGCTAACCCCAGGGCGCCTGTGGCAATCCAGGCACCCAGCCCACCCAGGTACCCTCCGGAACCCCCAACCCCAGGCACAGCGGGCACCTGCCACACACCGGGGCAGGCGAGGTCCCAGTGTCACCAGCCTGGCACTGCACCGGGTGTGGCACAAGCCGGGCAGGCACACAGTGGTGGTCAGGCAGCATCACATGAGCCGGGGCCGCGCGGCCGCAGCTCCCAAACAAACACCCTTTGTCTGGAGAGGGTTGTCGGAGCCAGCGGCTCCCGCAGCCAGCGCGGCTGCCACAGCCCCGACGTGACCCCCGCGGGAAGGGGACGTGCCCAGGGCGGGTGGGAGGCACCGGTGGGGGTTACATCAGCCCACATGCAGCTCAGGAATTCGGGGGCGGCTGTGGGGCGGAGGCGGGAGCGATCGCTGCCCCCCTGCCCACCACGGTGCCCCTGACCCAGCCCAGGAGGACCTGCCAGGACGATGCCAGCCCCGCTCACCCCACGGCGGGACCCCCGGCCGAGTCTGGGGGAGCCGGTGGGGCCGGTTGGGCAGGAACGTGCTGGGGCAGAGGAACGAGAGGCACTGGCACCCACGGGCACAGGCACAGTGCCCAGCTCTTGGCCCTGGCACGGTGCTGGGTGGGTGCAGTGAGGGGCAGCATGAGGCCCCCAGCCCCACACTGGGTGCAATGAGTGCTCAGTGCTCAGCACCCACGGGGTTCAAGGAGAGCTGAGTGCTCAGCATCCGCTCCCCCTTTCCCGCTCCCCCCTTCCTGCTCCCTCCCTTCCCACCTGGCCGTGCACAACCTGTTTTTCCAGCTTGGCTGAAGGAGAGCCGTCCTCAGCCCTCCCCTCCCCGAGGCTGGGAGCCGGGGGCCCCCTCTCCTCTCTGGGAACGAGGGGGTGGGAGGAGAGGAGAGCTCAGAGGGTCCCACAGTGGCATCACCCCCCCCACACACACACTTCCCATCTGTCCCCCCCACCACCCACGGGACGCTGGGACAACCAGGTTCTGGCATGCCCAGGCTGCCAAACAGGGTGTGGGGCTGAGACCCCTCACAGGAGACCAGGGCAGCCCCACAAAGCCACCCCATGTCCCGTGGGGTCTGGACAGGGCTGGGCACCGGCAGAGCTGGGTGCCACCACCCCTGCAATGCCACCACAGCGGTGCCAACACCCCAGCAGTGCCAGGGCGGGGGGGTTCGCCCGGGGTGAAGGTGCTGCGGGCGGCACGTCCCGCTGACGTCACCCCAGTTTCGCTGTGACTTCAGACTCTCGAGGTTCCCCCACCCAGGGCTGACGGGGCCGTGCCAGCCCCCAGCACGTTTGCACCACCCCGAGCCCCCCGACCCGCGGAGCAGAGCCCGGGGACGCCGCAGCCCCCGCGCAGGTGTTTCGCCGCCCCGGCGCCACGCAGGGCCCGTCCGGACCTGTCGGAGGGAAAACACCGCGCTCCACTCATCAGGCTAATTACAGGCCAGCTCCTCAGCCTGGCCGCGGGCTTGGGGTGCTGTGGAGCGCGGCACCGGCGTGGCACGGCACCCACCGGGCTCGGCCACCCCATGGCTGGCGTGGTCGTGGCATGGCCAGGAATCATCACTGGGTGACACAGGGCACCCGTGGGCAGACAGCCCTTTCCTTCCTCCCACGCCCCGTCTGGGCTGGGGATCCAGAACTGAAAGCGGTGGTGCCAACACAGGGGATTTCCAGCAAGTCTCTGTGCCACCAGGAGGTCACAGGCCTGCCGTGTCACAGCGCTATCAGGCACAGCCCCAATGGGCAGCAGTTGCTGTGCAGGCAGTTGTGTTAATGAACAACCACAAAGCTAACAAAGGCAATTCCTGGGCTGTGGGGCAGGGTCCAGCTCCTGGCTCACCCAGGCCAAGCCTTTCTGGAACCGAGGGTGTTTGGGAGCCCCTGGCACAGCGCTGAGTGCTCAGCACCCTTCAGCCCTGTGCCCACCTCAACCACCCTGGCACACCACAATGCCAGCACCACCGTCAGCCATGAATGGGTGCAGATGGTGATGGTTCAGCTGCTGTGCAGCCCCAGCGCCCACAGAGCTCCTTTCAGGGACCCCAAAGTGACAACAGGTCCCAGCACTCCTCTCCCCAGTGCCCCCTGCCACGCCAGGATGGCGCTTTGGAGCCAGCACTGTGGGACACCATTGTCCTCAAAAGCTGAGAAGCCCATACCAGTCCCTGTGCCCGTCCCCATGCCAAGAGGCATCCTGGGGGGCTGCACTGGGGGTCCAAAGGGGCATTTGCCCCGGTGAACCGCGGGTGCCGGTTGAGGCGTGGGGCAGGATGGGTGCCTGTGCACCCACACCCGTCTGCCGGCCCCGACAGGTCTGCAGTGCCTGAGTCAGCGCCGCCTACGCCGGCGCACCCCGGGGAGCGGCACCCACTGCCCCCGTGCCACGATGGCGTCCCATCCCGCAGGACCCCCGGCACCCACAGTGGGACCACCACGGTCCTCAGTGCGGCCCCACCGCTGTGCATGGGCACACCACCATGGCTCTGTCCCCAGTGCCACCTGCCACCACAGTGGGCCTGTCCCCAGCACTGTGGCACCGTCCCCACCATCATGGCACCGTCCCTATGGCACCATCCCCACAGCACTGTCCCCACTGTCACAGCGCCTTCCCCATGACCCTGTCCCCACTGAGCTGGGCCAAGCGTGCCCCCCAAATCACTCAGGCACAGATCCACGCCTTGTTGGCCCCCATTGCCCACCCCTGTCCCACACACCCACTTTGTCCCCACGGTCCCGTTCTCGCAGTTCTGTCCCCACTCCCACCATCTCGTCCACATTCCCACAGCCACCCTGTCCCCTGCAGCCACCCTGTCCCTGCGTCCTTACCTCGTCCCAGGGCCCGTCCTGCTGCCACGCTGTCCCTCGGCACGGTCAGGGCAAAGGTCTCGGCGGTGAAGCCAGGCTGGCACGACGCTGCGGGCTGGCAGAGCCGGTGCCCGCTCTGCCCGGAGAGAGACATTAACACCAGGCAGGGTCCCGGGCAGGGTCGCGCTGCCCCGGGCAGGGTCCTGCCGCCCCATCCCATGGCTCACCTGGAGCAGCAGGAGAAGGAGGAGGCAGAGCGGGGCTGGACAGCCCACCCGCCGCCCCATGGCCGGGGCCGGTGTGGGGCCGGTGGGTGCCGGAGGGATCAGGCGCTGCCGCCGCGGAGCCGCAGGTGCGTCGGGTCCGAAACCGTTCGCGATCCCGATGCCGATCCCGCCCCGCAGGTGCCGGCCCCCCCCCGGGAACCGCCCTGTCCCGCCCCGACGGGAGGTGGTACCGCCCCGCCCGCACCCAGGATCCCGGGACTGCGGACCCCCCACGCTCCCGGAATCCCGATAACCTCAGTACCCACCCTCCATGGTACTTCCACTTCCCAGTACGTGGTACTCTCAGTGCCCCTTCAGCCCCTGGTACCCCCAGTAGCCCACCAGCCCCCAGTGTCCCAAATGCCCCTGACCTGCCTGTCCCAGGTACCCTCAAACCCCGCACCTCCGATACTCCCAACACCCCAGACCCAGCCCAGGCTCTCTGTGGGTGCCTGCCCAGGACTGTGGGAGCAGGGGGTGTCAGTGGGTGACAGGACACCACAGGGGCACCCCAGGCTGTCCCCTCACTGTGGCCCCACAGGTCCCAGCTTTGCAGGGGAACAAATATCGTACCCAAGGACCTCCCCAGGCAGGAAGGGCCTCCTGGGATGCTGCAGGGCCCAGTCACCCCCACCCCTCTGTTCCCAGACACAGGAGAGCCATAGGTGGCCCCACGGCTCAGAGGGACCCCCAGGGATGCCTGGTGCCACCAGCTGCCCCCACCCTGTGGCTCCAAGGGGCTGAGCCTGAAGGCAGTGAGAGAACACCAGGACTGGGAGCCCTGCTGGGACCGAGGGCTGCTGTGCCCACCCATGCCAGCACCTGTGGGCACCCAAGGGCTGGGGTGACAACCTGGGGGGCTGCAGGCCTCCAGCTGCCCCAGCACAGGGGGGAATGCCAGACCAGGAGGGATTTGGCACCAGCAATGCCCTGAAGGACAGGATGGGTGGTCAGTGCCTTGCCCATGCCCACCAGCACCCCATGGGGACAAGGACACCCTGGGGGGCCACGGGCACTGTACCTGCATAGGTGACACTGCAGTTGTGCTGTGGGTCCCATCCTGGAGTGGGCAAGGGGGAATAGGGTGGAGGGGGTCACTGAGGGGCCGGGGTCAGCACTGACCCCCAGGGCACAAAGTAACACAGAGCCTGGAGCGTCTAAAAAACCAAATCCTTTATTAAAATCGACCCAGCTCCCATCCCCTCGTCCGCAGCATCACACGCCGTCATTCCATACCTTAAAAAATAGATAAGAACCACAAAAACGCAGGCAAGGAGGCGAGGGGGCTGCACTGAGATGGGCAGGCACGGCGGGGCAGACCCCCAAGGCACAAGCAGCAGTAAGGCAGGGGCAGCAGGGCGGGGGTCCCTAGTCGTCCTCCTCGCCGCCGCCGTAGAGCTCGGCCAGCTTGCGGAAGCGGCCGCCCCACTCGCTGAGGTAGTCGTAGTCCTGGTCGCCGTCAGAGGCCGAGGAGTTGAGGGAGCTGAGCGAGGTGGCCTCCGAGCCGCTGCCCTCGTAGTCGAACACCAGCAGCGAGTCGTAGGGGGGGGCCGTGGGGTCCGTGTCGGCCGCCTTCAGGTTCTGGGGGGGCAGAGGGGTCAGCGCTTTTCCACCCTGAGCTGGTGTGGATGGGGGTGTGTCCCCCTGGACCCTCTTGGGTCCGGACTCACCTCCTCGATGAAGGTGCCGATGTCGTCGGGGTTGGCGGGTCGGGGCCGGTACTGGGGGGCCGGGAGGAGGGTGGGGGCCACATCGTTGCGGATCACCTCGGGACGGGCATCCAGCCCCCGGTGCAGCTGCCGTAGGTCGTAGTCCTGGACACACACACACGTGGAGAGGGGCAGTGTCAGGCTGCCCCCACTGTCACAAACCCCACTCAAACCCTCCACACCCACCTGGTCCTCCTCACCACCGCCCTCCTCGCCATAGTAGAAGATGTTATCCCGTGTGTCATCCTCAGGCAGCAGCAGTGGCTCCTTCGTCACCTTCCTCCTCCTCACGAAGAGTAGCAGCAGCAGCAGGATGACTGGGGGGAGCAGTGGTGTTGGTGGGGACATGTGCCTGATGCCAGGGACATGCCCTTAGCCCCAGGCCCCCCAGGACTCCCACTCACGCAGCAGGGCCAGCAGTGCGCCCAGGGCGGCGAGGACGAAGGGCAGGGCGGTGACAGGCTGGGACCGCTGGGGACAGCCCTGTGCCGGCCCCTCGCAGGCACAGACCCGAGCGGTGATCACGGTCACCTGTGCCCTGCCTGGCCGGTCCAGCAGCCGCAGGTACACACTGTAGGTGTCTGGCTCCAGCACCGCCACCAGCCGCAGGGTCACCGTGTCACCTGGGGGACACAGGGGGCTTGTGGGGGACTCACTGGGAGGGCAGTAATGGCACAGCTCCCTCCATCAAGGAGCCCCCCACATTACCTCTGGAACCCTCTGTTACCTGTGTCACCCACCTCCACGGCCCAGCTGTCCCCCGAGCCGTGGGTGAGCTCGGCGCGGAAGGGGCCGGTGTTGGGGGGCAGGTCCCTGTCGGTGACAGTGAGGACCTGGGGCTCGGGGCTGCGCTGGCACACGGTGATGTCCCGTGGCTCGGCCTCGGGGCCGTTGTCGTTCACGTCGAGCAGGGTGAGCAGCAGTGTCCCCGTGCCCGTGGCTGGTGGTGAGCCTGGAGGGGGGATAATGTTGGAGAGGGGACCCCAAAACCCTCATGGGGACATGAATGACTGAGCAGGAATGGGGACAGGGGAAGACCCCAAACTATAGTGATGGGGATGCTTTAAGCTGGGGTGGGGACAGAAGAGAGTGATGCTGGAGGGAGGACCCCCAAAGCCAGGATTCTCTCAGGAATGTGGGCACCCCAAGCAGAGAGGGGGACAGGGGTCAGCCCCAAACCCAAGATTCTCATGGGGGCAGGGATACTCCAGGCAAGGGCGGGGACAGTGAGGAGCGATGCTGAAGGGGGGGACTCCCAAATCCAGGATCCTCATGGGGCTGGGGATGCCCCAGGCAGGGGTGGGGCCAGGCAGCACTGCTCCATGCCCGAGGCTGGGATGTGTTTCCCAGCGATGGAAGCATGTGCCCCTCACGCGGGAGGGGGAACAAGGGCCCTTTCATGTCCCTCACCATCATCCACAGCCAGCAGCACAGCCATGTAGGTGCTGTTCTTGGCAAAGGGGGACTCGCGGTCCAGGTGGTCCCGTGCTGTCACCAGGCCGGTGTCGGGGTGCACGGCCAGCCAGCCCGCTGGGTCATGCCCCACCAGGTACCTGGGGGCACAGGGGAGCTGGTGCTGCGCAAGGGGCAGCAGAGCCCCCTCAAACCTCGATTCTGACCCTGTCCCCGCTCACTTGATCCTCTGCCCCTGTGCCTTGTCGGGGTCCTGGGCTGTGCAGGCGGTGAGGGTCTGCCCTGGTGGCACATCCTCCGACACTGTGGCCAGCTGCACCGGCGGCACAAACACCGGCGCCTCGTTGACGTCCTCCACAGTGACTGTCACTGTGGCAGTGGCCATCGGCAGCTTCACAACGAAGGGGACCTCGTTGGCCACCGCCACATGGAGCACAAACTGCTGCTTGGCCTCGTAGTCCAGACCCTGGGAGAGAGAGAGTGGCACACGGGCAGTGAGAGAGGGACAGGCAGGACCCCACCATGGACAGCAATGGGGTGACACAGGGGTGACACAAACCTTGGCGGTGCTGAGGATGCCCTCATTGGTGGCAGGGTCAGTGGTGATGGCAAAGGCACCCCCATCGTTGCCACGCAGGATGGAATAGATGGCTCTCCACGCCGGCGTGCCGGGCTCGTCCAGGTCGGTGACAGCCAGCCGGGCCACCTCCCGCCCGGCCGCGTTCTCTGGCACAGCCGCCTCGTACTGTGGGTCAGGGCACTCTGAGCACTGGGGCCTGCAGGGCACTGGGGAGGGTCCCACCCGGCACCGGGGAGGGTCCCACCCGGCACTGGGGAGGGTCCCACCTGGCAGGAGGGCCACATTACCGTTTTGGGGTCGAATTCAGGGGCGTTGTCGTTGACATCAGCGATCTCGATGACAGCCACTGCTGTGGTGGTCAGTCCCTCGCCGTCCAGGTCGGCCGCCTGCACCGTCAGTGTGTACTCCCGCACGCGCTGCAGGGCACGGACAGACAGACAGACACCCTGTCAGCCCCTGCCTGGGGCCGGGACCCCCTCCCCGCAGTGCCCCAGGACACACCTCGCGGTCGAGGCCACTGGCGATGACACTTATGGTGCCGGTGGCCCGGTTGACGGTGAACATTTGGGGATGGGGCTCCCGTGGCTCCTGGCTCAGGATGGAGTAGGCGATGACACCGTTGTAGGTTTCCACCGCATCATCCGCATCCGTGGCTGTCACCTGCATCACCGAGGTGCCTGGGGGTGGGGATGGCCCAGTCAGCAGAGGGTGGGAGGATGGTCCCTGAGGGTTGTGGCTGGCAGGATGCAGAGCTCCCCCATGGCACAGCATCTCACCTGGCAGAGCTCCCTCTGGCACGGAGCCCCTGAACACCTCCTGTGTGAACTGAGGCTTGTTGTCATTCTGGTCTGTCACAGTCACGATGATCTCCATCGGCTCCTCTACCGGCTTCCCGTTCTCAGACACGGCGTGGGAGAAGAGCTGTGGGGCAGGGGGTGAGTAGGGGATGTGGCATGGTACCCTGGCACCCCACAGTGCCCCCCAGCAGGGACCTACATGGTACTTGTCGATGTGCTCACGGTCCAGCGGCTGCGTCACCTTCATCCAGCCCGACTCCTTCTCAATGGTGAAGATGCCCTCGGGGGGGGCATCCGCTCCCTGCCCTGTGATGCTGTAGAAGATCTTGGTGTCTCTGTCCCGGTTGGATTTGATCTGGGGGGAGCCATGGGGAGGGTCTCAGTACCCCCCACCACATCACACTCTGCCCCAATGCAGCAGGGATGGACCCCCCAGCACCCACCTCTGCACCCAGACCCCTACCCCAGATCGACCCCCTCATACCTGAACCAGCTTTTTGGGGAAAGGGCCTCTCTCATTTTCGGGAACCTTGATGGGGGGGATCACCCAGTCCCTCTTCTGCCTCCTGAGAGCAGCAGGGAGTTCCTGTGGGAAGGGGGTGAGCGAGGGCACAGCTGGCCGGGGGGCAGGGGATGGGGCACACGGCGGGGGCAGCGTTACCTGGGCAGAGCGCTGGCCCCGCATGGGAACCGGGGCAGGGTCTGGCTGGTCGGCGGCATCCCAGGTGGCACCAGCATCCGGGGGGGGTATGGAGAGTGCTCTGCCCACCTCCGGCAGCCGCACGAGCCCCCCGTCCTCCTGCCCCCCGACAGCAGCCTCTTCAGCCCCACACGGCCCCGCGCAGCCTCCGGAGCTCCCTGCGAGGGTGGAGGGTCAGGAGGCAGGGGGGCACCTGTGCCCAGAGCCCCTGGGCAACAACCACCAGCTCCAGGTGTCCCGAGGTGGAGTCGGGCAGGGACAGGGGGAGTGGGGCAGGGACAGTGGGAGTGGGGCAGGGGACAGTGGGAGTGGGGCAGGGACAGTGGGAGTGGGGCAGGGGACAGTGGGAGTGGGGCAGAGACAGTGGGAGTGGGGCAGGGGACAGTGGGAGTAGAGCAGGGACAGTGGAAGCGACGTAAGGGACACCGGGAGCGGGACAAGGGACACCGGGAGCGGTGCGGGAGCGCAGTGGAAGTTTCGGTGGAAGTTTCGGCTTTGTTTCACAGACGATGGGAAATTCCTGGGCGGGCAGCCCTGCCCCAGCCCCCTCCCGGTGGTGTGTCACCCCCCTGGGGCTCCCAACCCCCCGTGGCCAGGACATTGGGCTCTGAATCTCCCTCCCCGCCTCCCACGCTGCATCCCCCGTGCTGGACACGGCCCCGGCTCCGCACCCCCCCGGGGCCAGGATTAGGGGATTAGCGGAGCCGAGCCAACTCCGGGCGGCCGAGCGGCCCGGGGGGGGCGGCGGGGAGCGGGGCTGAGGGGGCTGCGGGAGGCGTGGAATGGGGCAGGGAGAGCTGAGTTGTGCCCCACGGCTGCCCCACACCGGGCAGGGAGCAGCCCCGGGGGCGGCGGTGGGACCATGCGGTGGGGCCATGTGGGGCTCAGCGGCTGTGCCCCCAGGGCAGCGCCGGGGCCCCTCTCAGGCGCCATGGGTGCGGGAAGGGACATCGGCGGGGCTGGAGGAACCTCCGTCACCCTGGCGAGCAGGGCTGGGGCACGAGGAGCCGGGGGAAGACCCCAGCCCCTGGCTCGGGGAGCCCCCAGCCCCGCTCCCCTGCTGTGGCACAGGTGACTGCTCCCCACCGAAGGGCCAGGCGGTGCAGAGGGACCCCCACCGTGCCCCCCGGCCCCTCCACGCAGAGCCCACATGGCACCGTGCCCGCTGGGTGCCGAGGCGGAGCTGCGCCGTCGGTGCCTGTGCCATGTGCTGCCCAGAGGGGGTTTGCAGTGGCACGGCCAGGCCCCAGCCCGTGCCCTCGGAGGGGGCCCGCAGTGCCCAGCTCCGTTCCTGGCAGGCTCAAGCCGATGGAAGCGAGATGAGAAACGGGATGTGGTAGCGGAGGTCGAGGCCTCTCCCTGGCACTCAGCGCCAAGGAGAGCTTTTAGTGCCCCCGCGGCCATTATCGGAGCGCTGGCATCGGCCGCCTTCCCGGACAGCCCCAGTCCCTCGGGAGCCTCCGAGCAAAGAGGGCAACAGGCCCAGGTCAAGCGCCGGCACCGGGCCAAGAGCTGGCAGCGAGACCCTGCCCAGCCTCGGCCCGTGCCCAGCCCTGAGCCCCTGCCCAAGCTCGGGCCCCTGTCCAGCCTCGGGCCAGCTGCCTCCGCACGCCATGGCCAGAGATGGGTGGTCCCGGGGCACCCACCCCGCGGGGACCCTGCCCTGCTCCCGACGGGCGCCCCACGGCTGGCCAAGAGGCGTCGGCATCAGCCGCCACCAGCCCCGTGGGGCAGACGGGCACCGCCAGCCCCGTGGCCAAGCCCCACAGCCCGAGGAGGGCGGCACAGCCCTATAACGAGCCCCACAGCCCGAGGAGGGGGGCACTGCCCTATAACGAGCCCCACAGCCAGAGGAGGGGGGCACTGCCCTATAACGAGCCCCACAGCCAGAGGAGGGGGGCACTGCCCTATAACAAACCCCACGGCCCGGGGGGCACAGCCCTAGAGCACAGGAGCCCAGCCAGCCCCACGGCGCAGTCCCACACCCGGGGACCCCCGCCAGTCCCACACCCGGGGCAGTGCCAGGTCCCCCCGAAAAGCAGCAGCCCCATCGCCGGGGGCAAATCGCGCCCGATCCCGGCAGCGATGGAGGCCCTGCCGCCTTCCCCCCCCGCCCCTGGAGTCCCGGTCGCTGCTCCAGCCTGTCCCTGGGGCGGCCCGGTGGTCCCGGGGCCGCCGCGCCCCGACGGTGCGAGTTACCTGGTGCGGGGAACGGCCCCGGGGGGGCGCACGGCGGGGCCGGGGAGGGGGCGGCCGCCGGCAGGAGCGGCGGGAGGAGGAGGAGGATGAAGATGGAGAGCGGGCAGAGCCCGGAGCGCGGCCCCCGCATGGCCCGTCCGCTGATGCCGCCGCCGCCGCCGCCGCCGCTCCGGTCGCCGCCCGCCGCGTCCCGCCCCGTCCCGCCCCAGGTGAGGCGGTGGCCGCGCAGGTACCGCCCCGCCCCGCCCCAGAGAGCGGCCACAGCACCCTCCGGGCATCCCCCGGCAACCTCCAGTACCTCTCTGAAAACCTCCGGCAACGCCCGATACCACATGGCACCCCCGCGTTACCACCCGGGCACCCGTCGGTACCACCCAGGCACGCCCGGTACCTCCCTGGAACCCCCTGTTAGCCGCGGGCATCCATCCCTCAAGCTCTGGGCACCCCCTGGTACCCCTCGGGCACTGCCTGGTATTCCTCTGAAACCCCTTTCGGTACCACGCGGGCACTGCCTGGTAATCTCTTGGAACCTCTCGGCAACCCGGAACAACCCTCGATACCGTCCATTAACCCCCGGTCACGCCCCGTTACCCCTTGGGCACCCCCCCCGGCACCCCTGGGGCACCAATCCGTCCTCCTCGGGAGCCCCCTGGCAATCCCCTGCACGCCCCAACAACCCTCGGGCACTGCCCGGTACCCGCCGGGCACCGCCCGGTCTCTCCGTGCTGCCCTTGCCCCTCACCACTGCCCCCTGAGGACGCACCCGGGCATCCCCCAATCCCCGCGTGCCTTCCTGCTGCCATCGGGCATCCTTCCTGGTGCCCCCGTGAACCCCGGTATCCCCGACCTCCCTCTCCCCGCGGGAACTTCCCCAATCTCCTTGTGCCACCGCCGGTGCCTCCTCCCCCTCTGCCGCCTGTGGGTGCACGGTACCCCCAGGGCTGCACTGGGACCCCCAGTGGACCCCCAGGGCTGCACTGGGACCCCCAGCGGGGACCATGAATGCACCCTGCTGGAGTGGGGGGTCCTGCGGCCACCGAGGAACAGTCCCCTGAGGGGTTCCTGGGCTCCTTTATCCCCCCAGCATGGAGCAGCATCTCATGCACTGGGCCCCACGTAGGTCTCCCCCGCCCTCCCGCCCGGGGCTGGCAGCGCTGGAAAGGCAGCACTGATTTCTCAGCAGGACGCAGCCAAGGTCACTGACGCCACAGGGAAGGTCCCCAGCTGGCACCCGGGGGACCAGCCATTGCAGCTGCAGCCATGTCACCCTGCACCTTCACTCTCCTCCTCCTCCTGGTGGGACCATCCCAATGGGGCCGGGGGCACTGCACGGCCACCCTGCCAGAGCCCCAGGGCAGAGCCCCGTCCCACCGCGGCTCTGCAGCCTCACTCTCCATCCCGCGGGATGTCCTGACCTTCCCGGAGCACGGACACGGCCTCCGGCGGCAGAAGAGGGACTGGGTCATTCCCCCCATCAACTGCCCTGAGAACGATCGGGGGCCTTTCCCCAAGCAGCTGGTGCAGGTACATGGCCCAGAGGGGACCAGCTGTGGGGCTGGGGGGGCTCTGGAGCACCAGAACCCTCCTCAATCCCCTCTTCCCTTCTCACCGCCAGATCAAGTCCAACAAGGACAAGGAGACCAAGGTTTTCTACAACATCACGGGGCAGGGAGCAGACACCACTCCCGTGGGTGTCTTCATCATCCAGCGGGAGACGGGGTGGCTGGAGGTGACAAAGCCACTGGACCGGGAGGAGAAGGATAAATATGTGGTGAGTGAGTGGGGGGCTGAGGCAGGGATGGTCCCTGGGGCCAGGGCAGCAGGGAGGGGATGGTCCCTGGGACGGGGGACTTAAGCACGGGCTTACTGTGCCCTCGCAGCTCTACGCCCTTGCCGTGTCAGCCAGTGGGCAGCCTGTGGAGGACCCCATGGAGTTCACCATCACTATCACTGACCAGAACGACAACCGGCCTGTCTTCTCCCAGCCAGTTTTCCATGGCTCTGTGCCAGAGGGAGCTGAGCCAGGTGGGACCACTGTCACTGCCTGGGAGGCCGCGGTGGGGGGCTGTGGGGACAGGTCACCAAGAATCACCTGCTCCAGGCACGCCGGTGCTGCGGGCGCTGGCCACCGATGCGGACGATGCCGTGAGCTCCAACAACGGCGTGGTGGTCTATTCCATCCTGAGCCAGGCGCCGGAGCTGCCCCAGCCCCACATGTTCACCATCAACAGCAGCTCGGGGCTGATCTCTGTGGCGGCGCCAGGGCTGGCGGCAGCGGTGAGTCCGGGCTCAGCCCCCACCCCGCTCTCAGCCCCAGTTCGGGGGTGACGCAGCCTCTCGCCGCAGGTGGTCCCCGAATACACTCTGGAGATCCAGGCAGCCGACTTGGGGGGCTACGGGCTGCGAGCCACCACCACCGCCCGCATCACGGTGCAGGTGAGCCACGGAGCACCCCCGGTGCCCAGCGGTGCAGACAGAGAGGGTGAGGCTGTGGTGAAGCCGGTGCCGGCTCTCAGCAGCCCCACATGCCCGACCGCCGCAGTGCCAACGCGCTCCAGGTGCTTTCCATGGTGGGAGGCAAGGCTGGGATGGCAGCTCCTCCGTGGCTTCCCCTGGCCTGGCACCCCAACTTCCCACTGGGCTCTGGGCCACCAGCCCCGGGGCTGCGGCGCTGCCAGAGTGTGGGTGCCAGCAGGCTCCTGTGCACAGCTCCCAGCGGGAAGCCGCCCGTGCCGGCTCGGCCCAGCCAGGGAGGAGCACCCGGTTCTGCGGGAGCCTTGTGCCAGGATAGCGGCATTCAGCCGCGCCAGCTCTGTGGGGAGAGGCTGTGGCGCCAGGAAGGGCAGCCGGGGCTGGGGCTGGCGTTCTGCACGGTGTCACCAATCGTGGGCCCCTGGCGGAGGGGGACCAAGGACAGCCAGGTAAGGTCGCCAGGTGCCTCTCCATGTCAGCTGGTGCCAGTGTTGGGCTGGCAGCGGGAGCTGGTCCAGCTCCAGGGAGGCCACTTGGCCGTGCCGGCTGCTGGGACGCAGCTCCAAGTTGTGGTCCCACCCCAGCCTGGGAGCTCCAGGAGGGGAAGGGGCCCAGCCACCCTCAGCGCTCTGACATTGACCCCAGACAGCTCCAGAGAGCTGGGCAGGGTCAATGTCCGCCTGCACATGGCACCGGCGGCAGGACAGGGGCTGCTGGGACAGGGCTACTTCCTTGTTGGGTCCAGGCCAGCCACTGCTGCTGTGCCGCGGCCCACCGGGATGGGCAGGGGAGCAGGGAGCGTGGTGCTGCTGCAGGCACGGAGCCCGGCATCCCGGCAGGAACCAGCCGGCACGCACGGCATGCTGGTTGCGGTGCCAGGGGCTGAGTCTCGTGGCATGGGAAGGATGTGGGGACCCATATCCTGGCCCTGGGGCACAGGGGGGTGCGGCGGCTCAGCTATGGCACATCCCAGTGGGAGGCAGATGGTGCTGCCAGGACAGGTCCCAGCCACTCTTCTCCCTCTGCCACAGTCTGACGGCATGTCCGAGGTGGGGAACGGTACCCTGACCACTCATGTGCTGAACACGGTGACGGGGCTGCCGGCAGCCGGCCTCGCCATCCGCCTGGACCAGCTGCAGGAGCCGGGACTGCAGTGGAGGGAGCTGGCACAAAGGTAGGAGAGCCGGTGCCACCAGAATGGGATGGGGACGCTGCTGCCCATCCCCATGAGCTTGGCTGAAGGCTCCTGGCACAACCGGCTGCCCAGCCTTTGCCTGGGGGCTGCCAGCAGCAGGGTCAGGGCCTGAGGGTATGACCAGGGCCTGGGGGTATGTCAGGGATGGGTTTCATGGCACAGCATGGCTGCTCCATCTGGTTTCAGGCACACGGACACTGACGGGCGCTGCCAGCCCCTCCTGGCAGCAGGACAGGCCAAGGCTGGCACCTACAAACTGCGCTTTGAAACAGCAGCGTATTGGCAGGGGCTGGGGCACACCAGCTTCTACCCCTACGTGGAGGTATGGGCTGTGGGGAGCCTGGGGCGGGTCTGGGGGCCGCAGTCAGGCCTGAGGGGCTGCCCCCCCAGGAGGGCCTGGCTCTGGTAGGGGGATCCTCGCCGCTGCCTCCTCGCTCTCCCCCAGGTTGTCTTCACCATCACCGACCCGGCGCAGAAGCTCCACGTCCCGCTGCTGATCAGCCCCTACTCCTACTCAACCTACCGGGGCAGTTAGGGGGGCACAGCCTCTCCCCAGGGATGCAGGAATGACTCTACCAATGCCATTAAAGGCTCCAAACAACACCATTTGTCTCAAAAAATCACTTTGTGGTTGGGGGTTGAAGGAGGGAGCCACAGGGGCAGCCTGGTGTGGTGGGTGGGATACTCGCAGCCCTCCAGTGCACCATGGTCCCCCCGGCGAGCAGAGGGTGCCAAAGATGCTCACTGGGGTCTGTTTAATGGCATGGAGAAGGGCACAGCCCCACTTCCAGTGTGCCAGTGGGACCCTCGGTGCCAGCTGGTGTCAGGTGGGCACCGAAACAAGTCCAGCAGGGCCCTGCCCCAGCTCCTGCCCTGGCAGGGGGAAGGACAGTGGCTGGAAGCCCAGGTTGTCCAGGGGGATGCCGAAGGCTGTCAGCTTTGCCTCGAAGGTCTGCAGCATGTCATTGTGTGCCTGTGAGGGGAGAGTCTCCGTCAGCCCCTTCGTGCCAGGGCAGGGGGTCCCTGCACCCCCCAGTCCTGTTCCCATCCCTCAAGCCACAGCCATGGAATCACAGAGTCTTGGGTTGGAAAAGGCCTCTAAGATCGAATCCAACCATTCCCCCAGCACTGCCAAGGCCACCACTAACCCATGTCCCCGTGTGCCACATCCATGTGGCTTTTAAATCCCTCAAGATTCCTTCCCACCCTCACCTTGCAGACTCGGGCCAGCTGGAGCTGCAGGTCCTGGATGGTGTCATTCTTGGAACTGAGCACGTCCTGTGCAGAGAGACAGAGTGTGAGGCCACGCTGCCCAGCCCTGGGGACACGGTGGCCGTGCTGCAGGCGGGAGTGTGGTGGCACAGCACACGGAGGAGTCACAGTGCGAGCAGAGTGTCCGGCAGCACCGCCTGGCAGGCGGCCACCACCCTGCCCCCCCCGAGTGGCACTGCCAGGGACAGCCAGCCCCGGGCAGGGACAGGGACCTCCCGGCTCAACACCACGGCCATCCTGGTCTGCCCCACTACGCAGGGAGCGCCGGCAGCACCTGCTCTGGCACCACCACCCTGCTGCGGCGGCACTGGGAATTAGAGGGAGCCAAGCTGCCCGAGGCAGCTGAGCGGAGGAATGCGGGGTCCTCAGCAGCTGCGCCAGAGCCCGACGCTGCGACGCCATCCCAGGAATGTGTTTTCCTTCCACCTGCTGGGAGGTGACACATCCGCTGCCTGTCCCACAGCCAGGCTGCCCACTGATAGGGCAGCCCAGAGCTTCCCCTGCCACCTCTCGCAGTGGGGACCTGCATGGGGCCGAGCGGGAGTGCACCGGGGCAGTGGAGCCCTGATCCCGTGTCTGAGCCCGACCTGCAGCCAGCGCTGCTGCCCGGCTCTGGCTGCGGCAGCTGCGGGAATGTGGGTCTCTGGGCTCTCTGCAGAGGTATTTTTAGCACGGCAGACGCCGCAGAGCCCCGGGATCCTGCCTGCACTGTCCCCATGGCCAGGCGAGGCTCGCCGGGTGCAACCCCTGTGCACGGAGCCCCCGGGAGCCACCGGACCCGCTGGCAGCCAGCACTGTGGCAGCACGGGGCGCTGGCAGCACCACGAGGCCTGGGGCCACACTCCTCCAAACAGACTCCACCTGAGGGACAGATCAGTGCCAATCTCCGACACCCACACGCTCCGCTCTGGAGGCAGAGCCGATGCCCCACGGCACCATGTGCGGCCCTGGGAGTGCCAGGAACGAGAGAAGCTGCAGCTGCAGCCATGCAGACGAGGACCTGCACATTCCAGGGGCTGCAGACACCCCACAGCAGGCTCTGCCCCCCAAAACCTGCCCCCGCCAGCCCCAAGTACCTTCAGCTTGTGCGAGACCAAGGACAGGGCACTGGGGTCCAGGTGGGAGACTGCGACGACCTCACTGAGCTCCACCTCCTTCTGCTCCAGGAGGCTGAGGAGCCCCTGCAGCTTCCGCTCCAGGAGCAGGTTCTTGAACCCCGTCTTCTGCTGCACCTCGTTAATGGCTTTGGTGAACTTCTGATAGAGCTCATCTCGCTCTGCCTGGACCTGCTCCAGGAGATGGCACAGCACAGTGTCCCACCGCCCTCAGGAAGTCAGGGGGGACAGAGGGGTTTGCAGGAGGCTGAAGGGGTTTGCTTAATGGTGTCAGCACAAATGGGGCAGCAAACTGGTCTGGCAGCTCAGCCCAGCCATTCCCCACAGCACCTGCAGCCCGCAGGGAAGGCAGGTGCTGTGGCACAGCTTCTCTCCCTCTCTCCATGGCGCAGCACCTGCGTTTCTCCTTCCTCCTCCTCCTCCTCCTCCCCTCAAGGCAATGGATGCTCTGGCAGGCTCCCTGATACTAATTCAGACCCCAGTGAGGGCCCCTGGGCACGTGGGGGTCTCTCCTCTGCTCCCCACAGCTGGCAGCAGTCTCTGGCTCACAGCTAGTTGTTAAGTGTTCTAATTAGGGCAGTCTCTCCTCCAAAGCCTATTTCTGAACGCCCCGAATCTGGCGCTGTCTTAATGATGGATTGTTAACGAGGCCTCGGATCAATGTTCATATTCCTGGGGATTTCTACGAATTGCAAATGAGCTCTCTCCTGCCTCAACAGATTTATCTGGGTTAGTGGCGGGGGAGAACTCGCTCTGCAGGGTTCATCCCGAGCTGCCCTGGCATGACGAGCAGGGGAGCGACCCTGGAATGCCTGCAGAAGGAGGGGGCCGTGGCAACCCCCCCAGCTCTGCCCCACACAGCCCCTGTCAGCCCGGGGGGCCCACTGGAGCATGTGTGATTGCTTAGCAAAGTACAAGGCCAGGCCTGTCTGCTGACCGTGGGAGAGGCCAGAGCTGGGAGCAGCTTTGTTGGGAGCAGCGTTATCGCCCGGCTCTGGATTAGCTTTGGAAAGCCCTTGGCTAAGCACAGGCTCTGCTAAGCCCCCACGCCCTGCCCTCTGGAGAGGGTTTGGAGAGGGAACGGGACATCCAGCCCTGCCTGCAGCTCTCACCTTACTGAAGCGCTGCTCCAGCACCTCGTGTTCCCACTGAAGGTCCTTCAGTTCCTTCTGGATGACTTTCAGACGGGCTTTGGAGTTCTGTGAGCAGGAAGGGAGGGTTAAGGAGCACGTGATTATCTGGGAACTGCTGGGGACGTGTTCTGGGAAGGGAGGAGAGTGAGTAGCAGAGACAAAACCAGACAGCACCCACACCAACCTCTCTGCAGTGAGGGCTCCTCTGGCCTCCCTCTGGATCCCCATCTGAGATCTCACAAACACCCAGCTAAGTGGAATGGGACTTGCTTTGCCCAGCAATCCTGGCACACTCAGTGGCAGAGGCTGCTGCCTTCCCTCAGGGAATGAGCCCAGAAAAGGGCAGGGCTGGCCACTCACCATCAAGATCTCCTTGTCCATATCATAGTGAACCAACTTCTTCTGCAGCTCAGCCACCTGCTCCTGGGCCTGCTGCAGAGGCTCTGTCAGCGCCTTGTTCTGCTGCACCACATCCGACTTCTCCTTTTCCAAGATAATCTCCCTCTTCTTCATCTCCTCCACCTGCTCCTGTTCTTAGGAACACAAGTGCTGGCTCTTGGGAGCTGCCCAGCCCCTCAGAGGGCCCCCCTCCCTCAGGACACCCTCCCTGTTCACATGGTGGTGTTCAGCCCACCAGAGGCACACACACCAACACCTCGGAACTACCAGGTGACCCCCTGGCAGGAGAGCTCCCCGGGTGGAGGGGTGGCATAGGGACAGCCAGTACCTTCAGGAGGTTGATGAGTGACATGTTTTTGGCAGTAATATCGTTGTAGTAGTTCTTGATGTCACCGAAAGCCCCCTCGTGTTTCACCATCAACTCGCTGATCTGGTTGTTCTTCCTCTCCTCCAGCTCATGGATCTCTGTCTTCCTCCGCAGGTCCATCTCCTCCCGCAGTGCCTCCATCTTCCTGTTGTACTTGGCATCCATCTCTGGGGGGCACAGCGTGGGTGAGGGGGGCCTCCCGCAGACCCCATGGCCCAGCTCCTGTGCCACCATGTCAGCATTGGGACCCTTGTGGGGACCAGGGAGAGCTGAGTCCAGGAATGATATCCTTGGAAAGAGGGCATGGAAAAGCCCCAGGTGGGCCTGTCCCAAACTGAAATGTCCCCTGAGTGGGACACTGGAGTGAGGACTCAGCAAGGGCTCCTCCAGCCATCCTACCCCACAGCAAAAGGGCTGGAGTTCCATAGCACTGGGAGCAAGATCTGGGGGCAAAAATGGACAGGGCTGGGGGAAGACTGGCTGGAACCGGGGAAGAAAAGTGACCAGAATGGGGAGGTGAGAAAAACCAGCCAGAACTTGAGGGCAAACTGGACAGATCTGGGGAGGAAACTAGAGAGAACTGGCAGGGAAAATCAGCTGGAATTTATAGGGAAAACTGGCCAGAACTAGGGGATAAAAACAGCCAGAACTTGGGGGGAAAAATGGCCTGAACTGGGACAGAAAAAATTGCCAGAACTGGAGGGAATCCCCAGCTCACACCTGCTGGAGGCTCTGCTCAGGAGCCTGGAGCAGCTCTCCCCATCCTGCTCCTGCAGGATCTGCCTCAGCCCTCACCTTTGGCCTGTGTCTCGAAGTCTCTGCGCAGCCGGGCCATCTCCTCCTCGTGTTTCTGTGAGGGAGAGGCTCCTTCTTAGAGCAGACAACCAAATCCTGAGCCAGCCCACCCGCAGGGATTCCCTCCTGCTCCCTGGGAAAGGATTCTGATCCCATGCTGAGGCAAACAGTGGCTTGGAAGTTCTCCAGCTGCTCTCCCAGCCCCCTGCTGCTGGAGAGGGGTCACCAGGGATCCCTTCTCCCCTTTCCTGCAGCAGAAACACCACCCCACCCCACAGAGAGAACCAGGCAGGCAGGATCCTGCCCCTGCTCCCACCCTAGGGCTGAGGCACCTCACAGGGGGCTCCAGCCTGGCCAGGGACGTACCAGGCAGAGGTTTGTCACTGCTGCCTCATTGGCCAACTGCTGCTCCTTCAATTGGGCTTTCAGGGAGCGCTTCTCTTTCCACATCTCCTGCTCCTGGTCCCAGTGATCCTTCTGGGCCCGCTTCAGGGACAGGATTCCCTCTGCCTTCAGCTCCGTCAGGGTCTCCTGCTGCTCGTGCAACAGGTGCTTCACCTTCTGCTTGTACACCTAAGGACAGGCCAGAGACTGGGTGAGTGGCTCAGCAGGAGACACCCGGAGCTGGGATGCTCCTCCTCTTGCCCTCCTCTCCTCCTCAGAGCTGCCCCAGGCTCACCTGGAGCCCTTCTCCCCCACCTTGATCTCCACGTGGTGCCGCTCCTCGGCCTCCTCCATCTCCCGGTCCCGGCTCTGCAGCTCGGCCTTCTTCTCCTCCAGCTGCTGGCGGGTGATGTCCCAGCAGCTCTGAATCCTGGTACACTCCAGCTGGAAAGAGCTCCGCTCCTGCCGCTCCCGGTCCAGCTCCTCCCGGAGACGCTGCACATGCTGCAGCAGCTGCACAGCCCACAGGAAGGGACAGGTAAGGCAGAGGACAGGGCTGGGACAGGTGCCTTTGGAGACTCCGTGTCCCAACCCAGCGGGACATGGTGGCTGTCACTGGGATGGAGCAGGAGAGGTCCCTGACTGAACCCAACAGCCTCTGCAGGAGCCACCAAACCTCATGATGGGGCTCTGGCTCGTAGTGTCCAGTAACACCATCCCCAGGCACTTAAACACTCCTGGATCATGGAATGGTTTGGGTTGGAAAAGCCTCTAAGATCAAGCCCAACCAGTCTCCCAGCACTGCCACGGCCACCATGATCCATGTCACCAAGTGCCACATCCACATAGCTCTTAAATCCCCCCAGGGATGGGGGACTCCACCACTGCCCTGAGCAGCTGGACAGCCCTTTCCATGAAGAAATTGTCTCAACATCCAACCTAAACCCTCTCTGGCACAACCTGAGGCCATTTCCTCTGGTCCTGTTCCTTGTTCCCTAGAGCCAAGCCTGAACTCCCCCAGCTCCCCCCTCCTGTCAGGGAGTTGCAGAGAGCCAGAAGGTGCCCCCTGAGCCTCCTTTTCTCCAGGCTGAGCCCCCCCAGCTCCCTCAGCTGCTCCTGCTGCTCCAGCCCCTTCCCCAGCTCTGTTCCCTTCCCTGGACACGCTCCAGCCCCTCAATATTTGTGCGGGAGGGACCCAGAGCTGCCCCCAGGCCAGGAGGTGCCTCAGCAGTGCCAGCACACAGGGCTGGAGAGCAGAGGGTGGGATGAGGTGGTTGCTCTTTCCAGGAAGAGCAAGAACTCCCCTCCCCAGCCCAGACAGGCGTCAGGCAGTGACACAAAGCCCGGCTGCTCATCTCTGTCACCCTCTGCCACCTGTTGTCCCCAGAGCCAGGCCAGGTGCCACCCCCCGTACAGGGGTCCCAAGAGCTGTTCTTGGTGGCTGGGGGATCTCTCACCTGCTCCTTGCTCATGTCCTCCAGGTCCAGGCCATCCACCACCGCCGGACCTTTCCCTTTAGTCGAGCCTTTCTTTTTGGGTGCCTGAGGACCGGAAGCCAAACAGAGGAGGTGAATGGGTGCGAAAGAAGCCCTGCTGCTCAGGGCCCCCGTGCCGGCCCCGGAGCATCCCCGCTCTCACGGCAGAGAGAGAACGGCGAAACGGAGCCGGGGCCCGGGACGAGCCTGGAAGCCTCCGGGCCCCCCCGGGCCCCTCGTGGCTCATGCGCCATCACTGCCGCCTCAGCTTCACAGTGAGCCACCCGGCACTCGAAATGACGGCTCAGGAGCGTCACCGCAGCGCTGGAAACGGCGCCGGGGGGCTCCGTACCCTCCCCGGGAGCGGAGCGGGCCGGGCGCCACAGCCCTCGGGGCTCGGGCCAGGCCCGGCCAGGGGAGGCTGGGCCCCACCGCTGTCCCCTGTCTGCACCCCCTGGGTCCAGGGGACCCTTCGCAGCCGCCCTGGTTCTGCATTCAGATCCCGGCCCCGGCCCCGGCCCCGGCCCCGGCCCCGGCCCCGCTCTCACCATGGCGGCGGCCGCCGGCGCCGCGGTCTCCAGGCAACGGTGGGGAAGATCTCGCGTGAGGAAGGCGAAATCTCGCGGGAGCTGCGCTGCTGAGGACACGCCCCCTGGCAACGCCACGCTCCGCCCTGGCAACGGGGGCGGGGCCGGCGGGGCGGGGAAGGGGGACCGGGGCGGGACCGAGGGGACAGCGGGGACAGTGGGGACGGGACCGGGGGCACGGGGGGCGCGAGGGAACCAGGGCAGTTCAGGGGCGCCCGGGGGACCGGCAGGTCCCGCTGTGCCCGGCACAGCCCCGCCCACCTCCGCGCCCCTGCCTGCCCCCGCAGCCGTCCCCCCGACCCCGCTCCCGCACCCCCGGGATCCCCGCGGCACCCCCTGGTCCCCCTGTACCCACCTCCCTCCCCGGTCCCCTCCCCGCCCATCCCGGTGCCCCCCCCATCCCGGTGGCCTCCCCCGCCATCCCGGTGTGCCTGCCCATCCCCGGGGTCCCTGCCCCCCCCCGGTGTCCCCGCCCCCCCCCGTGTCCCCCCCCAGCCCCCGTGGCCCCCCCCCCGCC